>JABFEB020000026.1:5064138-5088944 GCA_019775895.2 Stomatorhinus ivindoensis
AAGTGAATGCAAGCCATTATTAACGCATGAGTTTATCAGAAATTCAGCAGGGAGCACATATTCCTGGGATCCTGTAATACTGTTGGTGCAACACCATCCACACTCCACCCTCCATGCAGCAGCCTTTCAGGATTGCGGTTTCTATTCATCCTTAAGGAAACCATCACCATCATCTCCCTTTGCCCAAATAAAATATACAATAAAAGAAACAGTGTTAGCTCTCTCAAGTCCAGTCAGATCTCCGACAGCAATTTGACTGTCATAAATGACGTTTCACGGTATGTCCCCCATAGCCCCCACTCCAATCATGAATGGGGACCGAATAAATCAAATTTTTCATTTAACTCCCGTCGCTACAGGAAATACTGATGCCATGGGACCAGGAATGCTTGATTATTTTACAGTGCCACTAAATCTGAATAATAAACATGGGACTTTTAGGCTAATTACACTGATCCAACATGAATCCATTAGGGCAGCCTGGAGACTCAGGTGAAACCTGCTGCGAAGCTCGCTGCCAGCTCTAGATCCAAAGCGCAAATGACTTACTGGAAGCCTCAGGCTCTTAATGGCGTGTACCCTTGCTGCTGTCCCAGGTGTCTTGTTTGTGTCGTCTAACGGTGCATCGCTCTCTCTCCTCTTTCAACCGGTGACAAAACTCTCTTTTACCCCAAGCACACCACTAACCCTTGCTACCGCCTGCTCCACCCCGCTCGAACTCAATAAAAAAACTGCTCATACACACACTGTGGTGCGTTCGCGAGAGCCCCGGCTCGTAAACACCCAGCATATTTTCAGTTCTCACTACATTTCCCCTGCGAAACCCTGCCACGCCATACAACAGACGGCATGATCCCTAAGAAGAAAACATAATATGTCAATACATTAACATACAACATTCATCAGAGAATCCTCCCACGCCGAAGTGCACAAGGATACTTAGAACACTGGTCAAGAACAAATGCTTCACACCCAAACCATATTAATGCATAAAGGCAGGTACAAGACATTTCAGAAACGTACATTAATTCAATACGTAACCCATCCTATACCGACAAGGAACCCTTGTTCTGTCTTTGTGAACTGTGTCGGCTGTGACACCCGAGCAGTCCGTGTCAGAGTCAGAGTCCTGCTTACGCTGGCGCCCCTCAGTGAGGCGGGACGGCGATGATGGGAAGGTACAAGGCCTGAGTTGGTCCCTGTGAACAACTTTCGACGGGCCTCCTTTCTCTGGGCGGATAGTATACACAGGAATGTCACTATGATTTTGTTTGAGCACAATATAAGGAAAGGGCTCCCACTTGTCCCCTATCTTATTCCTGCCACAATAAGAGTGGTCATGTAAGAGTACGCGGTCTAGCAGATCTTTGGTCATAGGCCCTTTTCCTTCTTCTGGACATGTCTCGTGCAGCTGCGTTTGCTACTTTCACAGCTGTCGTGAACTTATCATGATGAGTCCTAACCCAGTCATCAAGATTATCCACTTCTTCGTCCCCCAGGTCATTCCCCCCTAAGATGTCCATTGGTAACCTAGGGTCTCTGGCGAACATTAAATAAAAGGGTGAGTACCCTGTAGAAGAATGGACACGACTATTGTATGTCATGACGAGCTCTGAAAGGTGTTCATCCCACCACCTCTTCTTCTCAGCAGGCAAGGCCCTCAACATGTCGTGCATGGTTCAGTTGAACCTTTCACACTGGGCATTACCCTGCGGATGGTAGGGGCTAGTGTGACTTTTCCCTATCTGGTAGACTTTACGTAGTTCATTTATGACATTCGCCTCGAAACACAGGCCTTGATCTGAATGTAGCTGCGCTGGACACCCATAATGAACAAACCAGTTCTTCATGAGGCGTTTGCCACACTGTATGACCCTTTCTGCCTCAGGTACTGACATCTTCCCTTCTGGCCCTGGCCACAGACAAGCACGCACTTCCTCTGAGCCTATGTATATAAAGTCTTCTTCATCTGGCTCAGTACCTAACGGAATTCCCAATAGGACACCAGCATTGGTGTTCTGACAGCACAGTTTGTAACAAACTTCAAAATTATATTCCGCAAGCTGAGCAACCCACCATTGCTGTACTGCACCAAGGTTCGCGGAGGCCAGGTAATGCAATGGATTGTGATCTGAGACAACCGGAAATTTCAAGTACATTTGATATTCCCTAAACGTTTCTGTTATTGCCCATTTAAGAGTGAGCAGCTCTAACTTGAATGTGCTGTAGTTGCTGTCGTTCCTGAAGGCTCCCATCAGTGGCGAGTATGAAGGGTAGGTTGAAATCAGGGTAGGGTAGGAGAGGCGGACTCATCAGGCCGGACTTTAGCTCCTCAAACAAACGCTGACACTCATCACTCCAACTGAATGGCTCCGCAGGCCCACATTTTCTTCCCTTGCTGACCAGAGCGTTAAGAGGGCAAGCCAAACCTGGGAATGAATCTTCTATAGTAGCTCATAAACCCAAGGACTTGCTTCACTTCTCTTGCTGACTTTGGAAGGGGCTAAGTTTCCAGTGCCTGCATGTTCTGTCGATCTACCTGGATGCCCTGAGTGGAAATTATTTGACCGAGAAACTTTACGTCGTCCCTCAAGAGATGGCACTTGCTCGGCTTCAGCTTTAAGCTATGTTGTCTCAGCCAGTTAAAGACAAGCTCCAACCTCTCACAGCGCGTCTCAAACTTTTTAGAGAAAACCATGATGTCATCAAG
Source organism: Stomatorhinus ivindoensis (assembly GCA_019775895.2). NCBI lineage: Eukaryota > Metazoa > Chordata > Actinopteri > Osteoglossiformes > Mormyridae > Stomatorhinus > Stomatorhinus ivindoensis. The sequence goes on from JABFEB020000026.1 coordinate 5,066,849, forward strand.
ATAGATAAACAGCGCTTCAAACGTCAGATTACCCAGCACCACCCCCATTAACCACTGAAAAGTGGCCGGAGTGTTGCACAACCCGAACGGCATCCTGGACTACTCAAACAACCCAAATGGGGTGGTGACCGCCGTCGGCTCTGTCTGCATCATTCATGGCCACTTGGAAATAAGCAGAGGTCAGATCGAGCATTGAGAACAGCTGCGCTTTCCCCAATGCATCCAATGACTCATCAACACACGGAAGCGGGTAATCATCTTTGCAAGTCACTAGGTTAAGCCTCCGGTAGTCACAGCAAAATCTAACACTGCCACCTTTTTTTAGATCACTGAAGGTGAGGCCCAAAGGCTACAGCTCTCTTGGAGAACCCCCTGAGAGACGAGATCGTAAACATGCTTCTTAAACTGTTCGAAGACATGAGGCGGGACCCGGCGGTGCCGCTGCTTGATTGGAGGGGCGTCCCTAGTCGGTATACTGTGAGTGACTGCTGTGGTATATCCATAGTCTGAATCGCTGTTCAAAAAAACTTCTCGTAGAAATAACTCAAATTAAGTATATCTGAAAACGGTGTATATTAGTAAACAAAACAATCCATTTATATAACTTTTTATCATAGCATAATCAAAATGAAATTAATTTTACAAAAAAATACAATTACTTTTTGCATAAATTAAAGTTTAGTTGATCGTGTAAATGTGTCCAATTGAAGTAGGATTTTTACATTTTCCCAAAAATCCCGTAATATTTGTTGATTTGTTAACCATAAAGTTCTAATATTTTCTGGTTTTGCATCGGTCTTCAGACGTATTTGTGAGACATGCTCTGCACTGTGCTGAACATTTAAATAACAGAACAGAACTTTGCAACCAAGGAAACAAGTATGTACACACAGCAGCTCCTCAGGAATACAGAATAATAATCTTCGATTAAACTGTGTAATGACACTGAGATGGACAGGGTGACAGGACTGCTGTTAGTCCTGAGTGGCATGAGGTGCAGACCTCACCAACACACTGGTCTGGTTCCATTTGAAATACTCATGGGACAACCCATGACACATTTGTATCCAGGAGGAAGAATCACATTAGAGACAGTGGGTGGTGAGCTGCTCACCTGTCTGTCTAGTTTGCAGGTCACTCTGAGGAAGCTGTACCAGCAGGTCAAGGCCTGCTCCTGAAGGACCCAACATGCTACTTGTCGATCCAGGTGACTGGGTGTTGGTGAAGGACTTGTGACTAAAGCATTGGAACCAGCCTTGCTGTAAGGGACCGTACCAAGTCCCTGGGTATTAACACATGGCCAAATGGGCAACTAAGTGCTTATTAGATTTTGCAGAAATGCAGGCTAGAGAACAGAACTACAAGTTTGGAGCACGTTTATCAGATAGAGCAGGGAAAACCACAAATGAACTACAGATGGGTGGGCGCTATAAGCAGGTGGCCAGACCCATGAGATAAAGGGTGTGTAGGATACAGACTGCATAAAGTATATGCGTGGTTGCAAGATGCAAACTACATAAAGCATTTGTGTTAAGATGTATGCACTCCACCCCAATCGGATTGATCCGGTTCTGGTTCTCACTCTGTACCACTGTAAAAGGCATGTTAACCTGAATTTTGACGAGCATAACCGCAGGACTAACAGTGAAGTGACTGCTCCCTGAGCTCAGACAATAAAGCGACATCATTACCCGAAGCACCAACTGAGTTGTAACAAATTTCTATCACAAAATGGGAAAAAAGGAAATGGTAGCAGTATCAAAATAATAACTTCGACCTTAGAACATGATTGTTGTGCCACCTAATTCAGAAAATACCAACATCATTTACAACACTGCGGCAGTTGGCAGTGTGTGGTTCAGTGCGCTAAGCCTCTGTGTGTCTGATCAGAAGATTGCCGGTTCAGGCCCAACTGCAGCATGTCTGCGGGTCCTTACGCAGGACCCTTAACTGCCAGCTCCTGAGTGCCCCAACAGGGGGCTGCCATTTGTGGCCGGCTTGCTCTCACCTACAGAGAGTTGGAACTGATTGGAAGAGACATTAAGAGAATTTCCCAATGGGGATCAAAAAATGATCAATATAGGCCTGGTCAAATTAGTATCTGTAAAATGCATTATGGGAATTCATCTAGGAGGAAAATATTTTCAGATAAGAAATGGGAAGTTCTAAGTCATGAGAATGTGTGTGCGTATTTTTTTTTAAATGGCCTTTTAATCAGCCTGCCAGTTTTCTCTAAACAGTTTAGCAGAAATTGAAGCTGCAGAACAGACAATACATTAGAGTTTTGCATTTAGAAGATAATATTATAGAGTGAGATCCTGGATGGATGTTGAGTAGGTAGTCCATCAGTTTGCTACCTTTTATAACACGATGTGATGTGACAGCTCACCAGGAATCTGCTGCACACCTGTAGGGGGCGATCAGCACCACACAGGTGGATAATACCAACAGCTTCCTCTTGGCTGGCCTGGAAACCTGAGAGGAATGCTAACTGGACACCTGCTAACTGCCCAACCAGCGGGAGGGATTGTCTGCCACAAGGGAAACATGCCAAGAAGTTAGGAAAATGTTTTTTTTCTCCCTCTTTACAAGATTGAAAAAATTGCAGTGAAGGGAAGTTAGAAAATATCCTTTCATCCCTTATAACCTTTTCAGAGCAGATTCACAGGGAGTTCAAAAGCACAATTTTTAAACAATTGTGTAGATTTCTCACAAAGGGAAGGAGAGATTAGACTCATGCATGCCTCAAGCTCACTGTACTTGGCTATGCCATTGCTTCTCTAGCTATGGAAATGGCAAACAGCAGTGTCTCTGCACACATTCCCACCTGTCACCTTCCTCACATGATACTGCACACCGTCCTGAGAGTCACCCTCCTCTGCAGGAAGCAGTCACACTGCAGACACTGAGACGACGCCGAACCAAACGCTCCTATTTGCAATTGGATTATATAAAGATATATTCAGCCATACTAGACCACAGAAACTTGTGACAGGGGTGAACGCCTTCGCTGACTGAGTCACTACAGAGAGTATAGTCTAATTTAAATGGCAAACTATATCTATTCAGTTTGCTGTCAAGAGGATTATGACTATAGTGAAAAAGGAGAACTAAGGCAAAGAAACACTGACAAATGCTTCAGTTGTGTCAATAAATCAAATCTATGATTGTGAAGGCAGACAAGGCAAATGTGTGCTTTTGGCGGTGAAAGGATTTAAATAGTGTTCTGATTACTGTACATGCTTCCCTCACCTCTGCCAGTCCTTATTCAATTTGCTGTATTGCCAATCTCAATAAGTTCTACTACAATCAATTTATTTCCAGGAACTGTTTACGGCACTGTTCTAGATGTAATACTGGAAGCATTAACACAGAACAAGCTTATCAGCATTGAAATTGGAAGCGATGTAACAGACAATACAAATCTGTGTTTCATTTCTCTAAGGGATACTGGCCGTTTTGTTCACTGCATTCCAGTTGGAAAAAAGAGGCCTACACACTTGATCAGTGTTGTTGAAATCATCACAAATGTGTTTAATCTAAGGGTATGACAGTGATATACTGAAAATGTGAAGAAACTAGCTACGGATGACTGTGTGAAATGCATGACCTCATGAATGAATCTGACTAATCATTTCTACAACACATAAATCAATGCAATGAAAAAATCACATGTCTTGTATTCAGAAGAAAAAAACAAGTCCTTGCTTGATTCACTAACATGAATATGGTACAAATCAGGTACAGTTTATCTTCTAAATCTGAACCATAATGGATATTTATTTTATTTTATTATGTTTTGTTTCTTTCACCTCCACTGTACAAACAGTGACTTCAAAACGTAGATACATACCAAACTGAATTTTATGTACCATAACACCCCTAATTCTGCTCTCGTTTCATTTTAGAATGTCTATTTATTCTTATTCAGAATGTGACCTTATAGCAGGGCTATTTAATTCAGGCCCTCGATTCCAAATCCAGGCCTTGTTTTCAGTTCTCCCAGGTAGTTAGTGTCACGATGCGGTTAAGCAGCGTGCCTGGATGCGAGCGGCGTCGGGTAAACAAGGCGAAGAGGCAGGAATATCCAGGGAAAACGGGGTTTATTCCAAGACAACACTGGGTAAACGCCACTAAACATCACAATGACAGATCTAACACTGAGTGCAAGGACACGGACTAAATACTGAAAGCTGACGAAACGAAACCAAAAACAGATGACCACAATTGACGACAGCTGGAATCCATCAGGGGAAAGACACGAGGTAGCAGGGGGCGTGGCACATGAGGCTGTAACGGGCAGGGTATGACAGTTAGTTTAATAATTACTGATTCTGATTGGTCAGAGGCTTCACACCTGGCTCACAGGTGAAGGAAGGCTGGAAAACCAGCAGGGCTCGGCCCTTAAGGAACGTGAGTTGAATTGCCCTGCCTTATAGAATCAAGAAAAGCTCAAAAATATGGAACAAGTAGCTTAGAATATAACAAGCATTTTTTATTAAACAACACTGTGCACAAAACAATAAGTTTTGAGAGTTACATACCTCCACATTGACTGAACTGAAAAGCTGCTGACTGAGCACACTTGCAAACTAGATTGATATCACCTAGAGATAGACACCAGCAAGTCTGTGTGCCATTTGCATTGCTCTTCCCAGGGCCATTGGAGTTTAAGGAGCTGTTTGAATGCCTCACACAGAATTATCAGATGTCTATAAGGTGCCAGCTACCAGTCATGAGAAATCCTAGCACACTGCGATATGTAGTTGGACATCAAATACATCAACACTGGCAAAATGCTGTGTGAATCTCACAACCTTTCAGAAATCTGAAAAGGTGGAGTTTGTGCTTGGGGGAGCAGGCTATTGTGTTAGTGCTACTATTAGCAAAGTTTGAAAACAGATGTCAACTTTCACTGGGGAAAAACAATGAATGTGGAATGGACAGAATTGGGCCAGATGCATACCAGATGGACAGCAATTTCTTTGTTTTGGTAGCATAAAAAGTACAATTTTTATGCAAGTCACAATATTCCAGGTGGGAGAAGAATAGAACATGGATAGAATGGCTTTAAGATTGAAATGAGAGAAATTGAAGTGACACAAAGGGGGCAATACTGTGGCACCATGAGTCTTGGCTGCCTCCGTAGGATGGTGCACGTGGGATATTTATGGGTGACTGAAGAAAGGATTATATTTGGGTATCCAAGTTGGTCTTCCTATCTAAATGGGGGCCATCCATTCATTTCTATGCGAAAAACCCTAATCACAGTCACGACACCCTTAACCCCTACCCATCCCTACACAGTATTATGCATAAGTAACCAACCCAAATACAAGGCTTTCAACATTTTTACTTTTTTGATTGCATTCACAGATTTTTATAAAACTGAGGTTATCGAAATGGGGGCCTCAAAAGATATCCCCAAAAGTAGGGAAATTTCAGGCTTTGCTACACTTTGGTCCTCAAATGTGATCTATGCAAACACACGCACACACGCACACACACACACACCGTTTTAGATTGAAAGAGCATATTATATTAAAAAGGAAATACAGCAACAAGAAAAACCCTTCAAATTAAGAAATTAATAGCCTGTCAGAAAAATACGAGCCGATTTTAAGTTTTTGACAGTTTAATTGAAAGGACATACGGATCACTGTAATTCTGAAGCAAAAACAGGACTTATCGCTTATTCAGGAGCTGTGGCATCGGTGGCCATCAGCTAAAAGCGTAATTCTGTGGCTCCTAAACCACAGTGTTTAATCAGGTCTGCGATGATTAAGTCCTCCATGGACGAATGGCTGATGCAGCGTCACATGAATTTATGAACTTCCAATATCTTCTCAGATCTACTTACTTGTCATGCTGTGTTCAGAAATGTCAAGAATTATCAAAGGGATGATTAAGATGCTGTACCTGTGATTAAACACAGGATGCAGCTTCCGGATATACAGTATAGTTTGACTCTCGGGTGCCGGCAGGAGACTGACAGATGTCTTGCTTTCGACATGCTTGGGCACTTGTTCCCCTAATAGCCATATTGGGCAAATCTTTTACAAAATTTTTTTTTTTACTGTTTCTGGTTTTCACTCCACAAGCTAAGAATATGGCTGTTTAGCTCTATATACTATTTTTATTTATTTTTTTGTTATTGTGCGATTTCATTCCTGTTTCATTCCCAGTTATGCCCATTTTTCCATTCTCTCTTTTTTGATCTTATTTAGAGTATTGAAAAGCACGTTTGTGCAGTTTCCTTGCATCTGCTCCCTGCTATGAATTTCCATCCCATCTAGATTGTCCCCTGCCTCCTTCCCAGTGCCTCCTGGGATGGATTCCAAGCTCAGCATAGACCTGTAATGGATATGTGGCCATGAATGAATTGATGGATCAATAGTCTAGACAGCAAAAATACTTTCTTATTTGATGTTAATACTTGAAGTTTTTTCCCCCGATAAATTGATTTGAGGAATTCAGAACTCAGAGACAAATTGATTGAACAAATTTAGCGTTCAGGTTTCTGTGATGTGGTCAGTTACTTCTGGTTACTTCTGGTTACTTCCAGCATTACCGATAGCATTATTATGTTAGGTACTCTGTCAGGTTCTCCCTGGTTCATTTGATAACAGACTGCAGTCATAACTGTGTTTAAAATGACACTGAGTAGAGATTCTCCACCATCGCCATCTATCTTCTAACCTGATCACAGGAGGTTGGGGCGGGGCAGGAGGTGAAGCAGTCCAGAGCAAAAAGATTGGGGTAAAACCATGATGGGCTGTTTCTTCAACACATCTTAGCCGCCAATTATCATCATATGCAGCCACGACATAATCTTTGATGCTTGTAAAGTCGAGTGATTTCCTAAGTGTGCATTTACACTGGACCAGATTTGCACACCTCACTCACCTCTGATGAATGCAGGGCATTTATTAGCCATATTTATTAGCCTTGTGGGCCTTTTCAATAGAATGGCAAGTCCAGATGTCTGCAATGACATTAATGAAGCTTCCATTAAATTTCATTGTAGCATATTTGTAACCTTAATCAACATTATTACTTAAACCTGTGCTTGGTATACTATTTCATGTCAGTTTGGCTGCCATTAGAATGGCCCATTAGTGATAAAAAGATTCATAACACTGTCGTATACTTCCTTTTTAGAAGTCTCTCTTGCATGCAACACACGGAGCTGATCCTAATATCTTGATCAGTTTATGGACAATGCCTGGGGCCAGGGATACATGCCTCTTTTCTTTCTGCTGCAATTTCTTAATCCAGTTAAAAACCCCTGCATCACACTGTACCAGACTAGACTTTAAAAAGTAAAATGTTTTTAAGAAAGAGGCAGAGAAAGAATAATACAGGATCTGTCCATGCACTTAGCATCACAACATACCAGCTCTTCAGTTCAAAACTAGACCAGTGTTGCGTGATGACAAAATAGCCCGAAGCCAATGCTGTCATTGTATTTTTATCATGGAAGCTGTTGAATATGAAACATACCCCCCGTTTTAGATCCTCCGCTTTGTTCTCACAGTAGAGACGGCTCATTTAATCTCTGGCCTGAAGCTGATCCATAAAATTAATCATTTTAACCAGGATTAAATTGGGAAACTAATGCCTTACAGGCAAAAAGCAAGCTGCCAATTAAATAATAAAAAGCACCAAATAAAAAAAAATCCCAGGTAACTGGATGCAGTGAGAGGTTGAGATAGCTCAGAATGCACACTTAGTATACTATGCTTAAATATGCAATTGTTGACACATTTTTCTACATGGCAACTGCAATTCGTTTAGTAATGAGATACAAATCCTATTTTTTTTCCCAGTGGAAAAATGGTAAAAAATTCCCATCTTGATAATGAACAGTATATGCACCATGATGCACTGTTCTATTTTTAAACAAGTCTAATTAATAATAGAGGAAAATGTCAACATTGGTTATTTTGCATATGAATTTAAATTGCCTCAGACCATTAGTGACATGTTTGAAAACATGGGAAGCATACCAATGTATATAAACAAACGTCTCTCTCGTACCTGTGAGCAGAAATGATGATAAAAAAAACAGGTCAAGTTTACTGCCTGGGTTCAAAGACAGGCAGCAGTGTTATATCAATGTTAGGAATACATCAATTCATATTGTGGCCAAATCAAATATTATACAAGTACTTAGCAAAATATATATATGAGTGCTAAACAATGCAAACTTAGTATGTGTATAATGTTGTATAAGTACTGATTTGGTTGTTCTTGTTATTCTTGTTGTTATTCTCCTAACTACTAAATGGCTTCTATGTCCACTAAAAAAAACCATTTGTTCTTCAAAAATGTGTCATACCTCACCAATCTTTTCATTCACATCATTCCATCCTTTATAGGGGCACCCTTGACTGTAACAATATTGATAAGTTAGAGTGAAATCATCACAAGCTATTTTCAAATAAAAATAATAATAAAATGAAAAAATCCCAGTGATGGAACAAACACATCACCAGTCAAGGTAACAAACACTTTGTCCTTCAAGAAAATGCTTCCCAAATTCTTTTGAATTTACAGTAAGTTTCTCTGTAACCCCTGTTCTGAGAACATGAATTTGCTCCAGGGTAATATAACAGTCACAGGACAGTGTGATTTAAGCAGGATATTTTTTGCGTGAGAAACACCAGGTGAAGCACAGAAAACAACAACCACACAACGAAACGCTCAGTCACTGGATTGATGGACCACGTATGTTATCCCACAAGTTTTGCTATTATTCAGCATTTGTTATTATAAAAATATTTATGTAATGCCCCCAAACATGTCCAAGAATCCTGGTTCAAAAACACTGAACAGTGAGTGCAAAAGGAAAGCTTTAAGCACTGAGGAGAATCCTGAAATATTTGAAAGATAGAACATGTAATATCCAAGACCCATTTCCACCAGCAAACTTCATGTCTTTTTTCAAGGTGTACTGTCATGGTTATTGTGGGATTTCTCTCTATACATTTCCATATTTATTATTTAAAACACTGGGCTAAAATTCTGCTCAGGTTCTTATATTTGCATGAATGTGTGGTGCTTAATGTTTTTGAGTGCTCTGCCTCAACCCCATTTTCCCCATAAACCCTGCTGTTTCTATAACGTGAATTTGCTTAAGCCAAGGTGTTTCAGGAATGCAGATCTTGTGTTATAGGAGAACGTTCTGCCTCCCTCAAAGGGTTGGCCCATAAAGCTGAAACAATTATGTATTTTTTATTCATTAAAACACATTAGTAAATAAATGAGTTTATTGACTCAGATGTCAGGTGGTTGCATGTGTTCAGGGATTGAGTTAAATGATTATAAAGTGCATCGTTTTTCAAATGAACAAGGACTGTGACTATAAAGTCCCAACTTTCAACATTAATTTGGAGTTAATATTTGTATTATTTAGGAACTGCATGCCTTTTAATACATCATGCCCCATTTTCTCTCTGCCAGTTTCTGCAGGCAGATCCATAAATTTTGTGTTATAGGGCTTAACAAGCCAGGCTAGCAAGTGAATTCAATGTTGATCTGAATTTCATTTTGAACACCCAGTTATAAGAGGAAGTATCTGACATTTGAAACTATAGATATCTTATGACACATCGGCAAATCCTTTTCAAATATCTCATCATTTTACAGCAGTTCCACTGGGGTTGTCCCATGGTGAGTCAAAGCAAGATCTCCCATGCTGAAAGCAGTACGTCTAATTGTGTAAATAACAGGCTGTTTAGTCTACTCTCCTCCCTGTGCACAGCAACGTCATCGTGGCAACTCAGTTGGGGCAAGATTCAAACCCCGTTCTCACACACACACTGAGGATGATAACACTATCTACATTATCTGCAGGTTAAGGATTGCTGCAGTGTAATGACTTATCAACAGCTGTTTTTACCCAAAGTAAACAATTATCCATCACTAAACTCAGATACCTATGCCATTTCATCCATGCATGACAAATAAACATACAGAGTTATTATTATAAAACACAAGATGGGGAAGAGAATCACATGACATGACTAGACAGGGACCCAGAAGCTTAACCCAGGTGTTTGCAGTCACTCGTCTTTCAGGGTGGATGAAGGCCCTGCTGCCCACACTTAGTCCATCTTTTGTATCTTTATTAAATTAATCAATTATAATCATAATAATTCATGTATTGAAAGGAGTTTGACAGTAGTCAGTGTTTAGTACTGCTGTAAGGTACCAGGTTAACGGTTGAGAATATTCAATCATAATTTAGAAAAGTAATCAAATGTAATTAGTTACATTACTTTCATATAGTAATTGAAATAGTTACACTGCTATTACATTTGAAATAGAGTAACTTATAATTGTAACGAATTACATTTCCAAAGTAATCTTCCCAACACTGCATGCCGAGCGGGGACGGAATGGAGATTCAGGCACAGGAATACGGAGTTTAATTACAGGTAACTTTACACATTGTTTGAATACATTTATTTTCTGACTCGAGTAATTTTTTGAAAACTTTTCTTCTCTTTTGTTTCCTTTTGTCTCGACTACATTTGAAAGACAAAAATAGTACTTTTAATTTCACTACCTTTCTGTGAAGGTTCTTGTTACTCATTACCTTGAAGCATACTGTATCTTTGAAGATCTTGATGTATTTTCTTTTCTAATATGTGATAGGCCATATTGTCACAAGAGAAACACCAATCACAGTAAACTACTCCTGCTCTGTCAGTCAAGTTGCTGTTGGGCAGTTGTAAACAGGGATGGACATGACTGGCATACAAGTTCGCATTCACCTTTAAAAACTATGTGTGTGACAACTGATTGTGGTAACAGTGTACAATGCGTACTTATTTTATGTGCATTTGTGCTGATATGAAAACAATATAATGCACTTTAATCTTTATATGCTACTTCATTTGCGTTATACAGGTTAAAATGCAAGGCATTTTCGTGTCATGGCAGCTCAAATGCACATAAAAGTACGCATTTGCGCTTTTACAAACAATCAATTGTCGCACAAATTGTTTTTAAAGGTGAATGCGTACCTGCGTACCAATTGTGTCCATCCCCGGTTATAAAGCTAGAGATGTATCTGCATTGGCTATTTAATTTTTAATTTTCTCAGGAAGTTGCATCTACAGCAATCATACCTTCTGTCTGATGCACAAGTGTGCACATATCTGTGTACACACATCCCCAGAATACTACAATGCTGTTATGTGGGGGGGAGGTAGAGGTGCTAAATGGAAGAAAATGAGAATAGCTGCCCTTTTGTCACTGACCGATAGATTAAAGAGCAAGAAAAAGAGCAGTGGCTCTTGCTTAAGCTCAAAGTTGCAGTGAACTGTAGCAGCTTAGATTGTGGCCTGCAGCCTATCCTGTGCAGCACAGGGCACACGGCTCTATCCCAGCCCTAACACTGTATGAGACGGCCAGGCCATTGCATGGGAGATACATGCACCCTGTCATACACTATAGGCATATGAATGATGCCACTCAGATAAACTGCATACCTTTATGAAAACCAGAGTAGCCCATGATAAACTACTTGATTTGGGGAGAACACACACACAGGCACACACACACACACACACACACACACCCCAGATAAACATCTATTTATGGGGACCACTCATTCATTTCTATGGGAAAAATGCTAATGCTATCACAACCTTAACCCCTACCCATAAGTAACCAAGCAAAATACGGGTTTTTGCATTTTTAAATTCTCATTCCAGTCACAGATTTTTATTAAATTGAGTTTTCCCTTATGGGGACCAGGAAACTGTAGGATTTTACTATAATTATATTGGAACTAATTGGAATGCTAATATGTGATTTTATAGGCTTTATTATATTGATTAGCTGTCCATATTAATGACGTATCAGAGGATTACTTCCGAAAAGATGGTTTTTATTCTCTGCGTTCTCATCTTGCTTTTATTCACAGCACTGCCTGGAGGGTTCCACACATAAATATATATATATATATATATATATATATATATATATATACACATACACACACACACACGACTCACTCTCCCACTAACTCAAACAAAATTATATCATTTTGGTACACCTTACAGATTAACAAAAATAATTCAATCAGATAATGTCAAATATATCAGATGAGGACACATAATTCAACAGATTGCACGACAGTAGTAAGATTGTGGTATGTTGTCCATGGGAACAATCTTTTGGGAATCGGTTCCCACACGTCGGACGTTCTTTGAGACAACGCTTAACTAGAGACATGAGACAGTTAACCTGGTCTGCAGCAGACTTGTTCGCAGGTGTAAATCACCATGGTAACTCAGCAGGGACTCATTTAAGATACGTTGATGAAACGGAAGGCTAACATAAGTAAGGCATCGTAGCACAGAGCAACATCTCACACAATAACCAACTAGGGAAATGAACAAAGGCAGGCACATAAATACAATGATAATGAGGAGTAACCAAAAGCAGGTGTGAATCCTCAAAAGCAACCAATCAACAAGGGCACAGGGCAACAAGACAGGTGAAGAAACTAACACTAATGAACACAGAACTAAGGAGCTTACAAGACCTGAAGCTAAGGAAACACAAGAAATACTAGGAGAAAAATCAAGAAACAAGTAAAAGAGAAAATAAACAAGGCTGGGGCAGAGAACCGTAAACAAGACAAATTAAACACAGGGATAAACAATCGAGCTAAGGATAAAACATTAATAAATAACCAACAGATGGCCAGCCTCAGACCCACAACCACCAAAAACCAGTGGCAAACAGTAGCCGACCACATAGCCTGTTAAGCCTGGGGGAGCTGACACACCTATTGAGGGCTATGTAGGGGGAGCAGGACAGTAGGGGGGAGCAGGACAGCCAGCAAAGGGGACAAGAGACATAGGACAGAGATGGACAGGCATGGATCCTGACTCCTACTTATAATAAAATGCTGTCTCTTGTCTTATTGCCATCTGTGCTTGTAGATTTTTTTTTTAAATTCAGCTTGTACTTGCTTGCAAGTAGTATTTGTGTTGGAAATGAATAATCTGTATATCACAAATTTAAGTTAAACTATTACACTAAACTAATATTTAGGAACTTCAGAATTTTTTGGAAAAGAAAGCTGAACAATGGAATTCAAAAAATGTTTTTTTATGTAATTTTTATTTATTTATTTATTTATTTAAAACAGAACACAAAGCTACATAAAGTGTTTTTAATCTTATAGCTTTACTGCATGCAACCCACAATAAACAATCATTTTATATGATAAGATGTGTATTTTTTGCAAATTTTTGGTTAGTTTTGTCATTTTCTCTCATCTCTATACCTCTTGCCCTGTATTATAAATTATAATATAACAAAATCAGCAAAAAAAAATCAGACAAAAATTCAATGCTACAAATTAGGGATGAGCGATTTTCCCAAACAAATCATACCGCAATCTTTATAACACGTGATCTGAATTGCGAATTTTCTTCCCAATTTTGAAAAGTACTGTCAAAAATACCCAGACTTGAACAAGCCTAAGGAGTTACCTAAGAGCATTATTTAAAACACAGAATTGAATTAAGGACACTTAAAAATGTTGACATTTTTCAAAATGATAATTAAATCCTTAGTTAAACCTTATTTCAAATATTAGACAGTTGTGTTCTGTTGGGTCTTTCTTTTTAATTAAGGTGGTTGAATGTATTTGTCGTTTTACCTCCAGAACTACTTACTGTGACCCAGCAAAGTTTACAGATAACTTTCCTTTGTGAAATATCAAACACTTGTTTTCATGCTCAGGTATTTTTCTCTGTCAAAGGAGGAGCTTATCCTGAATGACCTCCACCAGGCTGTACAGTGGCACCGCAGCAACCCTGGGCTATTCACAGGAGAGGTTAAAGAGCCAGCCTTCCTGCAAATGAAGAAAGAGGACCAACGGAAGGCCTTGAGAGTGGCACTGGAGGGAGGGCACCTTGAGTCTAAGGACTCCTTTATGGTTGTCTTTGACAACATGGCAGACATGGAGATCTTCATGTCATATTCAACAGAGCCTGGAAATAAACTGTGCATGTGAAGGTTAGGGTGGGGTTAATTGCTCCACTCAATCATATACGCCCACCCTCCCTTTGGCTGGACACTGGTTAAGCAACATATAAACCGCTATTTCTAATATGGGATATTTAGGTAATAGTGTAGATCCAAAACCTGGAAATAGATGACTGGAATGAACAGCTAAACTGACAAGTAAAGAAATCTGATTTTTTCAGCCAGTGAAATCATTAAGAGGTTTCACTAAGCAATAAAGCATCCACTTTAATTAGCATATAAACAATTTGCCGTAAAATGGCAGGATGAATCGATCTGTCAGTGCCAGAAAATATAATGCAGTGCAGATGTGCAAGGTATAAGTTGGGCAGGAGGTACGGTTTGGGTAGATACACCTTGGATCTGTGCTGACTTGACAAACCATCAATGACTTCCTGCTTGATGGCTGTTCTGATTGGCTAAATTATATCATGTGTCTCTATCACAGGGTCTCTTTCCTGTGTGACATATTTGAAAAACTATTTAATAGCTGGCTATGTCCAAATTCAGGGGCTGCATCCTTCTAAGGTTACATTCAAAGACCGAATACATCACAGTGGTGTGACAAGGCACCTTCAAATGTGGTCTAGAAATGCTTCCTCCTTTTCTTGCTTCATATAGGATGCACCCGATGGTATATCCCAACATTTTTGTACAGCAGTAAAGTGAGTGTGTAGCCAACAGAAGCAGCGCTTCGTAACTCCAAGTTAAGGGTGGGAACGGTTGGTGATGCAAAAAAAAAAATTAACCGTAGGCAAGACTGTCCTATTTGGCAACACTTTCTGTTGGACTAGAGGGTCATTGCTTCTGGGCCACACGCTCAGCCCGTTGAGCTATGTGGCAGTCCAGGAATTAGGGAGAATACACTGGTACTGAAGGGCATGAGACAGGGAGGAGGAAGGCGGGATGACCAGCGACACCTGTTGGCCATAACAGGGAACAGACACAAAGGGTATGGTCAGACAGACACTGACCATGACAGTGTGGCTCAGTGTGGCTCTGTCTGAGGTCAAATGGTTGCTGGTTCAAGTCCAGCCTGGGCACATCTGTGGGTCCTTGAGCAAGGCCCTTAACCCCCAGCTTCCTGGGTGCTACAACAGGGGGCTGCCCCCTTGCAGCCAGCTTACTCTCACCTACAGAGAGAAAGAATTTTCCCACAGGGATCAGTAAAGTATCAGTTATTATTAATGACACTGTTTATTTGGGCAACATATCCTGTTCCTGTTTCAACTGCGGAAAATAAAAGCTGAAATGAATGCTTTAATTGGGTCTTCAGTAGGTTTTAGAATAAATGATATGAGCACACAAAAAAAAGGGGCTTTCATGTGCATTGTATGCCGGGTATCTCTGCCCCGCGACATAGACATTTATGTGTTATAAAAACATCTGATCCAAATAATGGAAACTGTAGGTGATACACCACTATTTGAAGGGCATTTTTTATAACTTTTCCTACGTATGGCTTACAAAATGGGCCATATAAGCATATTCTCATTCATGATCACGTTCAGATATTATTGATAATCTAGTTATTTTCTGTGGCAATAATCCATAATGCAGATTCAGATCTCCGCCTAATCCTGCTTTCTACATTCTAGAATATTTTCTGTGTCGATATTTGCGTTGCTTTGTTGCCTCGCTTTGCGTCCTGCCCCCAGTGTCCATCAATTCCATCAATCTAATACCTATCATATTAATTTTCATTTTTAATGACATTAACATATATACTTTAATTTTCATTCATTAATTTCCATTTTTAATAATTACTACATTTAACAGGCTAGTACTGTATATTATGCATTTAGAAAGGCATGGAAAGAAATGAACAGAGACACCAAGCATCTAGTCACTTTTCTTGTGAACAACACTTGAAGCAGGTGAATGATTTTCTTTCCATAGTGACTGTGGAAGCTACTAAAAAACTGCGGCCATTGTGCCTAAACAGGCAGATACGAGCGATATTTTAATTTTTAATTTTTAATATTAACTGTTAATATAAAATCTAATCTTATTTCTAACCCCCAATTATTTCTTTCACTGAAGTTTACTGCATCACTAAAATTAGATGGAACTAAAGCTTTATTTAATATTTTAATTTTTAATTTTTTAATTAAAATACGAACAAACCATTTAGCAGTTAGCTGTCTGGACACACGCTGGGGTCTTATTAGCCCCAGTGGGGTCACGTGGGGGAGGGCAGGTGTGCAGAAAGGTGGGGGGAAAGGTAGAACGATTCCAAGGGCCCCTGAGTGACAGGGGGCCAAGTAAATTTGGAAAATAACTGGTTTGGTCTGGCCTGGGGGGCCCAATGTGATATAGATTCATGGGGCCCAAAATCTCCAGCAACACCCCTGGGGAGGGTGTATGATGTTGAAAGACCCGAAACACCCAATGATCCCAGGATATGTGTGTGTGTGTCCTGCATGGCGAGTAACCGGCACACTGTTCAGGATTTTTCCAAGCCTTGCCTCCCCCACCCCTGCAACCCTGTACTGGATCTTATTTCTAACCCCCAATTATTTCTTTCACTGAAGTTTCCTGCATCACTAACATTAGATGGAACTAAAACTTTCTTTTTATTCAAGTTTTCTGTTTAATAATGTCATCCATTTTATCTTCCAATATATAAAAATACATGCATACCGCAATTCAATAAAGATTAAACACTTCAATAAAACAAAAACATGCTATTTCTGGCATCCTGACAGTTGTATAAATTACAATACACTTCAATAAAATTTAGTTGATAAACAGTGTAATTCAAGGTTAATATTTGCTCTGTTTACTATTCTGCTGTGGGCATAAACAAAGCAATTGGGGGAACAGGACAGGAATAGCCAGTTAGCACCAAGTTATGTGCAAGAGGAACATTAGGGCCCCTCAGACAGGAAAGAGTGGCGCCCTAAGAAAGAAGCAAGTGTTAATGAGCATGGGGACAGAAACTGGAATGAGAACAGCCCTGGAGAAAGAAGTGAGCAGGTGCCTGCTTTTGGGAGAGGAGGTGGGGAGGATTAGCCCAATTTATAGCTCAAGCACAGAGCTGGAGGTACATTTTCTAATGGCCTGGGGTCAAAGTCGCTGAGCCCCATCGTGAGGTCAAGCTTTTTCTAAGCCAATGGAGAGCTACAGTAGATGACATTGGTCCTGGTCAGATGACATCACCTACCTGCCTGCTGGCATCTGAGTATCCAGCTGACGCAGTAAGGCTAGGACGCCCCAGGGAGGAGCTGAACCTATATCCCAAGTTTGCTTTGTTTCCTACTGGTCCAGTCTATGAGGCTTTTGGTCAAAACCTCCACTGTCATGCGGCTTTGTCCATGTTTATATGTTGGTCTGTCATATGAAAATAAATGGAATAAAGTGTAATTACATTTTGAGAAATCCCTAATACTGAAGACTGGTCTCCAGAGTCATATAGACGCCAGAGAGTGGAATACAGAGAGAGCTGTTGTGGGGCTGCAGGAGAGAGAGAGAGAGAGAAATTTTGAATTTTAAAAATGATGTTCTCTGTGGTTATAAAAATATATTAAAAGGGATAAAAACGAATTAAAATGAAATGAGAAAAGAGTAAAGTACACTGTGATCGTTGCACCATCATAAAAACTTTCCAAACACAAGTTTATCAGCCACCGAGCAGACTGCTGCTCATTATCACCACATTTCCTTAAATGTTGCAATGTCTCCCACTGCTTTGTAAAAGCAATGTTATCCTTGATTTCACCCTTCTCAAAAAAATCACTTGTATTACATTAAAATCCATCCATCCATCCATCCATCCATCCATCCATTATCTACTGCTTTTCCGGCTTGGGTTGTGGAGGCAGCAGTCTAAGCAGGGAAACCCAATCTTCCCTCTCCCTGGCCACTTCATCCAGCTCCTCTGGGGGAATTCTGAGGTGTTCCCAGGCCAGCTGGGAGACAGTCTCTGAAGCATGTACTGGTCTTGCCTTGGGCCTCCTCCTCCCAGTGGGACATGCCTGGAACACCCCACCAGGGAGGCGTCCAGGAGGCATCCTGACCAGATGCCTGAGCCACCTCATCTGGCTCCTCTCCATGTGGAGGAGTGCGGCTCTACTCTGAGTCCCTCCCGAATGACTAAGCTTCTTACCCACTTCGTAGTACAGGCCACTGGTCTCATTATTATTGTTATTATTATTTACATTGACATTCTTATTACATTGATATGAATGCCAACAAGACCAAGGTGTCATGACCCGACCGCTCGAGCCTCGTGTGTGCCACGCCCCCCCTCGTTACCCCGTGTTCTACCATGATGGAAACCAGCTGTTGTCAATTCGTGCCTGATCGTCTCCTGTTGTCCATCAGTCCTTACCTGGCTTTTGTATTTATTCCGCGTCTGAAGTCTGTTTCCCGAGATCTGTCATTGTATTGTTGCGTGCCCTGTTCCCTGGATGTTCTGTGCTTTCCCGTATTAAACCCCTGATACCCGTCCTAACTACTGGCTCCCTGAGTCTGCTTGCCCACTAGACCTGCCTAGACACAACACGAGGAGCTAGTGGTGCATTTTAGGCAGAAACAGCAGCAGATCTACAGTCCTATCAGCATAAATGGAGTTCCTGTTGAGAGAGTGAGCGGCTTCAGATAACTGGGTGCGCACATCCTCCGAGGACCTGACACGAACCCAGCACACAAGCTCAGGCAGTTCAGGAAGTCAAGACAGCACCTTCATCACCTGAAGAAATTCAAGACCTTTTGAAAACCTTCTACACCGGTGCCATGGAGAGCGCCCTAACACATGGCTGCACATCATGGTTTGGGAATTATTCAGTCCGAGATCACAAAGCCCCGTAGAGGGTGGTGCGTTCAGCATAGCACCTCTTATGGGCAGCACTGCCCTCTCAGCAGGAAATCTACCAGGGTAATGTAAATAATTAGGGATCCTACCCACCCCAGTAACAAACTGTTCAGCCTGCTCAATTCAGGCAAGTGACTGTGCAGGTAAATATCTAAGAAGGAAAGACCGAGTAGGAACTTTCCCCCCCCCCATTCCATTAGAGTGCTGAACTCTGACATGCCGACAAAACAAACATCTGAACCTAAAACTCATGCACACCCAAATAAACTCTAGAATCTTGAATTGATATTTACCTTTTCTGTCCGATTCTCAGTAGTACCAGCATTTTCTCCCTGATTTATACCATTCCCCTTCTCTGGGCATGTGTGTAAAATGACCCTCATTTCCATATCCAAGACACTTCACTGTATTATATGCTTCAAACCAACATAACCAAACCAAAGTTTTATCATTAAATCGAGGTCATTATCTCCCTTTAGGACCACGAAAACTTGTTTCCAAAAGACACCAAGTGGTTTATCAATAAGGATTTACACCCCAGTTGTATTGCTTTGATGGGGGCCACTAGCTTACCAATCCTGGACGGTTCACTTGCTATCCTCATACTTTATAAATGGTGTCACATTTGGCAAAATTATTTTCTTTGAGGGACCTTTCAGGCACAAAACAGGATGTTGTGGCTTTGATCAAAGAAAAGCTGCCACTGATAGGGAGAGATCCGGCAGCTATCTGCTAGCTATGTATATAGTATCCTTTATTTTTATAAACGTTCTTTTCTCAATAAGATAAACAAACATTTACACAGAAAGAAGGGCCCGTAGGTCATGGCCTGAACACTGCAGCCCTCTCCCTCTGTCAGGACTCCGTCCAACATAAACTCTATAAATGAATTCATATTTAAATAAACATCCGGGCACATACAAGACAATGATCCCAATAAACAGGCATTACTCATTAACAATAAAGGCATTAAACATACAAACCACCAAACCAAACTATCAAAATGGTTCAACCACAGGTGTAATCATTTAGAACAACCCCTATTTTGTATTTAAATCTCAAGAAATAGTACAAGCACATTGTTCATTCAGGACAGTGACACATTGTCATGACTCACTACATCCCCCACCAGCAGAACTCACTGCTCCACACCTACTGTGGATGGTTAGTGACTCTAATTTACGTTTCTAGGAGTCGCCATGCCTCCAGCCTAGAGCTAGTAGCAGACCCCCCCTTTTAAACAAACACAAAACCGTTATCACAAACAAAGTGCACAAAATCACAAAGCAATAAAAAAGTTGGAAAAGTTAGTAATGCACATTACCACCAATTGAAATACCTGAGCTAAAGGACAGGCATCGCAGATATGCATGCATAGGTGTATCTTAATTAATTCATTCTAAGCAATAACTTAATACTAATGCAACTGTAATGTAATTCATAAAATTTCATCCAGTCAAGTGGTATTCAGGCATTGTGTAATTTCTACCTTGTCACCGCACTACAAGGTATTAAACCTACATAAAAAAGTGCTTGATATAATTTTGCCTCAACAATACTTTTATTTTAATACATTTTATTTGTTAAAATAATATATATATATATATATATATATATATTCATTCATGTCTGTTAGCATCAAGAAATCATCACTTATAGTTTTTCATCAAGGCGATTCTGGAATGTATTCTTCAGGTTAAAGTACCTGGCTCTTGAGTTCACTTGATAGCTGATACATTTTTGAAAATAGACATATAAGGCATATGTCTGTGCCTCCCTCTTTGTTGATGCAAATGTATCACTTACTAATGAAACTGATCCATATTTTATTATTGCTATGGATACTGCTAGTATTCATTGTCAAAATTTACAGTATACCTTTAAATGCAGTTTTATACATTCTTCCACTCTCCAGCCATTCTGTCACCATGATTTTGTAAGTAACAGGTCAATGTCTGACACTTTCACCACAATCAATTGATCATAACACGAACTGTTAAACTTTTACATTTTTAAATCATTTTCTTACCCTAAGGGAACAGTTATTTTTCAGCACTTTAATCCTGCTATTATGTTTGCGTGTGGATGGATTTTCATGAATGTTTAACTTTCCAGAGAATTTCTAAGGTGAATTTAGCATAAATATTAAATAAAGAATATTTTTTTCTTTTTATAACTTGAAAAATCTGCGTCTGCTTTATGTAACTTGCAAGAATTTCTATATCTAAAATAAGAATCCAACCAACTAAAGAGGCATAAACTGTATAAATAATGTATAAGTTGAATATCTATGAATAATGCATTATATTATGAGTGAGATCACAGCATTGCAGTTAGGTATGTGTGTGCGACATCACAATACCTAATTTTTTAACCAAAGTTGCAGGTCACTAAAAAACTCCACAACCCCTTCTTCGAGAATCAATACAAAGATCATGTCAATCTTGCCCTGAGTCACAAGGGACTAACTTTAAATTCTTTCAGAACCCTTATTCAATTTGTATAATGGTTGAAAATCAAATTATAAACAACACAGGCAGCAATCTTTAGTGTGACATGATTGAATGGAAAATGTTTTGTACTTCTAAATCTGTTGTCTTGAGGGACTGATGATAAATCAGGATCTCACAAACATGTTTACTTATTTCCAGGTCATTTTTTAAACGAAAATTTCAGAAAGTTTTGTCATTGACAAGTTAAAAATAACAGTAACCACCCTCCAGATATAAAAATACAGGATTGACACATACTATATTGACACATGTGTTCCTTATCTGACAATAAAATGGTTATTTTATATTCATAAATTACCAGTCAGAAGTTTGGACATGCCCTGCGATGGGGTGGCCCCCTGTCCAGGGCTGTTCCCTGCCTCGTGCCCGTTGCTGCCGGGTGGGCTCCGGACCCCCACGACCCAGTAGGATAAGCGGATATAGAAAATGGATGGATGGATGAAGTTTGGACACACCCATCCATAGAAAGGTTTATTTCTATCATTCTCTACATTTTAGAATAATTATAAAGACATCAAAACTATAAAATAACATATATAGAATTATGTAGTAAGCATAAAAGTCTTAAACAAAAAAAAAACAATGGGACTCAAATGCAGAGAATAGTACAAATTAACCTCTCTATGGGTAGGTGTCACGATCGGGTTCGATGCGTGCCTGAATGTGTGCGGCGTCGGGTAAACAAGGCGAAGAAGCCGGAATATCCAGG
>JABFEB020000026.1:5089044-5105717 GCA_019775895.2 Stomatorhinus ivindoensis
AAACAATCCGGATCAAACAGGAGGTAACGAGGGGGGCGTGGCAATCACACGAGGCTTGGACGGGCGGATCATGACAGTAGGCGTGTCCAAACTTTTGACTGGACCCGTAGGTTCAAACAGGTAGCCCAGTCAAGCTTCCTCTGTGCCTGAAAACCACACATACCAGTGCTGGATTTCCTACTGTCTTTCCCTGCACTGTTTCCTAGGCTCAAGTCACTTCAGTTACTCACAAACTACTGTGTTGATGACGCACGGTTCTGTCTCTCTTTTCTTTATCTCAGATTTTACTTTCATACCATATCTGTTCACAGCTTGCCAAGATATCCATATGGATGGCAGTGCATCACCCCCCCAGAGCAGCCTGTTGAATAGAGAGATTCCTTATTTCTGCCAATACATCAAGTCTCTGGAAACTCAAGATTAAATTAATGCCACAATCTAATTCTCGTCTACCAAATGCTTTGGCACCACCATTAACAAAAGCCTCGCCTTGGCAAGATTAACCCAGACCTAAACATTCAAACTACATTGTATACAATATTGCAGTATTCAGTAGTAAACATCTAAAGTGTAGAAGTTGACATAAAAATTTTTGCAAGCACAAAAAATGCTGCATATTTATGTGATTTGCCCATACCAGACATAAACGGCTTCCTCTGAACTACATGGACCATAAACATTAATATATCTCACCTCTTAAGTTACAGATGATATTTTCTTAAATATTGTGACATAACTGTAATTGTGTAATAGAGTGTTATACACAGGGCCGGATCTACCCTTTCAGGAATTCAAGGGCCATAGAGCTGTCCTTGTTTCTGCCTATACATAAATATAACTTGATATGTATAGTTAAAATTTTTATTGTTTTTAGTTTTGAATAATTATTCTTATTTATAAATTACACATGCGAATATATATTTTTTTCATGACTTCGTCAGACTCCATGTGTCCCCTGGGACTTATGCTTGACCCTGGCCCTTGTTGTTTTAAATCCTTCCTCTATTTCCTGTCACAAAACAAGACAGATATCTGAGTGTCTCTTTATATCAATGACAGGCTACTTTTTCCTACACAGGACACAGAATCCAGACACAGCCCCTCTAACATTTATTTATGACCTGAGGACCTGTGTATCTTCAGTCCGTTCACTCCATTTACGTGTCTCCTTCTTCACTTTGCCTGTAATAGTTTTAATGGATCTGATGTCTGTTAGATTTCAATAGAAGGACTGGATGTTGCAATCTCAAGTGTTTCTGCACCACGATTGTCTTCCCAGGGGGTTGTTGGAGATGGCCACTCGGCAACGTTGCCATCACGAGGACACACCAACGTCTTACGTTTACGTTTTTCTAGTTGCAGAGTTACGTTTTTTTTTCTTTTTCACTCTCCACATGTGCTTGCAGGCTAACGAGCAACCTGATTGATTAAGGTCACCTGGCTGAGTACTCGGTGTGAGGAATTGTTTGTGCAATGCGACACTCTGAGAGCTTCATCTCTGTCTCGTGTCTTGCCCTTGCTCGCCTCTCCTCCCCAGCTCCTGATTGCCTTTTTCATGGCCTCCCTCGGATCTCCCCAGTGTCCTTACCTCCTGTTCTCTGTGTAATTGTGGGACTGACTCCCCCAGCTACTGACCCTTCTGCCTCCGTGACCTCGACACTGATCTCTGTCTGCTGATTCACTGTTCACACTCTCTGTTGTCCCTCAGTAAACCCCAGCTCGCTGCATTTGGGTCCCTGAGGTTCTACTCTGGTGGACACGTTCTTTTATGTAACAAATCAAATTCATAACCATGGCAAGGAAACCTGCAGTCTTTGGTTTGACCTCAATGTGAAATGAATCCTAAAACAACAGCTTTAAAAGGACGTGAAATCCACTCTACTGAAGTAAATTAATACTTTTAAAAACTACAGCATATTGTATGTATATGTTATAACTTTAACAATGAGTATGGTTTCTGATATTCAGGGTATCTGCTTTTCTGGAAGCACCACTGTTTACCAGTGCCAAAGATCAAAAAGAATTTGAACTTTATTCAATGTAGCCGTTTAGCCAAAGCACTGCCAACCTGTCTGTGTGCCAAGACTCGTCTGTGTTTTGAATGAGAAAAAATAAAATATGCTGGCTACTTTCTTTAATATCGTGTCCGCTTCTAAAAATTGCCATGGGGATAACTCCCTCGTTTAACCAATTTCAAAACCTTTTTGCGAACTAAAATCTTATTAGTTAAGTATGACGTATATTTTTATTTCTTATGGATACTGCTGCATTTATTGAAGAAATTTCTTTAACGTGTCCAATAAAGGCCATACTGTAAGTTCTAAAGACCATAAGTTCCATAGTTGCAATTTGAAATGCAGTAAGCATAAAACTGAAGCTCATGCGTGCAGCCAGCATTTATACTACCAAGTGGTAAAGGCAGCTGATCTGTGACATTTCCTTTTAACCTTGGGGAGTTTATGAGCCATTATGCACCCCATTGTGTTCTATGTCAACACTTAATTGTTCATATACAAAGCGCATTTCCAGCTATGCTGTTATACAAAGCAGAAAGACAATCTGGTGCTGAGTGCTCCGTGCTGTAGAAAGGATTGTTTGTGTCATATGTAAAGGGGCCAGATTTAGGATTACATCATCAACAAAAACAGGGCTGCATTTTTTCCTCTTGTTTATCTTGTGGTCTCCACCCCACACCATCCACCCTGCTTCCTGTATCACTTATGACATCACAGTCAGCCTGGAGTCCATCCTAGGAAGCCCAAGGCATTCCACCAATGGCATTCCACCTATGGAATTCCACCAATGACATTCCACCAATGGTATTCCAGCTCTCAGCTTTCCTAACATTCCAATACTTTGTTTCATGAAAATCAATCCCAGTGCCTGCATAGTATAATAGGGTGTAAACTTAGTGTAACTAACTTTTTGGAGAAAAAAATTGCCATTGTCTTAGCTTTCTCACAAGCATACTAACTAGACAATTTAATCTTAGATGGGGATGTAGATTAGTTGTTTGGTTAAATTATATTTAAATATTTCAATGTCATCCCAACTATTCTGTCAGTTGATTATGACCCACTTCTAGAACCCAGAAGGTAGATGAGAGGACTTTCTGTGCACTGCTGTTGTATAGAGCTGTTATTTTTACACTTTAATGAGACTGGCCTTGCTAACAATTTTTGGTTTTAAGAACATTTACCAAATGTTACAATTAAGATATGGAAACACTCATGGTGTTAACCAGTTGGCCTGATGTTCCCACGTTATCCCACTACTAAGATGAATAAACAAAGAAAAGTGAAGAGCATGCTAGAAAGGTGGGTAATGCTGCCATTTTACTCCTTGAAGGTCATGGGTTCAAGGCTAGCTGGCGTGTTTAAATTTTAATTAAAAATAAATTTTATTATGAATCAATTCATTAGTTAAAATGTATATACTTTTTCTACATTTATATAATAAGCATTAATAATAAATTATCAAATCAAATGACATAATTTTAACAAACATAAAAAGATAAGGTAATGTCAATCACTCGACATAAAAAACAAATACTGTATGTCATTGTAAGTTCCTAATAATGACCCATATTTTCATATTTGTTTAATGTGATTTGCAGCTTACTCATTTCCAACAAAAATACTACTTGCAAACAGGTACAAGCTAGAATTCAAAATCACAATATGCACAGCTGGCAATAAGACAAGAGAGCATTTTTTTATAAGTAGGGATGTTAAACTGATTTTTTAATTGCACCCTTAATTTAAAAAGCTCACCAAAAAACATAAGCAATCGAAACTGTGGTTTAATGATCACACAAACATTCCTAACCTATAGTGTTGCAAACATGAGTCTACAAACATGAGAGGCTTGGATGTTTATTAATATTTCCCAGAAGAGTGGCACAGTGGATACCTCCAGGGCTGTGGATTTGAATAGCACCTCTGCTGTGTGAGTGTGTGTTCGTTCTCCCCAAATCATGTAGTTTATCATGGGCTACTCTGGTTTTCTCCTGCAGTCCAAAGACATGCAGTTTATCTGAGTGGCATCATTCATATGCCTATAGTGTATGACTGGGTGCATGTATCTCCCATGCAATGGCCTGGCCGTCTCATACAGTGTTAGGGCTGGGATAGAGCCGTGTGCCCTGTGCTGCACAGGATAGGCTGCAGGCCCACAGAGACCCTGGTCAGAATAGGCTGATGGAGGATGGGTTCTGACAGAACAGCTACTACTTCCTTTACTAGGGTCTGTGACAAATAAGAACTGATGAGCAAATAAAAAAATCTTTTAAAAACTTGTTTGAAAAGCATCCATTGGGTTTGTTAATATGGTGTGCATTCTTTAAGTTTTCTTTAAGTTTAAGATGTTTTGGCCCACGTGGCTTTTCATACGGCTGGGTGAAGCGAAATGGGACAAATTGGGCAGTTTTGTAAAATATGCCATAAAGTATAATGCCGCGCATGAGCAGATGTACGAGGTACAAATCAGGCATGAACATTCACACATTTCAAGCAAAGTTATCTGTAAACTTTGGGTATTACCTTTTGAGGAGTTCCGCTTAAAATTGAGCTTCCAGTGCAACTGTAAGCTTCTTTTACCTCAATGGCTAAAATATATTACCTGACAAAGATGCCCTACCTCACCCCTTTCTCTGATGTTTGCTGGA
The DNA here is from genome assembly GCA_019775895.2 of Stomatorhinus ivindoensis. NCBI lineage: Eukaryota > Metazoa > Chordata > Actinopteri > Osteoglossiformes > Mormyridae > Stomatorhinus > Stomatorhinus ivindoensis. Next base: position 5,093,711 of record JABFEB020000026.1, read on the forward strand.
CATGATTTCCCAAGTAAGCGTTTGCCAAACAAAGTGATCCTTGATCTTTTTACGAACGCTTTAAATCCTATGTAGATTGGCAGGAATTCACCTTTAGAGAAATTATGCATTAATTTCTTGACCTTACCTTTACCTCCAAAAGCAAAAGAAATTCACTTTAAAGTATTTAATGAGACATGCCTCAGCAAAACTTCTTAGACAAAGAAGTGTATTCTGTGATGGAGACCATGCAGTGCTTTTCTTTTGTCCTTATAACAATGCTTTTTTTGGTGTGACTTATGATCTCGCCCTCAGTTTAACAGAAATGTTATTACATATGGGATCATAATGGAGGATAAGAATGTAATTTTTGGTAAATATGTCTTTTAGAATTTTTTTTATTCATAAATGTAAATGCATTAAGACAACCTTTATTGCTGGTATTGAAATTTATGCAAAAGAATTTACTGAATATTGAAGAAGCTTAGCTGTTTTATTCAGCTTTTTTCAATGGTTATAATTATGTTTACATTGTATGCTCCGTTTTTTGACAATCTATATGTAATGTGTTTCACATTGTTGTACAATTTCTGCTTGATGAATAAAAAAAAAAACTTTCTCGGTACTTTCAGTGGTAATATGACAAATCTATTCAAGCACCTTAAAAGGAAGCATCCGACATGACATCGTCGTTCTCTCAGGGTCATCGTAACCCTGAGTAGCAGAAGCAGGTACGGAAAATGGATGGAACCCTGTGCATCCTGGGATAGACTCCAGCCCCCCCATGACTGTGTATCGGATGACAAAGGTTACAGAAGATGGAGACTCCATCCACCCTGAAAGACGAGTGACTGCAAGCACCTGGGTTAAACCTCTGGGTCTAGTCATGTCATACGATTCTCTTCCCCATCCTGTGTTTTATAATAATAACTCTGTATGTTCATTTGTCATGCATGGATGAAATGGCATAGTGTGCATCTAGCGTTTAATTCTGCAGTGAAGTGGCACATGAGATTTCCTCTTTTTTGCATACAATCTGGGTTAGTAGCAGGACATGCCTTTCAGATAGCCTTTCATTGGTCGAACCTTACATCCAGGACGAAAAATGTAGATTCTGTCCTGGTCACGAAATACTAGACCGGCTCTTCATTCTCACAAAGATACTGAAGGATTCATGGGAGTTTATCCAGCCAGTCTACATGTTTTTTGCGAACTTGGAAAAGGCATACAAGCATGTCCCTTGGCAGGTCCTATCTGGGGCATTGTAAGAGCATGGGATGTTGATTAAGTTGTCAGCATGAGGATCAGCTCCTCCAAGTTTGAGGTCATGGTTCTCAGCTGCAAAAAGGTGGATTGTCCTCTTCACTTTGAGGATGAGCTGCTATATACACACATTATTAAAGCCATAAAGTTGTCTGTCTGCTACTTTAGAATTTCCATTGAATAAGTGTTAGAAAAAACATTTACGATAGAATCTGTTTTTTTTTTAAGATGATGGGGCTGCTAATCTGTCCTTTTCTTTGCTGTGGCTTCAGTACTTATCACGTCCATGTTATATAGAGTAGCATGCAGTGCGCTAATCGAATTTAATAAACATAAGAATATGCCAAATTTATACAGATTACTAACTTTTGGGCATCACAATATGCCTCTCATTAATATTTTGGCCATACTACTAATCTAGCTGTAGAATTAAGTAACGGCTGAATAGGGCCGAAAAGCTGGCATCTGTTATCTGAACTCCAAAGACAGTTTTTTTTTTTTTTTGTCAGAACAAAATTAACTTAAATGAAACTGTCCATTTTATTTTATGCAGGGAAATTAATCCTTTAGATTAATCAACCAAACGGTAAAATTGTCGACAGATTGATAGAGAGATAGTTGGCAGTGGCAGCCTTACAGGCGATCGACAGGTGGATCAGTAGAGTGTCAGTAGTTATGCAGACATTGTACCAGTCATGGTGGAGAGAGAGTTGACCAGAAAGACAAAGCTATCTATATATTGGTCAGCATTTCGAGGGACTTAAAGTAGAGCCACTGCTCCTCTGCGTCAAAAGGAGCCAGCTGAGGTTGTTCGGGCATCTCTCTAGGATGCCTTCTGCACTTTTCCCTGGGGAGATGTTTTAGGCATGGCCAACAGGAAGGAGACCCTGGGACAGACCCAGGACGTGCTGGAGAGATTCTTCCTTGACTCATCTGGGAATATCTTGGTATTCCCTGGAGGAGGTGGCTGGGGAGAGGGAGGTCTGGGCTTCCTTGCTCAGACTGCAGCCCCTATGATTGGACCTGGATGGGTGATAGGGAATGGATATACAATTCTTTGTACAAATCTGAAAACTGTAGTGTATGAACATATCAGGAAGGTGGCTGTTTCTGGGATACTTGAACCAGCACGTCTGGCACCAACAATAATGCCACATTCATAATAACCTGAAATACAGTACTCAATTTTATGCTTAGCTAAGCAGGCAATTTATGTTAATAGACAATTGTACCTAATAATCTGGCTACTTATTGTAGTTTCATACCTGATAACCTACATCAGCATCAATTCTAGGTAATTCAACATTTTGACCAATAGATTTTTTTGCACGATTTTCTCTAATGAATAACCACAGGTTCTTTGTAGCTTCTGCAACAAATTTCCAGCCATAATCACCAGTTATCTGTGGTAATTGAAGCTCTTATCATGGCACAGTACATTAATTAGGTTTCTTTTCCAGCTTCTGCCATCTGCATTCCCTGATGCGGAGAAGGCCATTTCTGGCCATTTCCCTTTTTGACAATTTGTTTCTAAGTGCGTTTTTATATTTCAGCAAGCAGTGCTGATCTGTACACTTTTGTGATATTGACTTACTTTTCGCTTTCTCTGACATCATTTGAAAAAGACCCTTAAGCAGATGAAAGTGTGACTGAACGTGTCCTCTGTTGTTAAGAAATGTTAATCAGTGTGCTACGTCTGCTGTTTTTTCTGTGTGTGAGAGATTAGCCTCATTGCCAACCTAGATGTCCCATGATGTGATTACATTTTCTGTTTGTTCTTTGGCAGCAGGGTGGAGTGGTGGCTCTGAGGCTAAGGATCTGTGCCAGTAATTGGAAGGTTGCCGGTTTGAATGCCATGAAAGCCAAGAGTGATTCTACTCCATTGGACCCTTCAGCAAGGCCCTTAACCTGCATTTGCTTTGTCCTGGGTATGATGTTAATCTACATCCAGGTCCTCCAACATACAGGGAAGATTTGGGTGGGGTAATCATGGTAATTCTGCCATGTAAAGGTTGGGCAGCGATATGGAGTCTTCACATAAATGTGCGAACATGGTACAAGCTGGGGTGATTCCAGGATTTGATCCTTAGTGGGGAATCAGCCCCCTGAAATACAGGATCCCCAGCGTCCCTCTCAAATAAATTTGATGGGGTTGGGGTGCAAAATGCATATGAAAATGCAGGATAAGTTGCTACATGATTGTAGAAGTTGTGTTTTTCAGAGGGACAGTGAGAAAGATTGGGCGGGGAGGCTGAATAGGGTCTAGAATGTAAACATGGTAATATGATAGTCATAAGATTCCTTGCCAAAATATAGAGGATAAAGTAATTGAGTAGGTGTTGAGTGACTTCCATAATAATGAAATGAAAATAATAATGAAAATGAGGAAGAATTGGAATGAAGGAATACAGCTAAGTACTTTTTGCGTGCTTTTCAGTCCTCAGTGTCTGTATATTAATACTTTGTTTCAGTCCTTACTGCAACCTCCTGTGTAATGGAAAATGCTACTAAAGATCAGCTACTATCAGAAACGGTGCTCACTGAAGCAGACCTTCGTTCGCCCCAGTCCACTTGCTAATCCACAATCAAAAGGACATGGAGCTTGTTCATTTCACGTGTTGAATGGCTCTCCGGTGTCAAAGACGACCAGGCTCTTCAGTTACGACAGCCCAGAGCCAAAGAAACACTGGCTTAATTCTGCTGGATGCTACTGGTGCGTCTCCCCAAGTTACTGGGCCAGCAATGGTAACATGACCAGAAAGGTAAAACATTTCACATTAAACAATGAACCATGTTCTTTTACCATGCATAAAGTCAATAATAATCAGTGTAATTTATTTTAAAGTCCAAATTAATAAAGGCAGTAGGGATGTAAACATAAAACTTCAAAGCATAAAGAATTAAACAATAAACTTTTATTACACCTATGTTATTATGTTTTATATTTACGGAATTTATGATACTAGGTATGTATTATCTGGTGTGAGTTCGTCAGGCCAAGACACCTGGAATCATTGCAGAATCCAGATAATTACAGTCATGCTCTTAGGATCTGCAGTCTGAGAACTCATCACACATAATCTGGGTGATATCTATGGCCTCAGCCTTCCATCCTCTGCTACAGACGCTGTGATTGGTGATAAATTGGCCACAGCTCGAAACCTCCTGCTGGCTCGGGTATTTTTTTTCTACTAAATTATATTGTGTGAACTGGCAGAAGGAAGGGGATAGGTTAATCTGATCAGCTGCATCTCCATGGCGATTAATCACCAGCCCAGGGGTTTGCTAGCTCCTCTGTTAATGAAAGCAAGTTGATCACGATAATACAAGAGTAAAGGGAAGGTTTTTAGAAGTTTATAAGGCTTGGAATGAGCAGAGTATAAGTTGTTTGAATATTAGAATGAGGATTAAGCTCAAGAACCTTGTGAAACACCTTTTCTATTCATGCCGCATCTCCTTTGATCTAATCAAGTTTATTGAAGACCGTTACGAAACCTCCTGTCTCTCAGTCTCCTCTGTAAGAACATCCTCGTCAAGGGTTAAACTGGGTCAATTTGGAAGAAGAGTAAGAATATGAGGTACATTTCTCTTGCAGAGCAATGCGTTGCAGTGCAAAGCAATACAGTCAGTGGTGGTTTTGGCATGGAAAGCCTGGTAGGGCAGATTAAACTCCGTTTGAGCAGCATCTGACTTGTCTGTGAAATTGCACACAAAAAGAACATTAAATCTGACTTTTTACATTGTTGACTTGCTTCATTATTGCTTTGCTGTTGGTAGTGACTAACATAGCTACAGTATGACAACTAAACCATACATAACGTTTGCTATTATTTTTTTATTGGCTGCTCTCAGCATGGGGCCAATTTGATCATGCACCAGAGCCTATTACTGAACGTGTGTTGAACATGCACACAGTTTTTTCAACTGCTCACTTGGTTAAATGTATGCAAACAGGCCAGCCCCAGGCTCACCAAACGAAGACTGCTAGGTGAAGTATTGACCTCTGGGCAGCAGGAAGATATTTGCAATGTATCAGACAGTGCTACCCTTGTAATATATAATAAACATACAACAACAATAGTGTAATACGTAATAATACATATCATGTATTACACTGAATAACTGACTGTGCTCATGTCGTGCACTGCTCCATGTGACATCTGATGAGGCCAGGCCTCACTGTCCCCTAATGTTGAGTAACTCCTGAGTGTTGTTTCATTAGTGTTGTTTTATCTAAGATTACTTTAAATGGACCTCCACCCTCTGTACAGAATAGAGTTTCTTTATTGGTGTTCCAGTGTTGTTTTGTCTATGAAAATCTTAAAGGTATCTTCACACTCTGTCTGGAACAGAGTTTTTTCAGAGCCACCCTGCTGTCCTGTACTCCTGTCTCTCTGTTTGTGGAAGATGTCCATCCTGTAATGCACTAGAAATGACATACCTAAGCTGTCAGTCACTGACTTATTACACTGACTTATTACTTCAACTTGCAGCTTATATGCATTGATATTTCAGAGAGCTTTACAGAGATGTATGAAAGCCTCTATTCTACTACCCCAGCTATATGACTTATTCTCATTACTGTGTGAGCAATGTTATCTTACTCAGCCATCATTGACTTTTAGTAAAAAAAAAAAAGTCTTTTTACAGATAACATTTAATTATTGCAAAACCATTACTATAACAAACTGCTCATCCTACGGAGCTATTTTATCTACTTTAGAATGACTACCAGGATCGGGTCCTACCTTATCCTGTCTATTGTTTCCCCGTTTGGCCAACAGGTGTCGCTGGCCATCCCGTTCCTTTTCCTGTGTTCTGCTACTGTAGGTCTAGCACTGTTCACAGTACATATTGTTTCCCCCAACACCCTGGGTCGCGCCCATGGTTGAATGGGCTGAATACTATGTATCCCTTACTATTTGTATCAATACTATTACCTTTTATTCCAACATTATTAGATGTTTTTGTTACCAATTGCCAGGTTTTTTTTATATTTGTGTATTTCTGTGTTAGTTCTGGTTTTCGTGCATTTGTTCTTAGTTATCCCTGTTGGTATTTATGTTGTTTGTAGTTATGTCTTGTTTCACCTTTCTTCTTAGTACTACTCTATAGTCCTAGACCCAAGAATTTGACTGATTGCTACTTCACCTGTTCCTTGTCTAACCCTCACCCATATATATATGCCTGCCCTCGCTTAGTTCCTCTGTTGGTTGCTGGATTGTCTTTGCCTGTGTTCCCTGTTAATGACCCTCACTGTGAACCCCTTGTCCTGTTTTGTTAGACAGCTCTGTGTTGCCTTACCTTTAAGCTAAATCTTAGTCCCTGTTTTGTTAGACGGCTCTGTGCTACCTTACCTTTAAGCTAAATCTTAGTCCCTGTTTTGTTAGACGGCTCTGTGTTACCTTACCTTTAAGCTAAATCTTAGTCCCTGTTTTGTTAGACGGCTCTGTGTTGCCTTACCTTTAAGCTAAATCTTAGTCCCTGTTTTGTTTGCCTGCCTTTATTTAGACTCTTCATGGCCTCTTATTACTTTCTATCCTCTTCAGTTAATTTTATAACAAAGTTACACGTGCCCTGTTGTGACAAAGAGGCGTTATATGTGATTCACATATGTTATGTAATGGTGGAACATTTCCAAAATATTCTAGGTTCTTTTAATTTTACCTTGATATGTTTCATTTTTCTAAAAGCAGAACTATGTATATTTCCCTGACTGTGAATTATTCTTTCAGCGTGCCTTTTTTCTTTGATCACATGCACCAGCTGCGTACTCCACACCCCTGTCACTATGCATCGCTGAGCGGAGTCTGAGTTTAATGATGGTAAACAGGAGTAATGGGAAGGTAGCTGGCTGCTGAGTAATGCAGCTGCTCCTCTATTGTGTCAGAGGAATGAGTCAGCCCCCCTCCCCAAACCGACGTGCTTGGCCCCAATGGTAACAGCTCACACTGACTGAAAGATGTGTTCCCTTGCCTCAAGGTGTCCCACACAGATGGTCACACCTGGCCTGTGTTTGGATGAAAAGTTGCTAAACCAGGGTATTATACAGTAGTAGTAATAAAGGTGTTTTTGGCTGCCACTAACGTCGAACTATTGGCAAGTCAAACATAGCTCCCGTTCAGCTCCTCACCCATATGAACATTTTCCTGCTCAGATACTGTATGCCGTTTCATTTCTAGAAAGAAAGGCTTGGATATCAGTTAAGTGCCTTCACTTTGCCATTTATTTATTCTAAAATATGTTATATCAGAAGGACATACATGTTAAAAAGGTATTATAAAATGAGATTCACATATTGTGTGAATGGAGATTTATGACCAGTGAGGGTCTGTTGGGATCACGCGAGCAGAGAAATGTAAATAGAGACATACACGTAACACCCTCTGGAAGCCCTGATCGAGAAACATGAGTAATTGTACTTAAATCTGAATTGTTATAGATCAACAAGAAATAGTTATGATGGAATGGAAATCACATAATTGTTTGTTCCTTCTTCCTGGATGCTTTGGCCATTATTTCAGAACAAGTGGTTGTGGGGAGGTTGTTCACCAGTGACATAAATTCAGTGAAGACACACCGCACAGTGGGGGGCCGTAAGAGCCGTATCTGAATCTCGGCGGTGACACCATGCCACAAAATATAGCCATGCTTGGCAGATTTCTAATCCTTCATAAGCAGTTATGAAAAGCTCTTTTCTAAAAGGACATCCATCCAGCCAAGTAACACATCTGTCCTGTGAGACATTCATACTTGGGCATTCTACAGAGCCTTGTGAAAGGCCTTAATCAGGGATTTGTAAATGAAGTCCAGTCATACAGTACATCCAATAATATTCCTATGTTTCTGTACAAAGAACCCCATTCCTAGATTACCCTTACTTTTCTGATTAAAGCTGCTGGTATTTATACACATTTTAAATCCACTGTCATTGTGTGCACATTCTGAGTTTAGTATTCTTACTAATATTAGTAACATTTTATTCATTTGGGAAATAAAATCCAGCTTACTCTAACCATATAATCAAAACCAAATGCATTTCTGAGACGTCCATTGCATCATGTGGGTACTTCCCAATAAATGCCATTAATAGTGTTTAGTCACTAATCTGCTGTTGGTTTATTGTGTGTTCACATCAAATGCCTTGTGGAAGGAGCGGGAGAAATGGACATACTAGTATAAATAAACTTTCAGATATCATTCTTATTGTCACTGCTGTTTTGGTTGGAATCATTGTTGACTGAAGCTTGTTTAGTCTTTTTGAGAAATTTGATATAATTGTACTTCTATAGGCAAATGCACTCAACAAAAGATCCACAGGTACATTTCTATAATATTTATTTTGACACAATGTTACAGTTTTTCTTGCTTGCTTCAGATTTCTCTCCATTTACTGTTGTTTCAGTGATTTGAGCAGCCTATGGACACTGTGGCGATTGTATTTTTATGAATACAGTTTTAACAATTGAAAAGTCTTGCCCCCTATAAATTCACCCCTGGTACATAACATAAATAATAATATCATCTGGTTAATTTCATATCTCTAGGTGGTTTAGTGGAATGTTAATGTTTTTCATTATTATGAATATTTGGCAGGCATGAAGAAAGCCAATGAAACTGCAGCACTCAACAGGTTTCCATGCCTCCCTGATGTGAATTGGGAATTCCCCTTCTCTCTTCACCTAACACAACCTCTTTCGTCCTTTAGCAAACAAAAAGAGACGGAATAAACGTGATATGAATGCTAGCATTATCCATGAAGTGCAAATGAAACAATCAGGACGCCAGCTGTGTATGTCGCGGTCTCTCTCCTATGCACTGTAAACAAAATGTGTTGTTAATTGAGTTACTTGGTTTGTGTTGGCAACGGCTTGGCTTGACTGAATGACACTTTCTTCCATGGAGGCCATTATCCATGCAATTGGTTTTGATTTTCCTGTGAATTCTAGCTGCACTTTTTCCCCTCCCTTGTTTTTGTTAAATATAAAATATCCATTAAAAATAGCTCAGTTTAGTCACAGATATTATCTCTTTGAGTAACTGATGGTTGACACATTGTGTGCAGTTGCCAAATTGGTCAATTCATGCATTATTTACTTGCTATTTGAGAGAATAAAAAAACAAATAACACTGGAGTCAAACATTTTGTGGAGACATCACTGGCAATATATAATAGTTATATAAAGCAATACAATTTCATACAGTCTCCAGAACACATTTATAATCCATATGATGTCTATTCTGTTATAGCATCAATGATTAACACTACAAAGTGAAAACAGGAATGGGGGCCTTTCACCTGCCAAAGTGTAGCTTCAGCTACACATACAGGCAGTTTTATTTTGTAGGAAATTTGTGTAATAGAATGAAATTATTTTGAATATAACTTTTCCTTAGCAATATATAGTTGACCATTGAACTGGATCTGGCTGAGCCTTGTCTGCTGAAATGTTTATTTTTGTGTTATTTCTTGCCGTCGGAGTGTCCTGTGCTGTGTCAGTAATGGTGCATATTCATCCATCACCATTCCATGACAGAGTACCTGGTGCAGGGTCACAGTGAACCTTTTTAAGTCAATCATGAGCTGAACGTGGATCCAAAAAAATGCCAACTTTTCCTTTAAATACAGTCTTAAAGTCTTAGGAACTATTACAGACCAAATATATTCAAATTCTATATGCCAGTCAGACCAGATTTTGAAGAAGCTTGTTAAAATGTATAATACAGAAAGGAACTGTGGAGTAAAATATGTAACAAACTTTGAATTTATTGTCATCAAAACAGCAAATGTTCTTGAAGTACTAAGATGAATGTAAGCCAGGCAAAGAAAAAAGACAAATACCCCTGAACTTGCATCATTTAAATAACTGCTCTATCAAAGCTCTCATACTCTCCCGTAAGATCTTTGTACTCTGATACTGTGCAATTTCTGTGGAGCCAGTGAAAGATATTTGATGATAATTTACATGGGAACTGTAAACATACAAAAACATTTGTTATAATTATCACACCTCTGACCCATTGGAAATTAGCTCTTAATCTTATTTAAAGAGAGCAGTGACTATAACTCATTATTACTCTGTAATGACACACTGCTAAGTCATCATCATTGCTCTTAGAGGGCTAATTGATTCCGCCTTTTCGTTGTGGGCCTGATTTAGTAGTTAGAATTTCTCTTGCATTTTTGCCAGTTGCCAGCAGGGATGGATGCTTTACTGCATGGGCTTACCTGGGCTGAAGCCCCGGGGCCTCCACTAACCTTAATTCACAACACAATCGCAGAAAATAGCCCAGTCTACTGTCCTTGTTAAAGTACCTCAACATAATCGTCGGTTTGATGGATTTGGTACCATTATTTTGTTTCAGGGTCCATGGTTCTTGTAAACAGGCACCTTGGCTTCTGCTCCTGATTAACTGATGTTTTGTTCCTGGGTTTATGATTTGCCAGAGTTGCACAGCTAATGTATTGGGCAACTGGTGTCCTGTTTTTAGGTTTTCTGTGAGTGTGCTGGCATATCAGCCTCACTTCCTGTTTCCTGCTTCCTCTTCTTGGTGTTCCCTCCCTCTGCCCTGACTAGCCCACTCAGTCCCATTGGTTACCCCCTTCCTTGCATGTGGATAGATGGCCCACTCTGAGGTGCTGATTCACACTGTGTATGTAAAAGCCAATAAATGTGATCTTGCTTGAATGCTTCTAGTCATCACGATAAACTACCATCATGGCATACTTGGTTAAGGTAATTAGCCACTCATCCAACCCCATGTTAGCTAACTCTGATTGTGGAGTGCTGGTAGTTGAACATTACAAGTATATGAAAGGCTGTGGCATTTTGCTGTGAGAACAGAGCACAGTTTACAACAGAACTGAACATGTACATTGAAACTTTGGTGCTTTTATATTCTACCTGTATCCTGTATAATTGGGGCTGTCGCTGATGTTTCATTAATAATGACAGTCCGATACCTTCAGCCAAAAGAGAATTTAACAGGGAAGAGACAGTGAATTCAAGTCAAGCTTTATTATCATCTCAGCCACTTATAAATATGCAGTGAAACTGGAACAAAACAAGGGCGCTTCACTCATGGTGGAGGCCTGGCGGAGAATCCCTCCTACCTAGGAACTGGATGGAGATTGCAACTGAGAATATTTCATCTTAGCAATTAAAAATGCCTGCAGATGTAGTCAACAGGTAGTTGATATAAAAAAGTTAAAAAAGACTGCTTTGAATTTTAGACGGATCCCTTCTAGACCAGTATAACTTCTTCAGCAACCTGTTTGGCCCAAAAAAACGGCTGCTGATTCAGGATAAAAAGTAATGTTTTTTGTTGTTGTGCTTGTGCTGAATGGCCAGTAAAGCATTTATTAGGAAATGGGATTTTCGAAAGCAGAACTTACACCTAAAACAGAAAATGGCCTAGAAATGGCCCAGTAAGCCCAGAAATGAACTCTGAACTGAAGTCGAAACAAAAACAGAAACTTTCACTGTTAGTGTTTTCCTGTCTCTGTTTAGGTTGAGTTGTGGCAGTCCAAATCTCCTGGCTGTATACTTTATTGACTGTGGGAGAACAATGGAGTACCCAGAGGAAATCCATACAAATTCAGACAGAACAATGCAAACTCCACAAACTCAGGGCCCATGTTGGGAGGTGAGCTGATCTCCACAGAGGTGTGAGGCTACAGTGTTACCAGCCGAGCCAGTGCGCCACCCTGTTTATCCAGCACAGGATGTGGAGGGCCAAGAGGCGGGGGGGGGGGGGGGGGGGG
>JABFEB020000026.1:5108325-5119894 GCA_019775895.2 Stomatorhinus ivindoensis
GTGATTATAATCAGGATTCGCACATGAGGAGCAAGGGGGGCGTGGCACATGAGGCTGGAACGGGCAGGGTATGACAGCCAGTAGTGTCATTATTTAACTTGCTTGTGCCCAGTTTATACCAATGCCATGCATTCCTTGTATCTCCAGGTTTCGTTTAGTGCCTAGTGTTTAAATGTTTGTTAATGACCAATACCTGTCCCTCGTCTAGACCATGCGACCTGTGTAGATAAGTCCCTGTCTATCCTGAGTTCCTTTGTCGGCCCTTGAACACACTTGTTTCTGTGTGCTGTTCCCTCCTAAGTACCTTGTAATGAGCCTGCCTATTCATTCAGTGTTTCCCTGTATATTGTGTAGGCCTTGTACTGCCTACGTACCTGCCTTTGTTTAGAACCCTCATGGTCTCATTATTTTCTGAGTGTTTGAGTTGTGTTTTGAGAATAAATCCCCCTTTGTTTGTTTTTACGCTGCATAGTAGATCATTGTCAATCATGCCCCGTCATGACACAATACCAAAAACCGAACAATGAAAGACTGAAATAAGCTACACAAGTGGTAAACACTTGTAATTCTTAGGCATGTTTTCCTAGATGTTATGTTTGTGCTTTTCATTTTATATTCTGTTTCTGTTCACTTTTTAAAATTATTTAAATTATTGCCGTAAAATCCTTAAACCACCATGAATCAGTTATACCAATGGCCATACCACTATATATTAGCAAAACATCATTATTGATGCAATCATATTATGTCAGAGCTTTCAAGTATGCCAGCTCATTGTTTATCAACAGGATCATTAATATAATGTTAGCATTTGTCCAAAAGCAAGGAAATATCTTTGCATCTTAAAAATTGCAAAGAATGATCTCTCTAAATTCTAGAAATACACTTGAAACAAGACTTACACTTGTAAAAAAAAGTAAATGAATGCCCTAAGCAAAAAGGGCAGAATTTAAATAAAGTTTAATGATCAAATACCTCAGATGCATGGTCATGTACCTCCAGTAGATTGTTGATTTGCCAAGAGGAACCTCAGCATGTGTGTCAGTGTTTGCTATTAAACCCAACTGGTATACTTGAAAGGTAAATATTATGCATTTTTAACGATATATATTACATGATCAGTATGTAGTGTGTGGAGGAGGCACAGTGGCCTCACACCTCCAGCTCCTGGCTCCCAGTGTGTGTATACTCATGTTCTCCCCATGTCTACGTGGGTGTCCTCTCACAGTCCAAATGAAGAGGTGTCTCTTAAGTAGGGTTTCCCAACCTGGTCCTCGGGGACCCCTAGCAGGTCCACATTACTGCTCCCTCCCAGCTCCCTGCCAGACTGTCAGTGGGTCCCCGAGGACCAGGTCCACACATTGTGTTAGTGTTGGCATCCCATCCAGGGTGTTTCACTGCATAATATCCTTTGCTTATCGATTGAATTTATTAAATGAAGGATGTTGTCAAGTACATGTCGGACTGATGAAAGTGAAAAGTATGTAATTTCCCCTACAGAGAAATAGGTTCTCTATTCATAATCTTAATGAGTCTTATAAGGAGGACCTGACGCAATATACTTATTATAAATGAAAAATTGTACAAGTTGAAAACAGCCACTTGACAGAAGAGTGCTGCAAGAATGCAGCCTGTAATAAGTAAAATGTTAAAAGTATCCTACATACATCGCCTTACAAACATTGCCTGAATTACGTGATACAGGCATATATTATTCTGTTCGTTTTTTTTTACTCATCGTCTCAAAGGCAAAATCAATTATTTGTCAGCAAACCTTTAAAAGTAAACTAAAAACTGAAAAATGTCATGACTCTAAACAAGATAAGGTCACAGAAGATGGATGGATGGATGGATCTTTAGACTGACAGTCTTTCTAATGATAGTGAAACTGAGGGGGGCGGGGGTGTATCAGAAGCGGAGACCTGTAAGATAACTGTCTATTCTGTAAGGCTGTTTTTCCAGCTGTGTCCGTTTCTCTCTTACTTGGAGCTTCCAGAGCACAAGGGGTTAAATACTTCTGCAAGCAATATTTCTCAGTTTTTGCAATAAAAATACAGAGGAAGAATATGTGTCTATCATTTGTAATTCAGGAAAATCTGATCATTTTGAGTGGGGCTCAATACTTTTGCAAGGCGCTGTACATTGCAAGTCAAAAGCATTGACACATCAACTGAAAATCATTTGTTTTACAGCGAGATAATGATGCGAAGCAAACCTCAAGGCTAAGTGAGTGCAGCGACAGATGACCTGGCCCCACAAGCCCCTGACCTGACCTCTACAGAGCTGCGTTGGGATGAGCTGGATTGAAGAGTAAAAGCAAAGTAGCCAACTTGTGCCCAGAACTTGTGGAAAATCCTTCAGGACTGTTGGAGAAGCATTCCAGGTGGCTACATCAGGAAGCTGGTTGAATGAATACCAAGAGTGTCAAATGCTGTCATCAAATCAAAAGGGGGCTGTTTTGAAGGGTGTGCAATTTTAGAAAATCTGAGATGTTGAACGTGTCTCTTACTATAAGGTGAATAACATGCATTAAATGCTGATTAATGTGATGGAATACAGGCAGTTGTAATGAGCAGGGACTCCTTAGGGGAGTGTGGTTGTAGCCAGTCTGAGGTGAAATCATTCATAAGTCAGAAATAAATCGAATAACTAATTTAAATGGGGCCCAACTACTTGTCTGGGTAATCATTAAATTTTGTCTTCAAGATTATACATTTTTTAATTCTCCACAGCAGTGTTGAGATATCTATTTTTATACTACAATAGTTAATTGTGTGTCTTGTGCAGTCCTCTCTAGAAGCTCAGAACAAATACCAAGGTCGCTGTTTTGTATCTTGATCTCACTTTCATTAGCTTATACTCTGAAACAAAAACAAAATGTAGCGGTAACTATAATAAGCATTAACTAAAAAGGGTTGTAGTTTTAGATGCAGTATCCAAAATAATTAAGTTACTACCTCGGTGTATGAGGAAATATACAGACCTTAATCATAATGTAGCAAGTCATTCCAGACAGTATACAGCATTTTCAATTAGATTACTGGCTTGAAAGGCATGCACTTGTCATTCGCATCGCAGGCATTTTTACACGTGACGTAGACTGCGTCTCCTCCAGGTCTCTCATACATCTTTCCATTAGCACAGCCACTATTTCGCTCTAGCTTGGTGTCACCTGAATAGCCATCACATATTTAGACATATGTCACTCTTCACTCCACAGTCTGACAGTGGTAAACCATTCCTATGAATCATCAGACATCTTGTTCTGTGTGAGTATCTGGACAACATAGACTAACGACCCATTACTGGATATGCAACAATTCTTATTATTTCTGAGAAAGCTTTCCTTTTTTATCTGGCCAGTATGAAAACCAAATCTGGAACATTTTCAGTAATTGTTCCACATTAGAACTGAAATCAGCCTGAATCGCTCACATTCAGGGGAATGCATTCACCTGTTAGTTACTCATAATTAACAGTCATACACATATACATGACCTTCCAAGTGTCACGCCGCCAACCAGGGAAGCAGAGGAGAGGAAATGTACGATAGGGGAAATATGGGGTTTAATGAGCAAAAAGGAACACACACATGTGGCAAAGCAAAAGACAATACAATGACCAGACTGGGGAAAAAAAGGAAACATGGACTAAATACAATGGGTTAATGACAACGATCAAAAACAGCTGGTAAACATGGGGAGTCCACATGGGGTAAATGAGGGGGCGTGGCACACAGGAGGAGCGAATGATTGGGGCATGACAGGATCCCCCCCCAAAGGCACGCAAAGGGAAACAGAGTGACGGGGACCGGGGACACAACGGCACTTTGGGAGACAAGAGGAACAACATCAACTCACTATGGGGAACAACACGGACACACAGAACTGGCACAAAGAAACCAACTCGGACAACAGACGACAAACCACAGGGAACGCAGATACACACAGCGGCACCGAAAAAGGAAACATGAGACCCGGGGACACTAAAGGGGACAACGGGGGAACCACACCAGGGGGCACATCCACAGGAGGCATATAGGGACGAACGGGGGCATGGACACAAACTGACAGGAAGGACACATGGAAAGCACAAAGTAACCAAAAGGGGACAAAGGCACAGAGGGACACGTAAGAGACACAGAGGGCACAAAGGGACCAGAGGGCACTGAGGGATGAAGGGGAAACACAGGGGCCACAGTGGAACTAGAAGGTAACAACAATGGGGGGTGAACTCAGGAGCCAAGGGATCTAAGGGCCGGGGGCAACAAGGAGCAGAGGGGACCTTTGGTGGGCATGAAGTAGAGAATGCTGGTGTAGCAGGTCTCTGCGGGGCTGGAACAGGGGCTGAGGGTGGAGAGGATGCAGGCAAAGGGGCTGGTGGAGATGGCGAGGAGGGAGCCGAGGGGAGAGCCGTGGGTGAGTGACGCTGATGCTCAGACCGTGGCCGGCTGACAAGGTGCCGTTAGACCGGGGCCAACCGTTGGAGCATGGGGGTGTAAGGGTGCCTCTGGGAGTCTACCCCGACGTCGGTGTCCCCGTCCTCTCTGGGAGACTGAGAATTGGGAACCCGGCCATGAACCACCGTAATGAGATGCCGGTGGTGGAGGTGACCCCCTGGAGGGGTCCACAGGCACAGTCAAGGTGATCCCCGAGAGGTCCCACTCAAGCTCCTCTTCTGACTCTACTATGGAGGAAGGAGAGGGGGTCAGGTCATTAGGGACCTCCTCAGGGACTGAGACTGAGGCCGAGGAGGCAGGGACCGGGGGGACTGAGGCCGAGGGAGCCCAGGACCTCAGGTGGCGCAGCTGCGGGCTGAGCTGGGGCTAGGACGTCGGGCGTGGCAGTAATGGGAGACTGGGCTGGACCTGGAGCCACGGGCACAGGTGGAGCTGCAAGTGGCACCAGGACCTCAGGCGTGAGCGGAAGCGAGGGGGTAGCAGGCGCCTTGGACACAGCAGGAGGCGGTGCCATGGGCATAGTGGCTGTAGCAGGTGGTGCTGCGGGCGTAGCAATTTCAGCAGGCAGTGCCGTGGGCGTAGCGGCTGTAGGCGGAGACAGGCAGGACGGGCGGAGCCGGTGAGACAGGCAGGATAGGCGGAGCCACAGCAGGTGCCGCCTCAGGCAGAGCGGCAGCAGCAGGCGGGGCCGCAGCCGGAGCCTCGGGTGCAGCCAGAGGTGGAGCCACAGCAGGAGCCTCGAGCACAGTCAGAGGCGGAGCCGCAGCAGGAGCCTTGGGCGCAGCCAGAAGCGGGGCCACTGGAGCTTCGGGGGACAGCGCAGGGGCCACTGGGACCCCAAGGAGCTGAGCGGGAAGCACAGGAGTCACAGGGAGCTGAGCGGGGAGCACAAGAGTTATAGGGAGCTGAGCAGGGAGCACAGGAGCCTCGGAGACCACTGGGGGCTGAGTGGGGAGCACAGGAGCCATGGGGAACTGAGCAGGAAGTGCAGGGACCACAGGGAACTGAACAGGAACCTCGGGGGCGAGAACCAGAACTTCAGTGGGCACTGCAGGCGGCTCAGGTGCCTCGGGGGGCACTACAGGAGCAGGAGTTACAGGAACCTCTGAGGGTTCTATGGGAACAGCCAGCATGGGAACCACAGGGGGCGCAGCTGCAGGCACCGGAACCACAGGGGGCGCAGCTACAAGGGGCACTGGCCCATTCGGGAACTTGGGGACCCACGGGATGGAGTCCCAAATGGACTTGGCCCCAATAAGGACCAGGCGCGTCCCGGAAAAGGGGCAAGCTGTAGACGTGGGCAGCGAAGCGGTGGGCGGACCGTTAGGGCAGGCGGTAGCAGGCGTGACCACTGCCGGGTTTAGAACACAAGAAAATACACAAGAAAACAAATTGCTTCTCCTGGAATAAATTATAATGAACTCACATTGGCACATTCTGTCATGAAATAATGAGGGGAATCGAATACAGATGCAGGTTTACTTGATGATTCAGGATAAGTCAGTCAAAACACAGGAAGAATTTCATAGTGTAGACAGGCCAAGCACAGAGGATAGAAAAACAAATCCAAAACCTGATACAAAATGGATTAAATAATTTAAAACATAATGAATCAGGCAAGAGTTAAAAACAAGGACAAGCTAAACAAGTTCATGAGCTGATGAGGTACCAAACAGGGAGGAGGAGCCTTGCCAGACTGGGCATGGCTGAACACAGACTTTGCTGGAAGCAGGAGTGACACTGGTAAAGGGTTTTAGCATATTATTGACGTTCCGTTGTTTTTAATTCCCTCTCTTCTTTTTTGGCCGCAAAAAATAGCTCAAATGGCCCATTTACAGGGCCCCCAGACAAGTCACTCTGCCCTGCATCAGCATTTTCATAAACCGCAACTGAAACACATCTGCCGAGAAAGACGCTGCTAATTCCACCCCACGGACTGGCTCTCAGGTACAGCCATATTGGTCCCTGCTCAGCCACCAAGCACTCATTGGCTAATTCCACCCCACGGACTGGCTCTCAGGTACAGCCATATTGGTCCCTGCTCAGCCACCAAGCACTCATAGGCTAATTCCAACCCACGGCCTGGCTCTCAGGCATAGCTTTATTGATATGTATCATGGGGGTCATTATTGGATTATCCTCTCAGGATCTCAAAGTTAAGACATTACTATACTATACTATACTATACTATACTATACCATACTATACTATACTATACTCGTGCTGTAGTACTCCAGTACAGAGAGAATCGCAGTAATCTAACCATGAAGAAACAAAAGCATGAATCAACATTTCCAACTCCTCTGAAGAGAACGCAAAACTCAAACTACACAAAGTTGTTAACTGAAAAAGCAAGTGTGACTGAGGGACCTAATAGGAGAATCGAAACTAAAACGACTGATCAAAAATGGCACCCAGGTTTCGAAGAGAAAATTTGGGTGAATGTGTGATGGATGTAATGAAAGTGTGTAAATCTGAAGGAGCAAAATGAAAACCTCAGTTTTTGAGTGTGCGCGCTGTTGCGTGCGATGGACTGGCTTGGTGTCCAGCCTGAACTTCTTCCCTGTCCATATGGAATACATCACTCCTCTGTCCCTGACAAGGATGAGGGCAGGGTGATGACTCTTTATGTCTACCCCCCCTCCCCATTTCCCGCGTTCTTTTTTCTGTTAACTGGAACAAAGCGCAGCAATCCTGGGCTTGACCTCTCCCCAGTACTAAAGATCTTGGACCCCCTTCGCGTTCAGCGGGGCGTAATGGCAGCCAGGCTTCGATCCTGCCGCCTCCGTCGATGAATCTCAGCACCCCTCCAGAGGCCCGAGTGTGCTGGTGATGGTAGTGGGCCTCAATCCCACCAGGCCATTAGCAAGACAATACTGGCTGGTTTGGGTTGGGGGAGGGACACATGAGCCAACGTCTATATAAGCATTGGAATGTGCAGTATTACAGCCAGCGATTAATGGTCAAATGCTTGACTACGCTCAGCTGGACAGACATGAAGGGCCCCCAGCAATCATGGCCTATTGTAAATCACAGCTCATGAGAGCAGACCTTCTCTTCTGCTTGTATGCCGCTTCGGCCAGCTTTGTCATTTCTGTTCTGTAAAACGTGACGTCGAATTTCAATAAGAATGATATTGTTCCTTCGATGGAACTGCAAAGGCTTTATGTTGATGTCATATTCACCACAGGTCACGTTTCCACTTGTACGTCACTTGAAATTGGAACGTCAAAGTTGAAATGGCTATTATGTATTACATATACTGTAAGTTAGCGTATTTGAAGACTCATTTACTGAGCATACTTTGCAGGTTCTCCGCATTCGATGTTTAAACTGGCAACGTCATATATATGCAGGGCTGCACATAACTGATAGCCAAGCACGTATTCACCATAAAAAGAGATACATGTGGCCATTTATTGTCATGGCAGAATAAATGCACGTAAAATAAATGTGCATTTCCACTGCCGTGACAGGAAATGCGTACCAGTTAAGTGCAGCCCTGTTTATATGAGTAGAAGCTTTATGATGCTAGATTTTAGCTAGATTTTACTGCAGAAAAGTATGGTAGTGCAGTTTGTATCACACTTCCACGATTGTGGGTTTGTTGTTGTTCTTCGTGTTAAGGCTGATTTATACTTCTGTACTGGGATCTACCTCCCTCTTGCAGTCCAAATACACACACTCGGCTGAACTGTATGGTGGCATTGAAGGGAAAAACACAACACAATAAGAAATTGTTGATAATCCATCCATCCATCCATCACTTGTCTGGGTTTGGGTCAAGGAGACAGTAGAGGTGCCCATATCCGTCTCCCCAGCCTCCTGGGAGGTACAGTACATGGCTCATTCAGGCTCAATGTCTCCAGCCTCCTTCAGGATCCAAGCAAAATTCTGCCAGAAGTTTGAGTCAAAGATCTCTACCAGACACTCCCAGCACACCCTCATTATGCATTTGGGTCTCCCAGTTCTATCCGGCATCTGATCTAACTCACCGCCAGTTGGTGATCAGCCGACAGCTCAGCTCCAGCACATGCGGTCACAGGACCGATGATAAGGTTACAGTATCAGGCATAGAGCTGCGGCTTGGGATGCTCTTTTGCCAGGTGCAATAACAGAGCAGATCTGGGTACTGATCAGGGAGGCTGTTCCTCCCAAACACACCCTAACGTGTCACTGTCATTACCCACATGAGCAGTAATATCCGCCAGCAGAACAACGGAGTCCCCAGTATTGGCGCCTTCCAGTATCCCATCCAAGGTTTCTAAGAAGATCAGATAGTGTGAACTGGTGTCCAATACACAAGCAGAGACAACATTTGGAGCTTGTCCCACAGTTTTAAGTTTCCCGGGGTGAATTCCAACATACTGACGCTACACCAGGGTGATGAGTAGACCCACACCTGACCAGCACCTATCACCAAGGAGAACTCCTGTGTGGATTAGGGTCCAGCCCTTGTAATGTAGCTTGCTCCCAGAGCCTGCGCCGTGTGTTGATATGAACCCACCTATATCTAGCCAGATTCTCTTTCTCATAGGCTATTTTTCCACCAGGGAGGTTGTGTTTCATGTCCTTAAAGCTGGGGATCAGTCCACCAAGGTCTTTGCCTTCTAATCTTGCCCAATCCACGTCCCCCCAGATATGTCTGGGTCCTCTAGCAGGATTGGGGGCCACAGAAGAACAATGTTGATAAAATATTAGTAAAACACAATTGTTTTTAAATGTTTTTTTCATATTTTGTATTCATTTTTTGAATTGTTTTATACTTCAGGACCACCTTAGATTTGGTGTCACAGTTACCTGTGAATTATTGTGCGTGTGCCCTGTGATAGGCTGGAAAATCTCTAAATCATTACGTTACTTATGCTGATCAGTGAAAACTCACAGGCTAAGCTTTATTCAATACCTTTTATAGAACCAAACTGTTGGTTTAATTAAGTACAGTAAGATATAACCATCTGTGCCTGCTTACATAGCTTATGTGTATCCAGTTAACATTATGGTTATTGGTTATTTTTGTATTATGGCAGCAAGTTGTAAAGTAACAGTAAGGGAGAACAAACAGAAAGCATTATCCCATGTATCAGTGTGCATGGTCTTCATCCTGAAGGTCTCTGCAAGGATGCTGTGAGAAAGGATGGCCTAAGCAGTTCTTCTAAAGCTGCAGTGTCTGCTATGTTTGTCTGTGCATCTCCGCAGCATTATTCCTAAAGCTGTTGTGTCAGTACACCTGCCTGTGTATGTAATGTACCATCCATCCATCTTCCAGTGGCTTTTCCTGGTCAGGGTCTGGTCTTCCTGCATGTAGCTTGAAAATCAAACATCATCCTCCTGCAGACATAAGGGGGAAATATTGTTTCGGTGTCCTGCCAGGCTGAGAAGCTTTTGTGCGTTTTTCATTACTCACGCGCCGCCCGAGAATTGTAACTAAAACGTGGAGCTCATTCAGTATGTATTTGCTGTCCTTGGAAGGTGCCTGAATGGGACATCTGCATAGTAAATCATAAATTTACATGGTTCCGTTTGATTAGCTTTCCTATCAAGATGTAGATAAGTGTGCTACTTCATGTGCAGCAAAAAGGGTTCCAAAATCAACAGCCTGTAGCCTTTCAACAAACGTGTATTATTGTTCTCAGTTAGGGCAGGCGGTGTCAAAGGGTCTCCTCAGCAACCATCGCCATAGAGACAGCTAACGGGCTGTGATAAGAGCAGTGGGCACGCGTGTCCTTCTCTTTTAGATATGCACCTTTTAATGGACGACTTGTGCTTTGTCATAGCAGCAGGGAATATGGGGTGTAGAAAATGCACACATAAAATATTGTTTTTGCTGATGTTTGTGTGAGCAGACACAGTACGACCAAACAGTACAGCAGATGGAACTGAACTGAACTGTTAAGATGAGTTTTTATCAATCTTGCTCTAACAAATGGAAACTGGCAGGTTTACCAATCAACCACAATTTTTTTAATGAAACAAAGAAAAAAAAGCCTAATATTATACTTAGGACCTGTTCCTCCAAATTTAGTTTTCGTTTAAATTCACAGTGACAGACAACTGATTTTCTATTATAATGCTTTGACTTTATGAAAAATTAAAAAGCATTGTTTGTAATGAATAGCTTTACTCTTAAGCCACATGTTAGCATATCTATCCCATCTGTCCCAAGCAAACATCCATCCATCCGCATATCCTGGTCCTGATGACAGGAGTGGCCTGTAGCTTTTCCCAGGCAGCACTAGAAACAAGGCTGAAGTATTTAAACCTTGTCTTGTTGCGGTTAGCGGATTGGTAATGCCTCAGATGATAAAATTCCCTGTTGCCATTTGTTATTTTTAACCAGTGGTTTAAATCTGCCAAATGCTATATACAGCATACAGCTAAGTCTGCTGCTCGCATGTCACCATGTGAACACAAAACTTCTATATAAGAAAAACACGTATCTTGAATGATTCTAGTATATGTTTAAAAAGGTAAATGCATATGAAGTGCAATTCCCGTTAAGTAAGGGGGCAGTACTGTGGTCTCACACATCCATTTTTGTGGGTGTAACTTCCTCCCTGTGTGTGGTGTTTGCGTGTTCCTCTTGTGTTCGTGTGGTGTTTGCGTGTTCCTCTTGTGTTCATGCGGTGTTTGCATGTTCCTCTTGTGTTTGTGTGGTGTTTGCGTGTTCCTCTTGTGTTCTTGTGGTGTTTGCGTGTTCCTCTTGTTTTCGTGTGGTGTTTGCATGTTCCTCCTGTGTTCATGTGGTGCTTGCATGTTCCTCTTGTGTTCGTGTGGTGTTTGCATTTGCGTGCTGTAACCATTCAGAAGAAAGTCTGCATGATCTGAAGGTGTTGACTACACAAAGGTGAAAGAATGAAATGACCTTTTCAGTTGGTCTGGACTGATACACAAAAATGGTTTTCAGAACTTTCAGTTATTAATTTTAACACAAGGTCAAGAAACCACACACTAGGATACTACTTTTTATGGAAGAGGATTTCAACAACATTACACACACACATACAAACACAGACACAAACACACGCACACCCACACATGTAGGGTAAACATATCCTTATGGGGACCGCTCATTCATTTCTATCTGAAAAATGCTAATGCTAACTATGA
>JABFEB020000026.1:5127081-5139053 GCA_019775895.2 Stomatorhinus ivindoensis
CCTCCGGAATAAACCCCGTTTTGGATACTTCTGCCTCGTATCGCCTTGTTTCCCCGAAGCCGCACTCATCCAGGCACACTGCGCACCCCGCGACGTGACAGTTTGTAAGTTGTTATTCATTATTTTAAGGGTTTACGCAAGTGAAAAGACCGAGGGTGCTGGGAGTATGCAGGCTACGCTGCTGTGCAGCGGGAGTAGCGGCCAGAAGTACTAGGTGGAACTGCCGAGCAGAAAAACAAAATTGATATTGCGGACAGGAAATGTGAGCCCAGTGAGCACAATTTGGACTTACAGTCCTCTTCGTTCATATGTCTGAAAGTTTGTAAGTTGAGGAGCGTCTGTATACCAAAATACTGTGTTGCTGGATTGCAGCAATTTCAACTGACAGAAATACAAACTAACAATTCAGATATGGGATACTAAGGAAATAATGTTGATCGAAAAACTGGAAACAGATGACCTGACTGAAGGCTTTAAATGACACGCAAAGAAAACAGATTTTTTTCAGTCAGTGGAATTAACTACAGTTCTTACCAAAAAAATAGTGAGCATTATAGCTAATTGATGTGAATATAGACAATATGGTTTGCCATAATATGGTAAGAACGACAGACAGACCGACAGACACACACAAACATAACAACCCAGGAAAAGCTAGCAAACTCCACACACAGAAACGCAGGCAAAACATTGTTGAAAAAAAGACATGTTGAAAATCATGCAAATTTTAAATAGAAACTGATAACAGTGCGGGATAACTAACGTCAGCTCATTTTACACTCCGGGCCTATAGATATGAACACAGAAGCACACCAAGTTAATTTAAAATGTAAACATATTTATTTGCATGTTTAAATACATTTAACTTTTTAACAAAACTGGTTGTTAAACATTTGAAATACTTTTTAAAATTAGGATTTATCATTTAGAACCGTATTCCACCAGGCCATGGCCTATTAACTTTCGCCCATACCTGTGCCGACAAATTAAATAAATTAAATATATACATATATTTATTTATATACAAACACTCTTTACATTGAGCAGGGACTAACATCTGGCCCTGTTCCTTGGAGACTCGTCCCATACATCCACCTCGATTTGTGGGGTGTAACTCTTCAGCCCCAGAGTGGCAAACGGTCTCCAGTATTCCAATTACGTTTTTGGGTCCCACTAATTCCGTCATTTTAGGGCAGGAGACGGCCACTCACAGGCGCTGCTTAATCCTACCCACATAGCAAAATTTGTCTGACCCACTTGTGGGCCACACCCTTGCCTCAGTTCTGGCCCAAGTCTGGCTGGGTCCCCGGCCCCAAAACTTGCCCAAACAATGAAAAATGAGACTAATAAAATGACTCCTGTTGTTTCTTTTGGCCCAGTTCTGGTCCAAACACCGTAAAATGACTCTAAAATGATGTAAAATCTGCTCCATGGTTTACTGTGCTGCATGGAGATGCTCCTGCCGACTTTGTTTTCCTAAAGCTTGCCCTTCAGTTATTAGTCACAACAGAATCACTGGTCTCTACTGTACATATTGCCTAGCATCTATCCCCAGGAGCCGCTCATGCTCTGAATCTCTGCCTGGACAATTTCTCCTCAGCCTAAGCTCTTTTCTGAACACCTCCACGGTTGACCCGCTGTGGTCCCACCACACAGCACTTCTCCAGAATCTGCTGCAGTTCTGCTGAACGCTGCTCCTCCTGAGCCCACTGCCGTCCCACCACACGTCGCTCCTCCTGAGCCCGCTGCCGTCCCACCACACGTCGCTCCTCCTGAGCCCGCTGCCGTCCCACCACACGTCGCTCCTCCTGAGCCCGCTGTGGTCCTGCCACATGCATCTGCCAGATCTCCATATTTTGCTTCAACTCTTGGCTCAGGCCATGAGAGGAAGAGGCAAAGAAAATTGGCTTTGCTCTCGGCTACCCCCTTGTCTGAATCCGTGCA
Organism: Stomatorhinus ivindoensis; assembly: GCA_019775895.2. NCBI lineage: Eukaryota > Metazoa > Chordata > Actinopteri > Osteoglossiformes > Mormyridae > Stomatorhinus > Stomatorhinus ivindoensis. Next base: position 5,129,026 of record JABFEB020000026.1, read on the forward strand.
GACTGAACCTGCCTCGTCTGACTCCATACAGCCCGACCCCGCCTCTTCTGAACCTGTGCAGCCAGTCTTCTTCCTTTTTTTTACGCTAAACATTTTCTTTGACAGACTTTTGCAGAGTACTTTATTCACATTAGCTGGCAAAGACTACAATTTAGATGCTAAAACATTTTGAAATAACACTTCTAATGAACTTAGAATCTTAATTGAAGATGCTAATCTGAGAATGTCATATTTGCATGCCGTTAGTGTGATGCATTCATTATCACACCAGATTATCACATGGAACAGCAAATAATAAATCATAGCATCAATCACATTACATCATTCTGAAGCTGCCAGACCCTGGAATAAAACATTTATATCCTGTCATGAACTACCAAGCTTCACAGGTTGAATTCAGCTGCCATCCTCATTGGTCAGACTTCTTCCTCAGCCGGGACATGTGTGCATCTTCATTGGTTAGACTTCTTCCTCAGCCTTTACCTGTTTGCATCCTCATTGGTCAGTCTTCTTCCTGACCTGGGACATCATTTGCACCATTTAATCTTCAGATGAGACCATTTTAAAGAACCATGCATCCTAGTCAGAATCAGGAAACAAGCAATTTTACATGTTTTGTATATCATATATTCATGTTTTGTCATTGTTCTCCTTAATTTGAAGAAATAAATATACCATACTTAAATAGTTATGAGTTAAACAGCTCAAACTTGCTTACTTCCAGTGTTACGATTGGTTTTAGGTCCCAGACTTGGTGAGTGAGGTACAGGCCCATTTCTGTATTAGTGCTAAAGTGCTAATACAGTTACCACAAGTCAACTCTGCTGAGCATTTTCCACCCATTCTTTGTTCATCCTTTTCCTTTCCTTCTTCTGTGATAGGAAAGCAGCTATTATGCAGTAATATGCATTCCAACATTAATATACATTCCAAATGGAAAGTACAATGTTACGGCATAAAATACTCAGAAAAGAATACAGAGATACTGTAAAATGGTTAATATTTTAAAAAGTTAAAGTACTTTCTTTGAGAGGGATTTTGGTGTTGCTATTTAAAGATTAAGTTTTATTCAGAATAAATGCTGGAACCAGACAGCTCTGCCTCTCTGCAGCCTCGATAATTTCCCTCCACCCCTCAATCTGTGATACTCTGGAAGAGCAAAAGAATTAAATCCATTTCCTAGTGACACAACTACTGCATGGCACCTGCTGTCAAGAAATGTGACTCGAAGCAGGGACCTAGCTTCCCAGAATGTGAGGTAATAAGCATTTTAACTGTACTAGTGTACTCCATGGGTGAATCAGCAATAGTCCACTTAATTACAGTGCAAAGGGGTGAGCTTCAACAATGAGAAGCAAAAATGTCAAATTCAAATTCAATTATTCAGGCCTCTAGATAAAAAAATGAGAACAATGGTAATACAAAAGAATGACAATGTCTTAAGTGTACTTATGTATCATAGAGGTACAATATGACACTTTAATTGGATGAGTTACATTTCAAAATCCATGAAGAGAGTCCAGCTCTGTCAGACGCGAAGAGGCTCTGTTTATATGCACTGAATGTCCCAACTGAAGATGTACTTAATATTTATATCTGCAAATTAAAATTATGTCACTACCTGTTCATTAGGTTATTGGTGTTTTTATTTATCCTGCCCACAATGTAAGTGAGCATGTGTGGCGTTAGATCTGCAATATATAGGTAAAGAGACTGACAGTATTTGTTTTGTCATAAGCCCCTGGGATACAAATGTCCAAAGAATTATATGCAATGGAAGTGCTTTTTCCATGGGGCATCTGTTTATGTTTCTCATTTATTTTAAGTCAAGGGTGATTGACCTAAAGCTTACAAACTGTTGTCATTTTAAGAATTGGCCAAAATATTTCCCCAAATATGCTGAAAAGCTGACAGGTGTTAACAAAAGGATTCTAAAAGGTTTTTGAGTTATAATTTGTTGGGAAATTTCCAGTGCATGGTATTCCTTTGTGATGATTATCTCTTCATGCCTATGGAAACACACACAGGACTCACCATCATGACAGAGTCACTGTGACACTGTTCGCATAGACTGCACATTCTAACAATCTCTGTAAAATCTATATTAAAGGATCTCCCAGAGTCTTAAAATGAAACCAAATCGTTGTGCAGTTTCACATCATGGTCATTTCCATTTTAATTTAGTCACTGTATATTTGGAAGCAGAACACAGTTTTAAGATAGTATATTTTGAGCATATTTTCATTCCTCTAATAAAATCACTCGCCAGTCAGAATGAGACAGTAAAGCACAGAATGTGCTAAATAAAATAAATACCCATCATTTTAGCAAAGTGACACTTCCCTCAGCTCAGTCACCACAGGTATCCAAAATAACTGCAGTTAGTAATTATATATGTGCTATTGTTTAATATTAAGAAAGTGATTAAACCTTAGTTGTGTTATCAAACATTTTTCTTCTTGACATTTTCCTTAAAGGTTTGTGGATGAATGGGGTTGGGTAAAGGCAGTTTTTTTCCTCTGAAAAGTGAAATTCTTTCAGAGCAGATTGGAGTTTCTTTCTCCCTTCCCACATCCCACTTCCTACATGTGAAGAACGAGGGCGGAAACTGACTGAAGACGCTGACTCACCGTGTCAGCATCCTCACCTACCCTCAGCTTCACTGGCCAGTATCTTCACCTTTGTCTGCAGCTACCTTTAATCTTGCTGGCCAAGATCCTCACTTTCATATGCGTTTACCTTCAGCCTGGTTGGCATCCTCAGCCTGGAAGGAGGCCGAATCCTTATCTCACCAGAAAGTGACTGCAGGCCCATCTCGAATAGCTTTTACATAACTCTCAAACTGCTGCAGAATTGGAAGGCTGAGGTTAGATGTACCTTGCAAATATATATTTAGCACAGCTCCAATACAATTATTTCATAATTGTCCAAAAATAATTATGTTGTTTTTAAGAATGTTCCCTAAAGTGGGGCAATGTGTAACTCTGCAGATTTGGATACCCTGCCGGTAATTAGAAGATTGCCAGTTCACATCTCATGCCAGTGGAAAGATGTCACCATTGAGTGCTTGAAGAAGGTCTTGACCCAAACTGCTCCAGAGACCGACTGATCCTGCATTCTCAAAAATGTATGATACTTTGGATAAAAGCATCTGCTAAATAAGTCAATGTAGACTGTTAGGGGATCAAGCAGTCAAGCCATGAGCACACAGAGGGGATAATAAACAAACAGGGTTTTATTACTCAAAATAATATAAACAACCAATATCAAATTATATTATGCAACTAATTGGCTAAAAAAGGCAACAAAACATAACAAAACCTAATATCAACTAATAAGCAAAGAAATTAAACTCAAAACTACCTTCCCTGATACAGACATGAAGAAATACAAATATAGACGTTCCTCGACTTACGAATGAGCTACATTCCGAATGGTCGTTCGTAACTTGAAATGTTCGTATGTCATTATTCAACATCATTTTAAGGGTTTATGCAAGTACAAAGAAGTAGGATGCTGGGAGTCGGCATGCTGCATCGCTGCACGGCGGGAGTAGCAGCCAGAAGTCATACTAGGCGGAACAGGCGCGCAGAAAAAACAAAATGATGTTGCGGACAGGAAACAGGAATCCAAGGAACACAATTTGGACTTACAGTCCTCTTTGTTCGTATTTTTGAAAGTTCATAAATTGAAAGTCCATAAGTAGAGGAGCATCTATGTCCAGGCCATTAATACACACCAGGGGGGGACACACATGAACAAGACTACAACATCAATGCATAAAAAACTATGACAAAAAGATCTCCCTTCACTTGGCAACCACTTGGGCTCTTCCAATCAGCTGAGATCACAGAGACTCCTTGCCCCTTAGACGTTAGCCACGCCCTTGTTAAACCTCCTCAACCATCAGGTAACTCGACCGAGTTAATCGCAACAGAAAAAAACCTTCATGCTTTCAGCACGTGTGAAGACAATATAAGATAACATAAATAAACTCTTAACAAAGCCAATCTTGTGCGATCACTATTTACCTAGATGTCTGACTGCAAATAAAATAATACAATAAAATCCCGTTATAGTAGACTCACAGGCATGCCAGGCACCTTCTAGGCGGAGCCTGCATGTCCGTTATAGCAGCCCAAAACTATAGCTATTATAACGGAATATCGTCTATAACGGATGAAGTCTGCTGGCCCCGGTAGTACACTTTTACGAACATGCAGAAACACCATCGGATGTAGCGGACTCGCAAATAATGGTATTAAGCTTATAACGGACGAACAATTTGGTCCCCAGGGCCACTTTTAGCTATAGTTTTGGGCTGCTATAACGGACATGCAGGCTCCGCCTAGAAGGTGCCTGGCATGCCTGTGATATCCAGCGCAGATAGGTAGTCGGTGTCCTGGGCAAATAGCAACTCTGGATATAATGGACTTTGGATATAATAGACTGTTTTGCCAGGTCCCTTGAAGTCCATTATAACAGGTTTTAGTGCAAACAATAGTCTAATGAAATGAATGTGACCTCAGCCATCACATAGACATTGATGTCTCCAGGTAAAAATATAGTTTTCCTTGACAACCAAAGGTGATATATAATTCACACAAAGAATAGTTATTTCCAGACTCAGAGAGAAAAAAGTAAATTGCACATCCTTAAACTGATGAACCAGCTTGTGGGAACAAATTCTTTCTGTCCCTCTACTGACATTGATGAACTTCAATACTCCAGACTGGATGATGGATGGGAAGTGCAGGATATAAGCAAACAAAATCATTCCAGATACTGAATATAAGAGGAGACTGAAACTTTTCTTCACTTTATACTGCAAAATAATACATCACAATATCACAGTGCAATATGTGAAATTTCCATGAGTAACACTGCGATATTTATAACACAAGCGAAGAGAAGAAATTACCCAAAATAAACTATAACCAAATAGAACTTATTATCTACCGACCGAGTCTGTCAAAAAGGTTGGTGGTTTTGCAAAGACCTGTGTCAACACACACAAAGCAGTGCCAAGAGATGCAAAGTCATTATTGCCCTGAAACAATACAGTATATCATGCAGCCCTAATACAGATAAGTATTTGGTGTTAGTGTTTTAATCCTGTTTCTTCCACTGTCGCCTCCTCCTGATTGATCTAACTTATACACATTGAGAGAATGCAGACAAAGGGATGAGAGAGGATGTTTTTTTCCACCTGTTAAATAACTGAAGTCTCTCATTGTATAATATTCTTTTGCAATTTAAATAACATTTCATTCAGCTCCACAGCTGCTGTCTGCACAATGCCAAACGGTTGCTGCTGTCTTAAACTGCACCTTCTGCTTGAATAACTTGCCATGTTTCTTTAGAATCTATGTTGAAAGTCAATCTGGTAGAAATAACACTTCACAGCCCCCCCTGTAGTAGATACCTGCATTTACTGTCTTCTTTATGTGGCTGAAGTCTGTCCATTCATCCATTCATTCATCTTCCAAAATGTTTATAAAGTATAGGGTTACAGGGGGCCACATACGTGGCTCTGTATGGGATGCCAGTCCATCACAGGGCACACACTCTCCATCAAAACCTGCGGGCAATTTATAGACATCAGTTCATCAATACACCCGCACAGGAAGCATGGATAGAACATGCAAGCTCCTTTAAACCTGGAGATATGAGGCTATAGTCCGAACCATCAAACCTCTTGTTTCCTTGCAGGGTATATATATACAATCAGCCATAACATTAAAACCTCCTGCCTAATATTGTGTAGGTCTCCCTCGTGCCGTCAAAACAGCTCTGACCCATCATGACATGGACTCCACAAGAGCTCTGAAGATGTCCTGTGGTATCTGGCACCAAGACCTTAACAGCAGATCCGACAATCATTCCTGAACTATTTTTGCAGTGTGGCAGGGCACATTACCCTGCTGAAACAGTCCACTACCATCGGAGAATACCGTTGACATGAAGAAATGTATTTGGTATGCAACAGTGTTTATGTAGGTGGTACGCGTCAAAGTAACATCCACATGAATGCCAGGACCGTTGGTTTCCCAACAGACAAATTATTTACACAAAGTATTACACTGCCTCCACTGGCTTGCCTTCCAATTGTGCATCCTGGTGCCATCTATTCCCCAGGAAAACAATGCATACACACCCAGTCATCCACATGATGTAACAGAAAACATGACTCATCAGACCAGGCCCCCATCTTCCATTGCTCCTTGATCCAGTTCTGACTCTCACATGCCCATTGTAGGTGTTTTCGGCAGTAGACAGGAGTCAGCATGGGCACTGTGACCGGTCTATGTTTATGCAGCCCGTTACGCAGCAAGCAACAATGCACTGTGTGTTCTGTCACCTTTGTATCATGGCCAGCATTAAGGTTTTCTGGAGTTTGTGTTCCAGTAGCTCTCCTGTGGCATCGGACCAGACAGGCTAGCCTTCGCTCCCCACACTCATCAGTGAGCCTTGGAAGCCCATGACCCAATTGTCAGTTCACCAATTGGCCTTCCTTGGACCACTTTTAGTGTTTACTGACCACTGCATACCAGGAACACCATTTTGGAAATACTCTGACCCAGTCATCTAGCCATCACAGTTTTTCCCTAGTCAAAATCATCTAAATCCTTATTCTAGCCCATTTTTTCTGCTTGGAACACATGCATTTCAAGAAGTGACTGCTCCCTTGCCTAAAATATAATGTCACCCTTCACTGGTGCCATTGTAACAAGATAATCAATGTTATTCTCTCCACCTGTCAGTGGTTTTAATGTAATTGTTGAACAGTGTAGGTTGCTATACATAACTGTATTAGATGTTGCCTTCTGACGGACTGCCTAAAACCATTACTGGAAGCCTCAGTAACACAAGTCAACAATGCTGCGATTCAGGAAAGATATTGGACATGCGAGGGACCAGACAGTGAGCAAGCGTTCTGAACTTTTAAGCTTATCCAGTCATGCTTGATGAGGCATTCGGTATGATTAGGGCTAATGCTTTTATATATTAAACCCTTTGACTGACACTAGCCAACATACATACACTGTCACTTTGTCTGGTGTGGAGTTACAAATGGCCTGTTGGACAATATCAGGAACAACAGCCTTCTCTACAGTGTGTGGCAAGTTTAAATTTACTGAGCACCAGTATACTGTAATGTTACATATTACGAAAGGACACATTCATAGATTTATATCTTTATTCCAACAGACATAATTTAACATTAGGTCAAAATGAGATGAAATCATTTTCTTTGTTGCAGTAAGATAAATAAGCCTATGAGAGATATGGGTAAATTATGTTAGCAACTGCATCCAGCACAGGCTTGGTATTAAGTTGTATACAATTTAAGTATATTTACATTGCTTTTGTTTGAAAGAACGCTGCGAGAGATCTTTTTGTATTGCGTACTGCTTTGGCAGCTCAGCCCTCATCTTGTTCAGGACCCGAAACCTGCAATGCCGGAACAGAAGCAGAAAGCTATTAAGTCACATATGGGGCAAGTATAGATGTTTTTGAATAAAATGTTTTAGAAAGTGATATCAGTGATTGAGTTATTTATTCTTCATTAAATCGGTAGGTTATTGTGGAAGTGAAAAATTTTAAAGCCATGCTCTGCAAGGCTGACAGGAATGCGTGCATTTCACTCTGTCTACCTGCAAACTGAGATAAGGGGAGCCAGTTGGAACATGGGTGTACAGGCACGGGTATGAGCACACGGGTACAGGCACGGGTATGAGTATGCGTGTGTACAGGCACGGTGATGAGTATGCGTGTGTACAGGCACGGGTATGAGCACACGGGTACAGGCACGGGGATGAGTATGCGTGTGTACAGGCACAGGGATGAGCATGTGTGTGTACAGGCACGGTGATGAGCATGTGTGTGTACAGGCACGGGGATGAGTATGCGTGTCTGTAGGTGTGGGGATGAGCATGCGTGTGTACAGGCGTGAGGATGAGCATGCATGTCTACAGGCACGGTGATGAGCATGTGTGTGTACAGGCACGGTGATGAGCATGTGTGTGTATAGGCACGGTGATGAGCATGCGTGTGTACAGGCGTGAGGATGAGCATGCATGTCTACAGGCACGGAGATGAGTATGCGTGTGTACAGGCACAGGGATGAGCATGTGTGTGTACAGGCACAGGGATGCGTGTGTGTGTGAGGGGACTCCTACCTGTAGCAAGCACATGCTATGAGTAGTTTATGATGGTCAACACAGTTTGATGATCTGAAACATCTCAGCATCCACCCTTATTTTAGATAAAGTGCACTTCAGGATAATTAGCTCTCATTCCAGGAAAGCTGATGGTTCATGAAAAGTCCCAGTTAAAAGCATGCCCCAATACGAAGCTCCACCCCTCCCTACCCCACCGCAATGATAAAAGATACAAAATGCTAGTATTACGACAAGAGTATTGCCATTCATTAATATAAGAGCCACTCAAGAACAATCACTGTAAAAACTCAGCGTCTCACATGTCCTTTGGCACTATTTATCTGTCCTGACTTTTCTTCTGATCAAGGTGGTTTAAGATATTTCCATTTCATGGAAAATGGGTGTTTACATCTGATGTGTTCTCAGAAGGTGTTGTGCTCATCTAGTAAAAGGTTCTTTTTAATTGAATGCACTTTTGTAAAAACCTTAATTGGGAATGTTCTTTGCTTCTTGCTGCAAGATAAGACACTGGGAGCTTTTACAGCAGTAATGAGAGCGCTTGACAGTCATTAACATACATTAAATCCCCTACAGGCCTCTGGACAGCAGTAACTGTGGCTATTCACCATTTGTATAGTAGTGAAGTCTTAGCTGATTGTGTTTGTCTATCACAAAGCTAGCTAGAGGCTATTACATGGTGTAAGAACCCAAGGCAGATGGTATTACATCCAGATTCTTTATGATGCTCTGCATGTTTGTCTGTTTGAATAGATCAGGATTTTATAGCTTTGCGAGACACTTCAGGTGATGATAGTAGGAAATAAACCCTTTTTGGGTCATTATGGGAAGAAGGCTATAATAAAAGGAGTTGTGGGTCAATGTGAGTAGTGGCTGCTTTAATCATCCGAATGTGATTTCCATCCCATCAAGATTGGCTCTAATGCCAATGGCAAGTCATTCAGAATGAATGCACCTTGAGTAGTGAAATCCAGTTTGTTTAACTGCGGAGTTCAAAGTAGCACTGCAGAATATGAAAAGGGCTATCATATTTAATAATCCCTCAGAAGAAAAACAATAGCTAGGTCCTCTATGTGGGCATAAATAACCACAAATACAGATGTGCTGGCAGTGGATACTCAAAGAACCACAAAAGATGACTTTAACTTTGAAATAACTAAATCACAATTACAAATGCTGCTATAAAAAGTGAACTGTATTAGTTGGAATGTCAATTAGCAGTGTGTCAGCTATAAAAGAGGTCTGACAGTGAAAGAAGAAAAATGTGAATTTTGGTGAAAAATAGCAGTCACAAAAACTGCTAAATTATTTAATGTGTGAAGGAGAATAGTCTCAAAATTGTGACAGCATATTCCAAGCACAGGAAAATCACATCAACAGAGGAACTGTGATTGCGACTCAAAGTTCAACGACAGGGACAGATGAGCAATTAGAAGAATGTATATGCTTACATTCTAGGACAATGCACTGAAATGCAAAAGAACACTTTTTCACCTCTTTCAATCCCTTTTCCGACATTTGGTCGGGTTACCTGTGGAGAAAGCCATTGCCTGTCTCCACCATGGAACGTCCATTGCTATTAAGTACGCTGGGGGAGGGGGGTTCATAATGGTTTGAGCAGCTATCTTATGGGAGTTATTCAGTTCTATAATTTTCATGCACAGTTGTACAATGACTAAGGAATATGAAGCCATTTTACAGGATCAGGTGCGCCCTATGGCGGGCGCATATTCCAAGGTGATTGTGTCCTCATACACTGTTAAACATTCTAATCTTTTTTTGGTTTTTCTGGACCCCCAGGAGCAGGAGAACAGAAATACATGGAGATTTTTTTCTGTCTGAAAT
>JABFEB020000026.1:5172233-5188051 GCA_019775895.2 Stomatorhinus ivindoensis
GGAGCGGACGAGCAGTTCATGATAGAACCCCCCCCCCCCCCCTGTGGGAGGTGACGAAGGAGACAAGACCAGGAACACGGGACCAAAAAAACAAGAGCAAAACATCAACGAGGGACCAGGAAAAGGATGGAAATACAAAACAGGCACAAGGGCAAAAGCAACGACAGGACCTGACAAAGATCAGGAAATGCAGACAGATAAACCAGAAAAGGAGACACAGGGGGAACAGAAGAACAGAAGGATGAGGAGGGAACAGAGGAGACACAGAGGGACGAGGGACAGAGATGAGAGGAATAAATGGACCAGGAGGGAACAGAGAAGACACAGAGGGAGGAGGAGCAGAGACAGGCGTGACACAGGGACAAGGAGCAAACGGAGGAACGGACGGGGGACAAAGGAGCCTGAAGGAGCCAAGGCAGGCGACTGCCAATGGCTGGAGTGGCCGCAGGCAACAGGGAGGCAGAAGCAGGAGGGGACCACGTGGGGGGCAAGGAGACAGGCCGAGGGACAGATGAAAGGGACAAGGAGGGAGTCGGAGGGGGCACCAGGGGAGACAAGGAAGGAGTCGGAGGGGAGCCCAACACAGGGAAGGAGAAAGGGGAGGAGACTGCATAGCCACAGCCGGCAAAGACGCAGCCGACCGATATGTCGGAGGAGGGGGAGCCACAGGCGACCGACGCGGTGGCAACGAGGCACTGAAGGGGGGACCTGCAGGAGACCGTCAACCAGGAGCCGCAGGACCCGCAGGTGCACCCTAAGCCCCAGCCAATGAGACCCAGAGTGAGGCAGGGGGCAGGCCGGCCGGATCCTGCGCCAGTGTCCTCTCCCCTTTTGGGACACTGACAGGCGGGTCTCTTGCTGGGATTGACCTCACCGGGGCGAGGGCAAAGTAGTCATAAGGGCGGTCCCTGAGGGATCCCACTCAAGCTCCTCCTCCAAGGAGAGAGCGGTGGTCAAGAGGTCTGGGACCTCCTCAGGAACATGGACTAGTGTCACAGGGGCAGGAGTCACAGGGTGTGCTGGGATCTCAGGCGCTGCAGGTAGCAAAGCAGCAGCCGGAGGTGGGACCTCGGGCAGAGCAGCGGCTGGAGGCGGTGCAGCAAAATCCTCAGGCGTGGGTGAAGCTGCTGGCTTCACAGCAGGTGGAGCCACGGACAGAGCGTCTGACAAAGGTGGAGCAGGTGAGATAGGCAGGACAGGCAGGGCCGCAGCAGAGTGGCAGCATTAGGCAGGCCGGCCGCGGGTGTTGCAGCAGGCAGATGCTGAGCCACTTCAGGAGCCTCGGGCGCAACCAGAGGTGGGGCTGCAGCAGGAGCCTCGGGCGCAGCCAGAGGTTGAGGTGGGGCTACAGGCGGCACCAGGACCCCAGGCAGTGCTGCAGGCAGAGGCAATACCGAGACCTCGGGCATAGCTGCAGACGGCGCCGGGACCTTGGGTGGTGCAGCAGGCATCTTAGGTATGTAGCAGCGATCACCGACTCTCGTCCAGCAGGGGGTGGAGATGAGATGGGAAGAGCCGACAAGACCAGTGAGGCAAGCAGGACAGGCGAGGCATCAAGAAGGTGATCAAGAAGTGGCTGCAGCAGACGGAGGTTGGATTGCAGACAGGACTGCAGCAGGAACCTCAGGCACAGCAGGAGGCAGGACTTCAGCTGGACCCTCAGGCAGAGCCACAGCAGGGAGCTTGGACGATGCGACAACAACTGCCAACTTGGGTCCAGCTTCGCTGGGTGGTGTGGTAGATGCTGGGACCTCGGGCTTAGTGGCAGCAGCGGGCAGGGTTGCAGACGTAGTGGTGGTAGCAGGCATCAATCAAAGAAATTGCGGAAAAAACATCCCAATCATGATACTGTCACGCGCAGGGTCAGCAGCGTGCCTGCATGTCGGCAGCGCGGAGCAAACAAGGCGAAAGGAGGCAGGAGTATCCAAAAATGCAGGGTTTATTGACGAACAAGCGGGGTTTACGCCACGAGACATCACAATGACAGACCTAGGGAGACGAACTCAGACGCGGACTAAATACAAAAGACGGGGCAGACTCGGCAGGACACGGAGGAGTACAATCAGATCAATAGACGACAGGTGGTTTCCATCAGGGGCTGAACACGAGGAACGAGGGGGGTGTGGCACACACGGGGCTCTCACGGACGGAGCATGACAGAACCCCCCCCTAAGGTGCGAACTCCGGGCGCGCCTCAGGGAAGGGACGGACGGGATGCAGGCAGACTGGACCTGGAAGACAAAAGCAAACAGGTTAACAAGGGACAGGGAGCAGGATGGAGACACAGAACAGACAGAGGGGCAACAGCCAGGACAGAAGGCTACAAAGGACAGGGACTGCAGACAGGCAGGCTAGGAAGGGAGACAGAGGAGGAACAACAGAAGGCAACACGAAAGGGCCGGGAGTGGACACAGGAAACGACGGGGAACGAGGAAGGGAGACAGAGGAGACAAAGGGACGAGGAGCAGACGGAGGGGACCAAGGCGGGTGACGGGCGGCGGCCGGAGGAGCCGCAGGTGCAAGGACCGAGGGAGCAGGAGGGGAACCCAAGGGGGGCATGGAGACGGGACGAGGGAAGGACGGACAAACCAGCAAGGGAGCAGGAGGAGGCACCAGGGAAGGAGACAAGGGAGCCCCAGGGAACACAGACGAAGGAGAGGAGGGAGGGAAAGCTGCGGCAGGCAACGCCGCGGGCGGAGCCGGCCCAGGTGTGACCGACGGACGAGCTGCATGAGGCGTGACTGCCGGCGACCAAGGAGCCGTCCTCTGGGCCCCCGGAAGCGTCAGAGGCGAGGACGGCTGGCCCGAGGACGGGCAACGAGGCACCGGCGGGGAACCTGCCAGGGACCGAGGGGCCCGAAGCCCCTGGCGATGCAGGCGACCACCGATCCCTAACAGGGCGAACGAGGATGAGCCAGAGGGCAGGGTGGACGGGACCTGGACCCCGCGTTTATGTCCCCTCCCCTTTCGGGACACCGAAAGGCGGGACAGCCTTAGGCAGGGTGGCCCTGATCGGGGTCTAAGTGTCCCCTGCAAAGACATTCCCAAGGGGTCCCACTCAAGCTCCTCTCCCAGAGAGGAGTAGCCGGGAACCTGCTAGGGGCTAGGGTCAGACACACTGGAGCGGGGTTAGGGGTCATAGGGGTTGGGACAGGAGTCACTGGGAGGAGCGGACTAGGGACGGGAGCCTCGGGGGCGAGAGGACTAGGGACGGGAGCCTCGGGGGCGAGAGGACTAGGGACGGGAGCCTCGGGGGCGAGAGTCACTGGGGCAAGAGGGACTAGAGTCTCTGGGGCCACGGGGGCCGGGACTGGAGTCTCTGGGGCCAGAGTCACTGGGGTCACGGGGTTCAGAGCCACCGGCACTGGGGCCAGGGCAGGAGTCATCGGCACTGGGGCCGGGGCAAGAGTCTCGGGTGCGGCCGGGACTGGAGTCACTGGGGAGGCCGTGGCAGTGGGCGTGGCTGTCGGAGACACGGCCGGGGCAGGCGACATGGGGGCGCCAGCGGGGCCCAGGGAGCCTGCGGGCCGGACATCTGGAGTGGGGCCCGGCGAGGCTGTGGCTGTGGCAGCTGACACTGGGGCGGCTGCGGGCTTGGCAGCCGACTTGGAGGCGGCGTCGGGCTTGGCAGCCGACTTGGAGGCGACGGCGGGCTTGGCAGCCGACTGGGAGGCGACTGCAGGCTTGGCAGCTGACTTGGGGGTGGCTGCGGGCTTGGCAGCCGACCTGGGTGCGGCCGTGGCAGCGGGCGTGGCTGCCGGCGAGGCAACCGTGGCAGCGGGCGTGGCTGCCGGTGAGGCGACTGTGGCAGCGGGCATGGCTGCCGGGGATGCTGTCGGGGCGACAGCGGGCATCGGCACCATCGAGCAGGGAGGCGTGGCCTCACCCTTCTGCCTGGGAGGTGTCGACTCGGCGGGCGTGGCTGCCGTGGCTGCGGGAGCAGGCGAGCAGGACGGCTGGGTAGCCGGAACAGGCGGGCAGGACGGCTGGGCAGCCGGATCGGGAATGGGTGCGGCTTTGGCAAGCGGCTGCATCCTGGACAGCTGAACCGGGGGCGGCTGCGTTCTGGGCCGCCGACTTGGAGGCGGCTGCGGGCCTTGCAACCGAACCTGGGGCAGCTGCGGGCCTGGCAGCTGACTTGGAGGTGGCTGCGTCCCGAGCAGCCGCCACTGGGGCGTCTGCTGACTGCGCAGACGGCTCGGGTGCATCTGCTGACTGCGCAGACGGCTCGGGTGTGTCTGCTGACTTGCTGGGCTCGGAGGGGGGCGTCGCTTCGCGAGCCTTGGGAGCGAGAATCAACGGGGTCTTACTGAAGGCTTGCTGGAGTGAGGTTGCCGAAAGCGGCGTGGCCCCTTTAAGAGTCGTGTCCCAGACAGCCCGTATCCCCCAATTCCCCACAGGGAAGTAGAGTGGGGTGACTGGTCCGGAATGCTGGGGAACATCGGCTCAGCGAACAGGTAGGCAGGCAACTCACCAAGGACGCGCGGAGGCTCTCTCTTCCCCGTGCGCCCGGAGGGAGGTCTTGCCGGGCAGCAGGCGGACAACGGGACCGGGGAAACGCAGGCAATCGGCTTCTTCCGTTTCTTTTCCTTTCCCTTGGCCACTGGGGAATGCACTGCGCGTCGGACGGGGAGCTCGTCCTCCAGCCATTCTCCTCTAGCACGGAGATCAGCCAGCCCGAGGGCGATAATTCTCTCTGTCTCCAGGTCTTCCTCTGGAGGCTCCAGGGGATCGAAGCCAACGCGCCCAACCGGGAGGGAGAATGCCGCCTCTCGCTCTTCCGGTTCGTCCTGCACGCGCATCGGTCCCTCTGTCACCCATTCCGCCAGGTCGCGGAGGGTATCGTCCGCCTCCTGAAGCGGACACCCTCCGCTGGACGGGGTGATCCCGAGGAGGAGGTCCCGACTCCGGCAGGCAAGCAGGAAGGAGTACGGGTCCTCCTGGACCTCCGGTACCTCAAGCCAACCCTGCACCTCCCGGAGCAAGCTGGCTTGGAAATCCCCAGCTCGCTGGGGAGAAGCGTCTTTACGGAGGTCTGTCATTCTGTCACGCGCAGGGTCAGCAGCGTGCCTGGATGTCGGCGGCGCAGAGCAAACAGGGCGAAAGGAGGCAGGAGTATCCAAAAATGCGGGGTTTATTGACGAACAAGCGGGGTTTACGCCACGAGACATCACAATGACAGACCTAGGGAGACGAACTCAGACGCGGACTAAATACAAAAGACGGGGCAGACTCGGCAGAACACAGAGGAGTGCAATCAGATCAATAGACGACAGGTGGTTTCCATCAGGGGCTGAACATGAGGAGCGAGGGGGGTGTGGCACACACGGGGCTCTCACGGACGCAGCATGACAGATACAGACTGTTGTTGCATGTTCTCATCTTTGCAGGCTTGAATCCACTGGCCAGCCCAGAGTGGTGGGATTGGGAGCTGTGGAGCTTTGGAACATGCTAATGTTCTGGATCATGGAGTGACACCTCCACAGACAGGACATTTGGAACTTCAACAATAATAGAACCAGGAATGTTTGACTGAATCATACCTCTGGTGTTCTGGGGGGAAAACAGCACACGGTGGCCAAAAAGAGGGGCCGTGAGTGACATCAAACTGCAGAGGTGACACATCAGACATGAAGGCAGCTTGAGAAGCGACACCCTACATTTACTGCCAGCACACATTATTTATTCATTATTATGATAACTGCACCCTGCAAGGAAAAGGACGGTCTAGAGCCTTTTGTGAAATTCTCAGCATGTTCTAAATGACTAATTTTCAAGCAATAAGCAGCAAGTCCTGCCTGTCATTGCATCAGTATTTGATTATGATCCTGTTTTAAGATTAAAAAGGACCAACAGGAACAGATGGTTTAGTCTGTTTTGTGAGGAGAGTAATAAAAGCGGTCAGCTTGAAGCAGGGAGTGGCCAGCCTGTCTGAGAGGTGTTTCATTCCGTAACAAGTGCTCATCATGGAGAACGAGGAACTGCGAATGCTATTTTTGTTCTTTAAAGAAAATCTCACAGAATCTCATTTTAAAAACCTAAACTACTATATGGTGGCCATATGAATTTCTGTGATGATGATTTTCGCTACAGTATCATTATGGTAATTTATTAACAAGCAAACAAACACATGGACCATTTAAGATAATAAGTACAGCACCTTAAAAACCTGCAATGAAAAATTAAATACGCAGATGCATGTGTGCTGTCAGCTATGTGTAAACATATAGAGGTAACGCTTTACTTGAAGCTCTCATCTCTAATGCATTATTAATATCATCATAAAACATTATAATGGTTGGTATAAGAATTAAGAATGCTTTATACTGCAAGGAATCTACAGTATAGTGCATTATAGATGAGAGCTTCATAAAGCATTAACAGTATATAATAAACATGACTATATAATGTTATAGTGTGTTTTCATAAATAATTGCAGCCATGTTTATAATGCTTTATGAATGTATTATGATGTGTTATAAATGTCTTCATAGATTCTTATAGACATGGTGTTCACAGAAAGTGTTACCAACATTTTCCCTCAAACTGTTGTCTGCTATCCTTTTCGAACCTCATTATGGGTACATCAAAGGCCCAGTACTAAGTGGGTACTAATGGCATCGGTTTGAAAGAATAACTGCAGCAAATAGTAAAACTGAGTGAGTGAAAATAAGAGGCATTGAAAAGAACAGACTGCAAAGAGATTGTATGGTTGGTGCCTGACAGCAGCAGGGGTGGTAACCGAAAGCACATGTGCCGTTCTGTGGAAATGCAGGTCATTTCCATTCTGCATCCATGGTGATTCTCCAGCCTTCTCCATCACCCTGCAAGCCACCCTTCTCCATACACATCTGGACCACTGGGGATACTCTCATCGGTCCATTTCCATGCAAATATCAGCCACTCCAAACCTCCTAATGGTAGGCTTGCATTTGCGATTTAGAGATGACAAGAGCTGCAGTTGGTAACCATTTGTGGATTGGGAAGATGGCAAAATCTCATGAAAATGAAGCCGAATCAGTTTAACCAGATGGCAGTAGCATTTTTATAGACAGGAGATGATTTGGACTAGATCCTTCACCAGAAATATGGAGAGACAATTAAAAGGAAATGATGCACCATTTGGACATTGTGTAGGAAGAATTGTTTAATAGTTAGATTGATTTTACTGTTATTTTAAAGTGCTATGAACAATTTTAGATGACAGAAAATTGCTGGACAAAACGTGACAAAAAGAAAGTGGAGGTAAATAGCATTAAATAACTGACAATTCAGACTCAGCAGTAAATAAGGGCTTTTGTTATTTATTAATACATGAGTTTAGCCAGGCCTCAGAACGCTCTGCTGCACCAGTTTTCATATAGTGAATAACACAAAAATGACACAGGCATTCAATTACCTAAAGTCTTTAGAGAAAGAAGTACAGATGGAAACAGCAGGGGATAGAATTGATTGCATTTAAATAATTTATGACACTTTCAATATAGACATTAACGTGCAAAAAGGTAATAAGAACAAAAATAATCAATTTTGGAAATCAACAAGAAATTGTCTTGAAAATAACCTGGCTCTTAAGGTAGGAAGATTTTTTTCATATATTAATATTTAATTTTATGTTCAAATAATGAATACAATAAGTGGATAGAACACAGCAGTACATTATCAATGACTTGTAATTTGCAACTAAAAAAAAAACACACAAAATATATTAACCACATTTGCCTGATTAAAAAAGGCTATAAAATGTACATTTATTATTAAATGATAAATGATGATATGCTTTACATGTGTTCTTAAAAAAACTAATGTAAATCACCCTGAAAAGCTCAATTATTTAAGGATTAAATCTTATAGCCTCAGAGGCCCAAAAGAATGAAGTTCTATAACACGGTTAGCTTAATAAGGTCAGCTGCACTGCTAATTAGACATTGAAGTAATTTAAATACTGATGTGTGATGAATATGTTTGACTAATATTAGCTAAATATTTCAAGTTTCAATATGAAACTTAACTCTAAATGGATGAACCCGACAGGAAGACAAATGCAAGTCAAATAGATGAGAGTTTTTGTTTTTAAGACAAAGGTAATGGGAAATATCACTTAACTATTGTGGATAATATTAATAGTTTCCTAATTATGACTGTTAAGCATAACACCTGAAATATGGCAGACATTTTTCATTTCATCCCTCAGTTGAACACGATGTATCTTTTAATGCATGAAGTATGATGTCAAACAATAAAAGAGAGCCCTTGTTTGTACGGGTCACAACAAAGCACGCACTCCCCATTCAGTCAGCAATTCTTGGCTGAAAGGAATCTGGTTTTCTTTCTCTGATTAACTGGCCTTAATTTACGTTAACCACACTAAAATAGCTCAGTTGGGAGAGCGGTAGACTGAAGATCTAAAGGTCCCTGGTTTGATCCCAGGTTTTGGCAAGTGATGTCCTGTGATCAACTGGCATGCCATCCAGGCTGCATCTGTGCCCTGTGCCCTGTGATGGACTGGCATGTCATCCAGGCTGTACCCCAGCTCTGTGCCCTGTGATGGACTGGCATGCCATCCAGGCTGCATCCCTGCCTTGTGCCCTGTGATGGACTGGCATGCCATCCAGGCTGCATCCCAGCCCTGTGCCCTGTGATGGACTGGCATGCCATCCAGGCTGTACCCCAGTTCTGTGCCCTGTGATGGATGGTGTTCCCCTGCCTTGTGCCCTGTGATGGATGATGTTCCCCTGCCTTGTGCCATGTGCAGCCAGGGATGGGTTCCAGGAGCTCTAGTGAGCCTGTACTGGGTACGCATCTGAGATGAATGGATGAATGCTTATTAGATAGCATTTCCCAATCACAGACAGAGCAGGTATGGAGATGCAGTGGAGGACACCGGCCAGTGATGTGGCAGACTCCCATACATAATGTAATACACTGCAAAGTGAAATTCTCATCAGCTAACTGGATGCTGCCATCCTCAGGAGTTAGTAACTCTCCCCAAAGACTTGCACATTTTTGCATGTAGCTATGCTGCTCTAGGGCCGAAATGCAAACTCGTCATTAAGTTTCAGTTAGGAATGACAGAGAATCGTATATATCAGACAAACAGGGAATGGCGTCTGTATTTACAGAAAGTCCCCTCATGGGGGGTAACGGGGGTGAAGACAGGGAAAACCCAAATCTAGAGGGGTATATAGGGCCCGGGGGTCCCAAGGGGGGTGGGGGTCTGCCTTTCTGCAGGTTACTGTGGGCCTAAGACAGACACCAAATTATACGCCACACTGAAAATGGGGACCAGTGTATGTGGTCAATGCACCAAATCTAGTCACCTGGCACTCCCTTCTATGACATTTGTGTGACGTTCTATGGCATTTCTATGACGTTTGTGACCTGTTGATCTGGATTTGGGGGGGTGGGGGGGGCTTCCCTGTCCTTCCTCTTTTGAAACATACACTGCATCCTACATAGTGAAATGGAGGTTATTTTTACAAGGAAACTGTTCTCAACATTTTTGTATTCCTGTCTCTGTAAAAGTCCATACAGTAAAATAGCAGAAGCAATTGTTAACTGTTACACTGGTGCTATTTAAAGTTCAAAATGGAAACAGTAACACTTTCGAGGAACGCAGTGTCTATAAGAATCTATGAACACACTGATAACACGTTATAATGCATTCAAAAAGCATTGTAAACATGGTTATAAATATTTGGCAATGCTTTACATTTTTTGCCTTTATAATGCATTCATAGAACATTCAGTTTGTCTTCATGATGCATTTGTAAAACATTTATAAGCAACATGTAAGTATATCTTGTATACTAACATGCTAACATACCTTAACAGTTTTAATATACATTAATTAATAGTAAGGCTTTACATTAACTGCACTTTGATAATACCTTTATAATGCATTCGTAGAACATTCATTGCATCTTTATTATGCATTCATAGGACACTCATAAGCAACATGTAAATAAACCACAACATCCTAACATATCTTAACAGTTTTAATATACATTAATAACGAATATTATATTATTTAACAAACTTTATAATCGTATAATGTATATTGAAGTTGTTGATGTATGTTAGGATATGGTATACTTATATACTGCCTATGAATGTTATATGAATGCATTATAAATGTATTATGAAGGTGCACTGAATGTTCTATGAATGCATAATGAGGGTGCAGTTAATGTAAAGCGTTACCAAATATTTATAAAGAGGCATAACACATTATCTCCAAATTCCAACGGATTATCTATATTCTCAGGGCACAGATGACCTCCGACAGCCACTTGGAGTCAAAACATAAGTCGTGATCATGTCTTCTGTGTTAGTGTTTTGTAGCTCCTGTGGCATGTACAGCGTAGACTGTTCTTCCAACGCTCCAGATAGTCTCATATGCCAGAAGTGTTCGGTGACGGTGGAGCTGGAGGACAGGATTCGTGCATTGGAGAAGGGCATTAGCACTTCAGTGGAGATTAAGCAGATTGAAGGATTTTTAGATACAGCTCAATCGGAGCACGCAGCCAGCTGAGATCTGGCTGTAGTCTCTCCTGCCGTGACTGTCTCCAGTCCGGCTCTGGCACCAGCAGCCAGCATATGCGGGCCCTGTGTCACGGTCAGACGTGGTCCTAGGAGCTCCAAGCTGAGAGTTCCTGCATGCCAGCCGGCTGCTGCGCTTAGCACCCCGGGCCAGACAATCTGAGGTATTGAAAAGGTGCTTAATTTCTATGTGTGCAAAAGCTAAAACAAAATGCCGGAATCTAATTGTCTCTGGTCTCTTACCAATTCTCTACTGAGGGGATATAACCTATAGCAGGCTATTTTCCCTAAACTGCAGGTTAGTGACTTGGTGTGCGACATCATTTTTGTTGATAATTGGGACTTTTTTTTTTAGGAACAGTCTGGCTTTTATAAACATCCTAATTGAAGGGGATCATTTATGCTATCTCAGAACATGGCAAATATTTTACCTGCTTGACGAAGACCACCACCCAGGCCTCCGCCCTGCGATCTTAAATCAAAGGATGTTTATTTCCCACCTTGCCCAGGTTTGGCTAATACTGAGCTGCTCCATAACACGGCATCCCATAAACCTAGCAACTATGTAGAAACAGAGTTAAGTGAGCCTAGAAAGAACTTAGTAGCTATTATTAGATCTAAATGCTGCACTGAGAGCTCCTGTGCAGGTACTTAATATCAATCCCTCTGATAAGATTAAATGGGCAACAACATGAAGCCACCATAAAATGCTCATTACTGAACATTCACTGCTTAACAAATAAATCACTTCCTGTTAGGAGGGTGAAACTGATCCATGGAGAGCCGCAGTAGGTGCAGGTTTTTGGGAAGACCTCTTAATCAACCAATAACAGTGGGTCCCCAGAACTGGAACTGAGAACCACTGCTTTATTATTGGCTGATTGAGAGGTCATACCTCTGCAGTAGGGTAAATGCTGAGTCAACCCCGAAACTTGGAAATTGGACTGCTGCACATTAGCAACATGTGTGGATGGAGTGGAGCTTTAACTTCTTTCCCTTAATGTTTGACTTTATTTATGATTTATGATATTGATTTAGTATTGATGTTTTGTTAGACATTTAGTTTATTGAGTGTATATATATGCCATATATGTACATATACACCTGATTGCCAAAAGTATTGGGACAACGCTCCAAATTATTGAATTCAGGTGTTCCAATCACTTCCATAGCCACAGATGTGTAAAATCCAGCACCCATGCATACAGATTGCTTCTACAAATATTTATGAAAGAATGGGTCGCTCTCAGGAGCTCAGTGAATTCAAGTGTGGTACCGTGATAGGATGCCACCTGTGCAATAAGTCATGAAATTTCCTTGCTACAAAATATTCCACAGTCAACTGTTAGTGGTATTATAACAAAGTGGAAGCAATTGGGAACAACAGCATCTCAGCAACAAAGTTGTAGGTCATGTAAAATCACTGAGCGGGGACAACGAATGCTGAGATGCACATTGTCGCCAACTGTCTGCAGAATCAATAGCTACAGACCTCCAAACTTCATGTGGCCTTCAGATTAGCTCAAGAACAGTGCATAGAGAACTTCATGGAATGAGTTTCCTTGGCTGAGCAGCTGTATCCAAGCCTTACATCACCAAGTGCAAAGCAAAGTGTCAGATGCAGTGCTGTAAAGCACACTGCCATTGGACTCTAGAGCTGTACAAACGTGTTCTCTGGAGTAACTAATCACGCCTCTCTGTCTAGAAATCCGATGTACGAGTCTGGGTTTGGCGGTTGCCAGGAGAATGGTACTTGCTTGACTGCATTGTGCCAAGTGTAAGGCTTGGCGGAGGGGGGATTATGGTGTGGGGGTGTTTTTCTGGGGGGGTTGCCCCCTTAGTTCCAGAGAAAGGAACTCTTAATGCTGCAGCATTCAAAGACATTTTGGACAATTTCATGTTCCCAACTTTGTGGGAACAGTTTGGGGATGGCCCCTTCCTGTTCCAACATGACTGTGCACCAGTGCACAAAGCAAGGTCCATAAGGACATGGATGAGCGAGTGTAGTCTGGAGGAACTTGACTGGCCTGCACAGAGCCCTGACCTCAACCCGACAGAACACCTTCGGGATGAATTAGAGCGGAGACTGTGAGCCAGACCTTCTCATCCAACATCAGGGCCTGACCTCACAAATGCTCTCCTGAAAGAATGGTCAAAAATTCCCATAAACACACTACTAAACCTTGTGGACAGCTTTCACAGAAGAGTTGAAGCTGTAATAGCTGCAGAGGGTGGGCCAACATATTAAAGCCTATGTATTAAGAATGGGATGTCAAGTTCATGTGTATGTAAAGGCAGGTGTTCCAGTACTTTTGGCAATATAGTGTACCTCTTTGTTGTTTTGTGAGGAGCTAGTAATTTATTAGTTCGTGTTCTTTAGTTTTTGATATTTTGGTTTGTTTACATTTAAGTTCAATTTTGTTGTGTTATTTTTGAAAATACTTGTAATAAAACAAATCTTTTTTGTTACTAACCCCCCCGTGTCCTCGAACCTGTCCTGCTTGTCCCCCCATAACAGCCTTGGAATGCTTTGTGTCCTGCCAAATAAGACATAAACAGGCAAATCCAGGCAACCAGGTTTATTGAGGGTAATACATGGGAAGTCGTAAGTCATATCCAGGTCATTATCCGTAGCTGTCCTATCCAAACACCGAAAGCTGAGACGTTATCCGCAGTCATGGTCAAGAGGGAGTGCGCTGAGGGTCAAAGTGCCAGGAGATCAGTCCAGAAACACAGATTAAGAACACCAGGAGATCCATAAGGGACTTCACGGGAGGGGCGGAAGGGCAGGAGGGCAAGCAGGAGGCGTGGGAGGCTCGGGAAGGGCAAGGAGGACAGACTGTAACTGTGGGAGAGACCCAGCGTTATAGTGCCCAGTAAGTGCATCGCAACAATACCTCACACCATGTTGCTGCCTGTATGAGGCTTAAGTATTAGCTTGTTGATTAGTGTTAGTTGGCTTCAGTTGCCGGTGCTGCTTCCGCGAGGTGGGAATGACACTTTGGGCGCAAACCACCAACTATTCCTTAATGATTCCTAAATTCTACACAAGCTATAAAAGTATTTCCTTCAAGAACAATTAAACACAGAGGTGGACAAAGTTTCTTTACTCAAGTCAAATGATATTCCTGGGCAAATATTACTCCGATACAAGTGAAGATTTTGTTTGAAGTTTCAAGTGTTATTTTGTCCCATTCTTCTTGCAAACATGTCCTAAGTTGTGCCACACTTTCACGTGGGCATCATTGTTGTCCCATTTTCCATTTTCAAATTTTCCAAACATTCTCTATTGGGAACAGGTCTGGACTGCAGGATGGACAGTCCTGTACCCTCATCCTTTTCTGCAGCCATGCCTTTGTAATGCGTGCAGAATGTGATTTTGCATTGTCTTGTTGAAAAAATGCATGGACCTGGAAAGGATGTCATCTCGACAGCAGCATATATGTTACTCTAAAATCGTCATGTACTTTTCACCATTAATGGTGCCATCACAGAAGTATAAATTTCCTTTGCCAAGGGTACTGACACAACTCCAGGCCATGACAGACCCTAGCTTTTGGAATTGTTGCTGATTAGTCTGGATGGTCCTTTCCGTCTTTGGTCCATTTCATCTGGGATACTGATTCTTCTGACCATAATACCCATTTCCGCTGGTCCATCCCAGATGCCTCTAAAAATAAAAAATAAAACAACCAACCCAGTTACACACCTTAGCTTTATAACTGCCCAATAGCAATTTGACTGACAGTGTAGGAGTAGTTTACTCCTTTTTCTTTTGTGACAAGGACAATAATGAGTAACATAATCCTCCATAGAAATGTAGGGGAGTCAGAATTGATACTCAAGTTCAGATACTCGAAAAATGTACTTCTTTAGAGAATTCAGTAACTTCGTTACTATCCACTCCTGATTATAAAAGGCAGATTATGTTCGCAGATAATGGGGAAAATGGGATATCCTAGACAAAGAAAATATATATGCACTGATGGCAGGTGCTAGGTTTAGTGAGCTATGAGACAGATGATTAAAAGCAGGAGTGCCCCCTGGAGGTATGCAGCCGTCGTTCACATGTACACAGGAAGCAGAGTGAGAGGTGAGAGTCAGCCTCAGCGTGCCAGGCCCTTATGACCCAGCCTCCTCCACCTGAGATCTCTCTCTCCCTGAGGAGATGGACAGCATGAGCCACCGATCCCTTCACACCCGTAGGGGAATGAAACTTTCCATGGGTCGAGTGGAAAGACGACTGCGAGCGCGACGGTAAACAGGAAGACCGCTACTGATGCCCTGCTACCCTGCTGTACTTTAATGCCTGTTAGCAGCCCTGTTAGGCAGAATAAGTCTAATACTGATAGACAGTTTGCCGTAAGGTAGCTACAGAGCATCGAAACGCTAATGCCTACTTCCTGTTTTTGTTTCTGAGAGTGACAACATTTATGAAAACCAGAAAACTTTGATTGCGTTGCATGTTTCAGTTTAATCAGAAATGTTAATTTTTAACAGAAAAACCAACCCTAATTTGTGCCTTATGTGTCCTGGTTAGGCCCAAAACTCACTCCAAACCTGTACTAGATAAACAGCTGGAAGATGGTAGAGTATATGGATGGAATTCTGAGGCTCACATTTCTGTATCTCTTGTCCATGTTAAAGACACCAAACATAGATTAATAAAGGCTAATGTGTCTAAATCTGTTGAATGGCCTGTTGAAGTCTTCTTTGCAACAGTAGTACCACACCATCAGCTGCAGTTTCTCTTAATTGTTTGTGTTCAGGCAGCACATACAATAATCAATAACTGCAACTGCTCTCTGCAGGGAGACGTCAAATCAGTCCAGGTGGGCTGATCCCAGAGGGCTGTTTCTGACCCCAGGCTGTATCCTACAGTCTTTACTGTCAGCTAATTAATCAGTCTAACTAGATCAATAAAGATTCATTTAGCTTTCTCCCCCAACATTCAATATAAATTCATTGCATTCAATTTAATTAAATTTGACTTTCTGATCTCCTCATACACAAGACACAGGATCACAGCTATCTGTCAGCCTCCCTCTGAGGCTGACCAAACACTTCTCTTATAATTGGTGAAATTTTTTAAACCACAGAGGAAATAAATTAATTCTCCCTTTTCTTCACGGGCTCTGGTAGACATTCCTGCAGTCAGCATGCCAATTGCATGCTCCCTCAAAGGTTGCGACATCTGTAGCATTGTGCTGTTTGATCAAACTGCACATTTCAGGGTGGCCTTTTATTGTGGGCAGTCTAAGGCACACCTGTGCAAT
>JABFEB020000026.1:5190294-5202263 GCA_019775895.2 Stomatorhinus ivindoensis
AAGTGCTCACTAACACAGATTTCGACAGATTTGTGAACAATATTTGAGAGAAATGGGTCTTTTGTGTATGTAGAAAATTTTTCTGATGTTTGAGTTCAGCTCATGAAAAATGGGAGCAAAATCAAGAGTGTTGCGTTTATATTTTTGTTCAGTGTAATACGGGTACTTCTCACTTAACAACCGGGTTCTGTTCCTATGACTAGGTCGTTAAGCGGAATTGGTCGATAAGCGAGGAGCCGCCCCTTACTGATATTACAAGCATACTCTAGGCTGCTGGCAGTGGGTTATTGCAAACAATGTACAACCTTCCATTGCTGACCAAAATACATCAGAGAGCAGTAGAAACAGAATATAACCAAAATGCCATGGTAGAACATGAACAGAAAATTGATTGAAAGGTATTCCTACCACCGAATAAGTAAGATCAATTACTCAATAACTGGCTGCCACACCATGCAACACAACAGAATGAATCCAATTAAAACTTGACAGAAGTACGTTCATTGTAGCAGTTGCTTGCTTAATGTGAAGTGTAATTCTTCATACACCTTTTTTCTAGTCTGAGGACTAAGTGAAAAACTCACATACACATACACATACAAACACATCAAGTTAAATCATCGCTTGAATTCCCAAGAGAACCTCCTGTCGGTGCCTCGTGCAATAGAGCGACATTAACTCCAAGGCATCGTGCATTTCAGCCATGGGTCTGCATTAAGATTAGCTGCATTCCAAATGGGAGTCCAGATGCACTGTCCGTTGATCTGGCACTTGGCACTAACTGTAAAATACAAAAGTTATTTATTTACATGTAACATCAGGTTCTGCGTTTGTCTTTATTCAAGGCTGAAGATGTTTTAATGACCATGTGCAAGATGTATTGGAATGACCATTCATTCAGCCACACCCAGTATAAGTAACATCTAACAGTATACCTACAAATCAATAATAGATACGAGGCATGCAATAAAGCAATGAAAACAAGTAACACTCTGACGTGACATGCCGAGATATTGTATTTATTGCCTCGTCCTTATTTTACACTCTGGTCTGCAGGAGGCACATAAATAAGAATTGCATTGTACTATGTACACAAGATGGTAAAACTTGGAACCTTGAATAGGGAACCTGAGAAGTTTAAAAAGCTCCAGGTGCAAAGAGAGGACAACCAGCAATAAAAAAGCCATTACATATAGACTATTTTATTAACGGGCGGCACAGGGTAGCACTAATGCATCACAGCACTTGGTGGTTCAAAGCCCTCGTCCACTCGGATCATTCATTGCTATTATTTTTATGCCATATATTCAGAATTCCTACTATAACAGCCAGTGAATATGCAGTGGAACTTAAGTATCTCTATAAATCAGTGTCATTCATGCTAAATGCTACAAATGTTTTTTTTTTTTTCTATTATTTTTCCATTACTTGCATCACAGCTTTTTCAATCACAAATCATCCCCATAGACCAGGGGTGGCCAATCTTATCTGCAAAGGGCTGGTGTGTATACAGGTTTTAGCTCCCTAATTAGATTACTAATTAGAGGACTGACTGGCTGAAGAGTCCTCACACCTGGGTTTGAACAGCTGACCTAAAGGTTACACCAAAAACCTGCACACACACCGACCCTTTGTGGATAAGATTGGGCACCGCTGCCGCAGACAATGCTCCAGTATTCCCAAGGACATTAAAAAAGCTCCCCTCTGGATAATTTTCATAAGATAATAAGACTAGACTGTTTTCCCAGTGATTAAAACCAGCCTTAGACTTCTTCCAATACAGGGCCACCAAAAATACACACATTATATGGACAAAAGTATTGGGATACCTGGCCATTACATCTACAGGCACGTTTATCACATCTCATTCTATATCCATAGGCATCAATATGGCCTGGCTCACAATCCATATGGACCTTGCTTTGTGCACTGGGGCACAGTCATGCTGGAACAGAGAAGGGCCTTCCCCAAGCTGTTACCACAAAGTTGGAATCATAGAATTGTCCAAAATGTCTTGGTATGCTGAAGCATTAAGAGTTCTCTTCACTGGAACTAAGTGGCTTAGCCCAGCCCCTGAAAAACAGTCCCAATCCATTATCCCTCCTCCACCAAACTTTACAGTTGGCACAATGCAGTCAGGCAGGTAAAGTTCTCCCAGCATCTGTCAAACCCGTACTCATCAGACTGCCAGACAGAGAAGCACGATTTGTCACTCCAGAAAACACGTCTCCACTGCTATAGAGTACAGTCGCTGCGTGCTTTACACCACTGCATATGACCCTTTGCACCATACTTGGTGATGCAAGGCTTGGATGCAGCTGCTTGGCCATAGAAACCCATTCCATGAAGTTCTCTATGCACTGTTCTTCGGCTAATCTGAAGGCCACACGAAGTTTGGAGGTCTGTAGATATTGACCCTGCAGACTTCTGCATACTGTATGCCTCAGCATGCGTTGTCCCCACTCTGTGATTTTCCATGGCCTACCACTTCGTGGCTGAGTTGCTGTTGTTCCCAATTGACTCCACTTATAAATATTCCAATGTCATAATACTACTAACAGTTGACCATAGAATATTTAGTTGCTCTCATGCCCTGCTCGTCTGATCCTCCTGTGTGCCACGCCCCCTTAGTTACTTCATGTGGAATCCTGGTATTCCCAGCTGTGTCTAGTTGTTCTTAATTAGTCCTGTATATTTAAGTTTGAGTATGCTTCCCCGTCCGGTCATTAACGTTGTGTTGTTACTTTATGATCCTACTTGTTTCCATTTCAATTAAACACCTAGTTCCCCCAATTTTTGGAGTCTGTTCCCGTTTCCTTGCTTTGAGCCCTACAGCACGTAACAGTACCGATGAAATTTCATGAATGGACCTATGGCACAGGTGGCATCCTATCACGGTACCACATTCGAACTCACTGAGCTCCAGAGTCCTGTGTCCATTTGTTTATGTCTGCAGTGTTTCCCCTTGGTTTACAGCTTTTTTTTTTTGGGGGGGCAGACACTTCATTATACTATATTATACATATATTATGAATTGCTTAAAATTGCAAGTGGAGTACAAATATACATTAAAGATAAACATTTTTAAAATACCACAGTTATGCAACATCATAATTTTATTCTAGCCATAGAAATCTTAGATTATAATCCATCCATCTATTTTCCAAATCGCTTATCCTTCTAGGTCACGGGGGTCTGGAGCCTATCCCAGAAGCTACAGACACAAGGCTGGGAACAACCCACGACGGAGGGGCCAGCCCATCGCAGCTTAGATTATAATGTTGAGGATAAATTGCTTTTTCCAAAAATATAACATTGGAACACTTGAAAATAGTTCCACATAATAAATCAGTTACAGCATTTGGCATTTCAATTTAAATCAAACTTTGCAGCAGGCCTGAAGGCAGCAGGCCTGAAGGCAGCAGGCCTGAAAGGTGCTGTTGGGAATCCTGGAGGTGAGGCTAGGGCCGACGGTACAGCAGGAGATGAGGCAGAAAAAGTTGCTGTCGCAGGTGAGAAAAGTGTCTAGGGGCCACCAGGTGAGCAAGGGGCACCTGGAAGCAAGCAGGGTGCAGAAGCGGCACCTGGGAGCGTCAATGAGGCCACAGGCATGACCACTGGGGTTTCCTGTGAGGCGTCCGGTGAGACACAGCAACCTGAACGGCCCAGAGCCTGGATTGGACATAGGAAGTATGGCATCTCTCAGGTCAGGCCCAGGTGGCACGGCTGCTGCAAAGGCAGTGTGGCTCCTCTTGGGCTGTACACCTGCGACATGGGCTGAGTGGCCCTCTCTGGGCTGGGAGCCTGAAACACAACCTCTGGAGGGACAGCAAAGGTGAAGATGACCTCTGGAGGTGCAGCAGAATAGAGTAATAGAATAGAATAACCACTTTTATTGTCATTCAGAACATACACCGGTTGGGGCACCTCAGAATGAAATTACGATGCATTGACTCACTATCGACCAGGCAGTGCGTGTTAGAAAACTTAAATTAAAAAATACAAAATCTAAATAGAGAATAGAATATAAGTGGAACTAAAATACAGTATATTAACTGCAGTATAGTAGCAAAAACCAGTGTACATCACCATTTTGGTTATACTGCAAGACATTTTTAAAAATTCAAAAGTTCTTGAAAAAGTGACATATTCGTGGATGGAGAGAGGTGGAGTGTGGGGAGGGGGTTGCCATGAGTTATTATGAGTTCAGGAGTCTAATGGTTTGAGGAAAGAAACTATTACAGAATCTGGCCTTCCTGGTGCTGATTCTGCAAAGCCTTTTCCCAGAGGGCAGCAGGGAGAACAGTCCATGTTAGGGGAGGGCGGAGTCTCTGATGATGGTACGGGCTCTCCTGAGACAGGGTTTGAGTGCGATGACCTGGATGGATGGAAGAGAAGCCCCGATGATCCTCTCTGCAGTCCTCATCACTCTCTGCAGCAATTTCCTGTCCGAGGCTTTCGCGCTGCCAAACCAGATGGAGATACAGCTGGTGAGCATGCTCCCTATGGCGCCTCAGTAGAAAGCGGTGAGGATGGCGGAGGAGAGGTGTGCTCTCGTCATCCTGTGCAGGAAGTGCAAATGCTGCGGAGCCCGTTTGAACAGCGATGTGTTTGGTGACCAGTCCAGATTGTCAGTATCTGCACCCCCAGGAACTTGGTGCTGCTGACCAGCTGTATGGCACTGTTGTCAGTGACGGGTGGTGAACGACTGGGCTGTTTTCTCCCGAAGTCAAGGATCATCTCCTTAGTCTTCTCAACATTCAGGATCAGGTTGTTGCCACTGCACCATCCAACCAGTCGCTTCACCTCCTCTCTATAGGATAGGAGGATAGGATTTAAACAACTGCTCAAAGTGGCCTGCTCAGTGGGTCACAACTGCAGTGTCAACCATTAACACCATTCCATCAATCACCCTGACTGCAAGCCTCTGAGGAACAGATTCAGATGTGCATAATGTTTCGATTCCTCTGTAAGCAGGACATGAGTCACTAGACCACAGATGGTGTGTCACCTGCTCACAGATTTGTCTAACAAATGCCTCCTTAACTGCCCTCAGAGCCCTCACAGCCCTCCTCCTCAGTTCCATGTACGGACTGGAGTTGCCACCATGTCATGAGTTGTGACTCCTGTCGAAAATATCCAGGGAACCCTGCAAAAGGAAGCACCTCCTTCTGGGAACACCGGCAACACCGACACAACCCTCAGCAACCTTCAGGGTCTTATCACGGAGGGTCTCCCACATCACATTAGTCAGCAGTTTTGCATCCAAGTCTGCAAGTTCATCACACAAACTGCATGCAAACTCATCAGAAACAGCTTGATCTTGGAGTCTGAAGTCCAGCCTCATTCTCCCAGTAGGTGGTAGTCTACTGGATCTAAGCTGAATCTTCAGAGTAGCAACAATAAGTATGTGGTCAGAATTAAAAAACTGGGCACATCTGTAGACCATGCAGTTCTGCAAGATCTCAGTCAAGCACCACCAGTATTAGAGCACCAAGTCCAATGATGCGGCTGAGGGTGTTGGAATCAGGATCCAGCAATCTGCAACCTCTGACCTTTTGCAAAAGTCAAGGAACATGGAGCCACTTTCACCACGGTCACCAGACCCGTGGGAACCGACACAATCCTCATAGCAAGTGTCTCCTTGTGAGCATCCATAACCCACAGAGCCAAGTAGGAAGTAAAACGTCTCCCTCAAAGAGAAATCACTCACTGCGGTTAGAGCATTATTTAAAATTTATAAATACTTAAAATGACTTATTTATTTATTATTAGTTTATTTAACAGGGGGCATGTTCACAACAAATCCTATACCAGACTTAGCTATACAGCTAATTTACATCTGTGATTCCTGGGAAGGAGGCTGAAAAAAAACCAACATCATACTAAAGAAACACAACATGTAGTAGATAGATATGATAACCACAACATCATGTCACCTAACATTGTAAACCATAACACAGGACTATACACAAAGACACTACAATCAAGACATATATGACAAGAACACTATTATCAATACATATATAACAACATATAAAACAACACATATCACATTAAAAGAATGATTAATAGGTTAATGATCACATCTTTGATTAGTCTTCAGCCATGTCTTCAAAGATATTTTAAACTGCCTGAAACTTGTAGTCTCTAATATGAACTGGAGTTGAATTACATTTTTCTACTACACTAATAGAGAAAGCTCATTGGCCAAAAGACGTTTTCCTGAAACTCACATAAAAAACACCTCTCATAGAGGACCTAGAGACTCTTAATTTATCTCTGCAAAATAATATCCATTGTTTAAGAGGTGGTGGTGCAAGATCATTAACAAGTTTATTCATCAAACACATATCAGCAAAACAAATAAAACTTTCAAAAGTCAATAAGTTGTATTTCATGATGGCACAACAAGCTAACAAGCTCTGACACAGTTGGATATTTTTATGCGCTTTTTAAAAGTTAAATTGGAATCAATAATTACACCCATAAACTTAAAACTATGAACAGTATTTATTACATCCCCCTTAACAACGATATTGGGTTGTTTTGTATCACACTTGACTCCACTACAGGGCTACTGTTTTACTCACATTAAGAGTAAGACAATTATACATCAACCAATCTGATACATTAAAGCTGCAGCAAGTTTTGATGCAGCTTGTTCTCTAATTTCGGCATGTGTATAAATAATTGTATCATCCACATACATTTGGATGTGAACATCTAGGCAAATCAAGGCTAAGCCATTAATATATTAACTAAATAGAACTGGTCATAAAAGTGATTTCTGAGGCACTCCAATAGTGGCATTAGACAGGGAAGAACCTGTGTCAATCATTCTTGTGCACTGCTTTCTTAAATCTAACTAAGATTCCATCCACGTCAGAGCATTAGAAGAAAAATGTAACTTTGAAAGTTTAGACAACAGAACATTATTTATTGTTAACCGTATCAAATGCCTTTTTTAAAATCAAAGACAGTACCAACAACAACTCCCTTGTCTTGCCTGCATTTAATTTGCTCAATAAAATAACAAAGTACTGTTTCTTTAGAGTGATTCTTCCTAAATCCAAACTGCATAGGATGCATCGGAGAATGATCTTCTAAATAGGCCATCAACTGACAGAGCAGACAAATCCCCCAAAGGAGTGTCTTGGTTGAGCCTGATTCTCGTAATACGCTCATTGCAAGGAATGACATCAGACACCATCAGGAGGAGCCAATCAGCCACAGCAAAAGCTACTCCCCGAGTACGGTAGCCATCAGAGCGACCAGACCAAAACTATGTGTACTCACATGCAGAGATCTGGCCATTCCGTAGCATGGAGTGATTGGCATGGAGATTATAACATTTTTTGCAGAACAGGAACTGTCCAGTTCAAATGTTTACCAGCATAAACAACACTCTTAATAGTTTGCTTGTGTTTCATAGATAGTGATTGTAGGGCAAGTGATTCTAGAATTATAAGAATTGAACATAAGTGTCATACCCTGCCCGTTCCAGCCTCATGTGCCACGCCCCCCTTGCTCCTCATGTGCGAATCCTGATTGTAATCACCTGTTGTGCGTTAGTTTGATTAGGTTTCGCTGTTGTCTGGTTAAGTCCTGGTTAGTCCTGTCTATTTAGTCTGCGTGTTAGTCAGTCTTGTGAGATCTGTCATTGTAATGTTTAGTGGCGTATACCCTGCTTGTGTCTCCAATAAACCCCTCGTTTTGGATAATCCTGCCTCGCTTCGCCTTGTTTCACCGACGCCGCACGCATCCAGGCACGCTCGCTTAAGCGATCGTGACAATAAGAAGTGGCCTGCTAGCACCCACCATTAGGAGGCAGTATTGAGAAGGGGGAGAGCTATGTATTACATGCTGTGAATTGTGTGCAGCCGCAGCTTACGTTCTGAAATCCATGTTTTTAATGGCTGGAAAGTTTTGGCAAGAGTGTTTTTTGTTAAATTGTTTCTCAGTGTACAGCACACGGGCTCATTAGGGGCAGACCAGGATAAGAAGCTTTAGTCTAAAAAAAATGGGAAAAGTAGAGTTCAGAAAGAGACTTCAACAGCCTGAGGGAAGCTGGCATTTTCGACAAAGAAACCTCTGTGTGCCCATCCTGGTCTGAGCCTGTGCCAGCATTATAATGGTGTGATGTTGAAGATGTTGAAACTGTTTTCCCAATAAATCTAATAAACATTTTAAATAATGCATTTGTCCATTAAATTTGCAAAAATCGCATATTTAATGTAACAAATACATTTTATTGCTGCATGTATGGGTTAAAGCTGATGTTTCACATTTTATTTGAAATATGTTTTTCCACTTGTATTTTTATGCAAATTAGCTGTGTGCAATGCATACATTGGTTAAAGGTTATCTATTTGAGAGGGAGACTTTCCCAACAGGAAGAGCTATAATTTCACCAGAACAGTGAGGTAGATTTGATTGTAACAATTACTAGTAGTCCATAGTGCTTGGTAGGAGCTGCCAACAAATTGCACAGCATTTCTCTAACGTGCTTGTATTAACATTTCTAGTATTACTTTGATCTTGCCTATTTTTGAATGCAAAAGGTGGGTAATATTGTGAAAACACCAATATCCCACAGTAAAACAATGCTTTTGCATAATCTTGCTGGATTTCTTGCTAACTTGCATTGTCATGCCCTTGGTATTTCTTTTGTGCTTGTACACTGCAGAGGAAATAAAGACTAATGGTCCAAATCAGATCATTTATCTATGATGACAGGTAAATCTCTCTCTGGCTTTCACAGGGCAGTGTGTGTCACCATCCCAAGTGAAGCTGTTCTTCAGATCAAATCACAAATGACCTTTTATCATTGAATATGCTTCCTAATTATTTACTAATTAAAATGTATCCCAGTCTGTAGTCTTGGAAAGCAGACTGAAACATTTATATACAGGTATGAGAATGAAGTGGTCCATGAGAAGCTCAGGTTAATGTTGGTATGTGATTCTTTAGTGTAGCAGTTCTAAGCACATGGCCAGGTCCTAGTTTAGGAGCGCGCTGGCTCTGATATCTTTTAGGAAGGTCATTACCTTTTTAACTCAACCAAAATGCCCAGATGTATATTTTGTTATTGTGAGCTGTTGTCAGCAAAGCAGCTATGCAACAATTCTGTTGATTGTGAAGAACGATTAGGATGAACAATCTTAAAATAACAGCTAATGCATGTTTTACGCATATCATATTCCTTCACTATAATTGCACTTTTAGTAATATTTCTATAACAGCTAAGCAATTAGGAATATATAGTTTGTTAACTCACTGACTCCCTGGCAGTTTCCAGTATATACACATAATGTGCAATAGCTTACAGATTGGTAATTAAATGTGTCATATGTAAAATACTACGAAAGTTATTACATACTACATTACTTGTGTGCTGGACCTTCATATGCCTGTGTTCATGTTTTACTGTGTATCTTTATGAGGTGTTTTTTTCTGTCAGGATGGGGTTACGTTAACCTTCCTGTTAATCACTGATTTACATCTTGCATGCGGGTGAACATAGACCCTCCTAACCTTATAAGAAATGCATTAAAGCAATTAATACTAGTGTTAGCCTAAGGCAAACCAAAAGTGAAAGGACGATGGTGGATAAGGCAGGAAGCTACCAATCATTCACGGAAGGATTATTTATTATATAGGATATAAATGAAAATTAAGATACTAAATCAGTCAGAAGGAACAAATGTGCTGCAATTTTACTTTAATAGTTATACAACATATTAGAACAATTGTTTTCTTCTACTTTTTTTGTAAACAATGCAGAGGCATATAGAGTGCTATATTGATCATGCCATGTTCCATATTTTCCAAATGGATCTTTCTGTTTGCTCTAGGTAAGATTTTAACAACTCTGAGCTATCAGTTGAATTCTTCCCAAAGAGCTTGATGAGCCGAATGGCCTCCTCTCATAAATTTCTTGTGTTCCTATGTTCTAACCAGATTTGAATACTGACAAAGTTGCACCTGAAGTTTTATAAATCCATTGTCCCTACTGAAGGACAATGAACATCAGGAAAAGATCACCCATTTAAAAAAAATGGCAAAAGACTCCTTTCGCATACTCAACATGCAATTGCCTTGAACACTGCAAAACAATATCCTTCAGAAGCAATTATTTGTAATCATCATTCACAGGCTTTATAACCTTGCAAGGTCGAAAATTGTTGAAAATGCCCTCATTTACTACAGTTTTACCGGAGATCTTTTCATCTTTCAAACATAAGCAAAGGATGTAGCACATTTGTGGCTCAGTGGGCTAAGCGTCTGTGCCTGTGATCAAAAGGCCACTGGTTTGTGCCCAGCCACACAGGGCCCTGAACCTCCAGTTCCATGAGAGGCACTGCAAGTGGCTGCCCTTCACTGCCAAACCTGATCTTACCTACATGTGTGTCATGAAGTGCAAGGTACGGTAGGTGAACAGAGAATTCCCCCATGGGGATCAAAAATGTGTCTTTATTATCTGTGTTTAACTTATTCATCCCAGGCATATGCAAGCATGGGCATTTGCCCTCTGGGCACAGGGACAAACATTAGGCAATTAAATGGGTTAATACTAGTGGATGCAATGGTTGTAAAATCAAACTGCACAATTTAAAATGTGTATACGTTTACATGAGAAAATTGTCACACATAATTTGATTTTTTTCCCCTAAATTCTGCTGAACACATGCGAAATAGGACAGAAATCACTACAAATTATTATTATTAAGTATTGAAAGTCCTTCATCCCAAGAGTGACCACTGGGTTAAAATGTATAATTAGGATTTTTAAAATTTAGATTAAAAAAAAATTGATTATTATGACTGTAGAATAAATACATGAGAACAAATAATGGGAAGGTATGTCTCTCCAGCATTCCCAGTTTCATTTCAAATTTTGCCCACTCAGCTAGTGACTTCTACTTAATTTTTTTCCTAATTGATCTGTTATTTTTATTTTTAACCTTAACAGTTACAGAAGTTTGGATTAGCCTATATCAAATTTTAGTGAAAAAAATGTCTGCCAACAAATCTAGCTAGCTAGACATCAGCCCATTCTGCATATTTTAATAAAGTTATATTTTATTCTACAGTTATGTTAACTCTGAACATTTCTATATCCTTCAGAGACATACGTAACGTAAATTCTTGCTCAAATAGCCAACAAATACGATAAAAACATAAAAGTTATTA
Organism: Stomatorhinus ivindoensis; assembly: GCA_019775895.2. Taxonomy (NCBI): domain Eukaryota; kingdom Metazoa; phylum Chordata; class Actinopteri; order Osteoglossiformes; family Mormyridae; genus Stomatorhinus; species Stomatorhinus ivindoensis. Next base: position 5,201,491 of record JABFEB020000026.1, read on the forward strand.
CATCTCATTTTTAAGAGAAAAAAAGGGTAGGTAAAATGTGCCGCCTCGCAATCCATCATGGCTCAGTGGCTTCCACAGCATTGCTGACAGCAGAGCTACAGTGTTTTATTTAAAGCACTAAATACTGTAAATAGCATTAAGCAATGATTAACTAACATATATACATGCAAGCATCCTATTCAGTTAGAAATGTCACAGGCTGGAGAGGCTCAGATGGTGACCAATAGCGAACACCAAGGGCAGTTTAGGGAGGAGGATTGTGGGAGGAGACCCCATAATGTGGGCAGAACATCTGACCTCCACCAGTACCGTGCAGAGAGTTTGAGGGGCAGGCGCTCAAAGCCTTTGACACATATATTAAAGGGGCACTCAACACCTTTAAAGTCTGACAGACTAAATAGTTTGGGCAAAGGGGGCAGGTGCTCAGGCATCTCCATCCCACCCCCGGCACACACACCTGCAACACACACGCACAGAACCAAGGTTGGGAGCCAGAACTGCATTATATATGACTCAGAACAGTATTTCTATAAAACTGTAAGATATGCCCTGAGTGGGATGGTTAGCAGAAGCATGTGACACAGGAACGGGCAGAGAGACAGGCACTTAATATGGGGCAGAGAGACAGGCACTTAATATGGGGTAGAGAGACAGGCACTTAATATGGGGCAGAGAGACAGGCACTTAATATGGGGTAGAGAGACAGGCACTTAATATGGGGCAGAGAGACAGGCAATTAATATGGGGCAGAGAGACAGGCACTTAATATGGGG
>JABFEB020000026.1:5202900-5215057 GCA_019775895.2 Stomatorhinus ivindoensis
TAGACATGAACTTAATATGGGGCAGAGAGACAGGCAATTAATATGGGGCAGAGAGACAGGCAATTAATATGGGGAAGAGAGACAGGCACTTAATATGGGGCAGAGAGTGGGGTTTAGCAAAGTGCTGCATGGAGATGAATGACATCAGACATCAGCAGGCAGAGATCTGGATGCCGAGAGAAAAAAAAAACAGAACATGGTCTCATTTGATGGCTTATATAAGAAGCCGACAGGTGAGGTGAACAGGCTCATCAGCTGCCTGTGCTCCCCTCTAGGACATCCACTCACCAGGTTCAGCTGAATTGTCAGCCGTCACTTAGCTTTTGTGTGCATTTCACCCGTAACACTTATGTCTGCTCTAAGGCATCTACTTTGTGCTCTCTCCATCCACATCACTCACCTGATGAACAGCTCTCTAAAAACGGTGGCATGCTGGGCACCATGCCAGTGATTTCCTTTATACATCAAGTGACTAGTGCCCTCATGTGGCCATTAAGCCATGTTGCTTTTTCATTTAATCTTCCACAGGTTTGCCTTTCTGTGAAAAAGAAACGGCACAGTGGTGCCATGTAAAGGAATCAGTGTCAGACATCGAGAGGGTTGTGCCTCCTACGCTATGCCACCATGGATGAGAATAAACTAACTTTCCAGAAGAAAGTGAACGAAGGTGGTATGGAATCTTATTTCCAACACCCAAAATTTGTAAATGAACTACGTAAACGCTGTTAAAATGGAGAGGGATGCACAGCAGAAGCACTCCTGTTTGAAAGCCTTCCCTGCTGACACATACAGCTGTGTTCAAAATAATAGCAGTTCGACATCACTAACCTGATCAATCACCGTTTTTGGTATAAATTATATTTCCACGTGGCAAATAATTTACTAGTAGGTGTAACAGAGTAATGGAAAACCAGACATTGTTCAGAAGAACAGCGTACCTTGGTTAAAACGTTGATTGGAGAGGGGAAAACATATAAAGAAGTACAGAAAATGATAGGCTGCTCAGCTAAAATGATTGTGAATGCTTAAAAATGACAAACAAAACCTACAAGACGTGGGAAAAAATACCATTCAAATGGATTGAAGAATAGCCAAGATGGCAAGAGGTCCTCGCATCGTCCCATTGTTGAAAAAAAGATGTGCTGAAGAGATTAGTTTGCCAAAGGACACATTTGGGTCTAGTGGCCACAGACAGTTTGTCAAATGACCCCCAAACACTGAATTCAAGCCACAGTACACTGTGAAGATAGTGGTGCAAGCATCATGATATGGGGGTCTTTCACATACTATAGTGTCGGGCCTAATTATCGCATATCAGTAATCATGGATCAGTTTGAATACCTCAAAGTACTTGCAGAAGTCATGGTGCCTTGTGCCGAAGAGGAAATGCCCTTGAAATGGGTGTTTCAACAAGTCAACAACCCCAAACACACCAGTAAACAAGCAACATCTTCCAGACCAACAAGAATGACGTTATGGAGTGGCCTGCCCAATCCCCGAACCTTAATCCAATAGAGAACTTGTGGGGTGACATCAAACATGCTGTGTCTGAGGCAAAACCAAGAAATGTAGTCCAATCATCCTGAGCTGGAATACCTGTTCACAGGTGCCAGCAGTTGGTCGACTTCATACAAAACAGTTTTCAGTTCATACAGTGAATCTTTGGGTTTGTAAAGAAGAATGTGGACACTGCTATTTTTTTAAACAGCCTAATATTCCATTTCCTTCACTTTTTGTAAAGGGATAACACAAATGTGATGAATTTCTTGTCTTGTTTTGATTTGGAATAGAATTTGTAGTGGTCCCAATGCATTTGCTTGTATGGAAATAAAAACCATTATAAGGATTTTCAGCATTATTCACTTTTTTAACCACACTGCTATTATTCTGAACACAACTAAGTACCCGCAATACGATTTACCGTCACGTACCTGGAGACTGGAAAGAGGTTTCAGCATTGTCCTGTCCAGGGTTTTTCCTTTAAGCTTTGCGGTTGACTTCCTACCTTTTCCGTGGGTCTGGGCAAATTTTACACTGTGACACAGTCCTTACCTTGGAAGTGCGCCACAGCCCAGCAGCCAGTCAGAAAAATGTTCAAAGTGCTTGTCAGAGGAACACAGACGCTCCATTTATGCAGCTCTGCCCTTGTTCATCTCAGCTGTACCTCAAATCCTCATGTTGGGAAAAGGCAAGGTCAGTGTGATGATCTACCTTGCTAGGCTATTTCTACATACACATAAACTCTAACAAAACTGAATATTGTGATAAATCTGTAACTGGACATAAAAATATATTTTAAAATATGCTGAACTACACCTAAAGCTGAGTACAACAATAAACTAATAGAACACAATCTGTTAGTATGACTGTGCAGTCACAGCCCCAGTTTAAAGAAACCGTTTATAAACGTTATTGTTATTCGCACTCAACCAAGGAGTTGGTTACAAGTATGTATGGAATATAGAATACGACATTAGTCCTACAGTGAATATATCAAGGGCCTTGTAAAAATATCAGTAAGTAAAATACTAATCACACTAACCCAAAGTCAGGGTTTAAACCTCACCCATATAAAGTACAAGTGTGCACCATCTGTAAATCTGAATTACTGCCACAAGTTGGACAAGACACCCTGGTTTAATTATGCCAGGGTAGGTTGAACTCAAGTACAGAACTGCTTGAGTGCAACGCCAGCTGTAAGTTCTGAACACTAATGATCAAGTGGAAAAAAAATAATTGCTTGTACACATTAGGTTAGGCTGCTAATCGACTTTCATAAACCCAAAATGCACCGAAAAGCATTTATTCAGTGTTTCAGGGGCAATATAAAGGTCAAATTCTTTTTTGTCAGGCACAGCCATCCCAACTAACATGCCCAGAAATTAGATAATGGGCTTTAATGTTCAATTGTGCACAATAATTATTTGGAAGAGGTTACTGGGTATTTACTCTGGGATGGAATGAATAAAAAGCATCTATTCACAAAAGAATCTGCTTTTAAAAGCCCATTTACGTTCCCTATGACTTTTATACGGCTGTTTGTGTCTGACATTTCAATTTATGAAGTGTTTTCTGCAGCAATGTTGTCACAGTTAATGGTCATGAATTGAACCACTTCATAATCTGAAGCCAAATAAAGGAGCACACTGCTTTTACCAAAATTCACACAGGAAATAAATATGATTAACAACCATCCATAAATCTAAGGAAAAAAGGGAGTATTCCATACAGGCACGTTCAGCGTCCAAGGCATCAGCACTCATTTGAAAGCTCTTGGCACACTGCAGTCGGTGGTATGACAGGTTTGTTTTTATTAGAAAGACCAGAGCTAATACTGTTACAAACAAGGCAGAAATAGCATAGACAAAGGCAGCTGTCACTCCGTGCAAGTCTGCAATGAGAAGCACTGGCTTGAATCCCCACTGGAACTACTGGAGACAAACATCGCTGTAAGACTCACTAGGAGCAGAGTAGTGGAACAATTATCACACATCTTAGCCTAAGGGGTATGACAGTCTCCAGGTCTGGAACAGCAAACAATTCAGAAGCTCACTTTTTTTTTTAATTAAAGGTACGATTCAGTCTTGCATCCTGCCTGAACTCCTGGGCTATGGAGACTGACTGCTGACTTCTTAGCTAGGCAGATCAATATTGGCATAGGAATACTACATCCAGAAAAATAAACACAGCTCCACTTCAGTGTGATGCCGGTTTTGAAGAAGGAAAAAATGTAGCGTTTGAGACAGGCGTCTCCCTCGTCCCAGCCCATCACATACTGCCATGTATTAAATTACTTTCTGAATCAAATAATCTGAGGTATAATGGTCCTAAATCTGTACATTGTCACTATGCTCAAAAGACAAGAAGGTATTTTTTCCTCTTTGTTCTTGTTTGTCTGCAGTCCATGTAGCCTTTTCTACGGGGGCACTGATGACACTAACCAGTGCTGGTGGGCGTGCAGAGGGGCGTGCTGCTGTGAAGTACTGCGAGTATAAGCATCTCTCGCACCTTCAGGCAGCGCTGGACACGGCCAGCTTCTTCAGGTGGTCCATGAACACCTGCAGACTCACGTCGTCTGTCAGGATTGGCGCTCCTGACTCCTGAAGGGTGGAAAAAAACACGGAACAAAAACTGTGGGACATATTCATTGCACTGGTTCTTATAACCTCACAAGGTCATAAGGACGTATTGCGTCAATGCATGGTTCCCGTTTCTCTTAAATTTAACATCAAAACGACGGTATTGTTAAAATATCACAGGAATCTTACATTGGTGTTAAAAACAGGAAAAAAAATAAATGTTGGATAATGTCAGACTTATCGATATGAAGAAGTATAGTTTGAGGTAGGCTGCAAAGAGTCCCTGCTTCAGTGTGAAGATCTTTATGTACTACAGACAGCTCCGGGTAATGAATGAGATCCCTTCCCCAAGTCGAATTTGTAGGTAAGTCGGATCAATAATAATATTAATGGTGATAACTACATACGGTACTGTACCTCAAGCCAAAGAACTGAAGCCACTTTTCACAAGTGTCACAAAGTAGTATGTGTATTCATTATTACAAATCATTGCATTTAACCCAAATTTGTAATATAATAGGTTTTATTGTAGTCTGTTATCTCCAGCTATACTGTCAATCGTTTTTTTTTTTTTTTTTTTATTTATTTTAATTTTTTTATCATTAAACAGCAGCACTAGATGACAAACTGGAACCACGGGCTAATATCTCTTCAAGAGACGTTCTCCTACCTGGCCCCATGCGTACATGTTGTTGTGGGTTTGGGAGGGGTTTACTTTCGATAACAAGAAACGAGCCTGTGAAAGCAGGGAGAGACAACAGCACATTAAACATACAACTTTGTGTTTTACATCATTTCCAGCAATTAGGCTCAGCATCCCCTGGGACCAAACCGCACACGCAGCCTGTGTGTGTCACCGCGAAATGTGCTACCGAGCAAAAGTTTTGTGCAGAGATTTTATACATTTGTATGTTACTCACCTAACATTTTCCAAAAACAGTCTATTCTTTGCTAACAATTTTTGCAGTATGTTCACCATTTAAGTACCTTTATTGGCAAGAAAATATCAGCTTTGATTCAAAGTAACCTCCTTTAGCAGTTAGAACAGCAGAGAAAAATCAAGGCATTCATTCTTCTAGGGATATTAAATATTGTTCTGTTTTTGTGGGAGGAAACAGTTAACTAGTGCATTTAAAGTTAAAGGACAGCCTACAACCTGACTATGCCATCACCACACAACCTGTTAACAGGATGTCAGACATGCACTGTCACATACTCTTCTCATGTTATAAAAGAAACTTATTTTGACATATTTTCATGTACAGTTCTTCACTCAACTTTCCAATGCTTAACAACAATAAAAAGTCTGCAGTTTATGAAATAAATGGAAAAATGGTAAAAAAATCAGTGGTGTGCAAAAGCTTTTGACTAGTAGTGTATTCTGAGCTGAGTAACTGTGCATATGCAAGTTTGGGGTGAAGGACTGAAGGTCATGCCCTGGAAGATACCTGGCTGCCGCCATGCTCTGTGTTGATGTAGCGCGGCATGGGGAAGCGACTGTGCAGGATCTCCTGGGCGTCGTCCACCGGGGCCTGCAGCAGGTGCCGGAAGTTCTCGTACTCTGCCATCTCCTGGTACCCGGCCTTCCTCCACTGAGCCACTGTCTGCATAGATAAAGGCATGTCGTCACACGACAGCTATCCTATCCAAAGCCTGGCATGGCAGCACAGTGTCATCACGCCATGTAGACTGCGATTCTTTTAGCTCCACAAACGGGTAGCTATCTGACAGTTCCTCTGCCTCTTCAAACCTTTAGTCCACACTATAGCCAAGCCAGATGACATTCATTTGCTGAGACTCCAGCTCTAAATTCCCCATCCACCATGCTCTCTGCCCTGACATCTTCCTTAGCATCGATTCACAGGAGAAGTACAAAGGGCTACTTAATGATCGCGACTGGAATCCCATGAGGTTATCAAACAATCTTTTCAGTAAGTTACAAGTCCACCACTCAAATAACCACACACAAGCAGTTCATTTAATTAGAACAGGAGTCCACTGCCCCCGATAAAATCTTCCAGCGGGGGCCCTTGGCAGATTTTGCCAATTTCAGCGACCGCGGGGACCTATCACATGGTCTGGCTCAACCAATGGAGTACCCCCAAGTCTGAGTAATGTTGGCTGTTCAGGAGAATGACTCACCTATGATACAGAAGCAATAGTACATCCTTATTATTTTTCTCAAACACAAAGGGCCCGATATTCACCTGTAGCTACAGATCTCGTGCTGTGAACAGAGAGCCTAATAAACACTCCGGTTCATTAGCACCACTGACCAAAGTTATAATACTTTCACTTTGAGAACCAGAAGATAATGAGCTGGTTGAAGGGAACCACTGCTCTCACTTGAAAGCTTGCAAGAACACGACAGCAGTCTGCTGTTAAAAATGGTGGTGGGGGGGCACACTTGTGATAAGGTGGCCTTTCTAAATGCCCCACTGAGAGTGACAAGAAGCCTGCAGTGTCTAAGTTGTGCACAGCTCTAATTGAAAAAAAGATATTGTGACAGAGGTGATGGTCACTCTGGCTTTTCCACCATACCAAGTACGGTACTTTTGCTTTTACAATGACATCCAGTCGAATACCAGGTCCAAAGGTGCCAAACCAGCTGGGGAACTTGTTTGGTACCTCAGGGTGGGACCTTCTTTATCAACTGGTTATGCAAATAGCCGGCCTCTGAAACGCGATACAAACAGTGCCTTGAAAACGGATTCCAAATCAGAAATCAGAGAATAATGACAAATGAAGCAAAAAAAAAAATATATACATATACAAAACAAATCTAGATGTCATGACAAGAAAAAAAGGATGAGAAAAAGTATTTTGTTGAGCATACTAATATTCAATATACTACCGATGTGAATTTGTTATAAATATAGCAATGTGATTTTATTGTAAAAAATACTGGGCTGTTTATAAAACAAAAAAAGTTAATAAATTTCTCTCAAAACTGTCGGAGTCATTTAAATGGCCAGGATGAAAACGATTGTCTCGAAGAATGCATGCGGCGCTAATGCAAAAGCGGTGGAGATAAAACTTCTGATTTTTAAACATATAAGAATCTATGAAATGAATAAAAATTTAAATTTCAAAGCTTGCTAAGTTTCTTATCTATGACAAAATAACTTTAACCCCTGCACTATGAAGTCCGTACAGAGCTGGAAGTAAAAAAAAAAAAAAAAACATTTTAATAGTTGACTAGCGATGTAAGAAGTCTATGTGCATAACATGCCATGTTGGTATTAATATTGCACATCGTCTAGTCCTATAATATACTACAGCCATTTTTTTAAATTAGTACAAAATGCCTCAAATTGTAATGTCATTTGGCGCTGGGACCAGTTCATGCCACATACCCAACACCTTGAAGTACTGTATTTTTGGTACCTTCCCGAAGTACCAAAAGTACGGTACCTGGTGTGGTGGAAAAATGCCCTCTCTTGACCAGGACCTTCTTCAAAGCCCAATGTTCCATATACAATAATAACCGGCAGTGTACAGTCCCACAGAAGACAGTGTTAACGTGGGCGTATCATTACCTCTCCGTGGTAGATGAGAATCTGAAAGAAGGTGTCCATGAGGAGGATGCGATCAGGCAGGATACTGCTGCTGTCTAGGAGGACGGGCTACGGAAAAATCAGAAGCCCTTAGATATTAATCAGCCTGTCAGGTCTCACCCAACACAGCACAGCACAGGAGACTGAAACCAGCAAAAACCACAAGGAAAACCCAAACTCCATGCATGATCAATTAAATGTCATTCCTCATGTTAATATGTAATAAGGTTAATTAAGAATAGCCCCGTTAACCCTCTGGAGTCGGCGATCCTGCCTGCGGGATCTGACAGAAATTTTGCCAATCCGTTTAAATAACACTGCGAGTATTTGTCATATACCAATTTTAAAAAACACCCTCAGAAACCTTGGACGGTCTACTTTTCAAATATATACAGGGAGAAACTAAATATATTTTTACAGCTTTGTGATACGAATAGAAAGAACAACAGTGACTGACTTAAGCACCTCGACTTAAGCGTCTCGAAGCAGCTCTAATTGCCCACTTGCAAATCGCGCTATTCACATGATAGCAACATGATAATCCGACAGTTGGTATTGGGTAAAGAAATATGTGAATACGCCCACTGTGATTGAAATAAACAAGAGCACGTCTGGGTAGTGTTTACACTGATTGGCTATGATATAGCACACAGATACGTCTCTGCTGCTGAAGCTTTGCGCCCGTGTTGCCACTTTCAGCAGTGAATCTCATACCTGTGTTTATGGCTCAGTGGGGCTAAGTCTGTATGTCTGTAATGATATGGCCGCCAATTCAAACCCAGCCTATTTATAATGTGAATAGCAATCTTCAGCTGAGAGCATTACTATACACCCCCGATGCAGATACTGAAATACACGAGAAAGATACACGGTCGACGATGCCCTCGTCCCCAGAGCATCAATAATAGTGAATTCTTTTATTTCCGTTAACTCTGCATAGGCATTGTATCATATTTATATGGTCACAATTTTACATTTTTCATTCCATCTATCAATAAACTGTAAAAGGGATTTTATTGTTGCTACTTGCGATTCAAACTACCTTTTCAAAGTGATTAGTGTGGGGTGCAGTGACATTCCAGACTGATGGGCCATTGACAGTATGCAAACTACTACAGGTCTGGTGACACCAATCTCATCATATTTATCGTATATTGTTACTGCACTTTTGGTCTGTTTTCTTTCTATTGCTGCTGTGGCAACAAGTAAATTTCCCCTTTCTCTCTTTCTTTCTAATCTAATCTAATCTATCCATCTATCTATATTCATTGTGCAGCCCCTGACTTTGAGAAAAGGAGTGTAACTCTAAAGTTCTAACACTTAGTAATCAAACCACATAAAATTTCAGAATGTCTCTTTCACCTATGTGTAGCCAACGCCTGTGTCTATAAGCTTCAGAGCTCAAAAGTTTTAGCTATAAATGTCTATAATGTGATTTTTTACAATTTCTCAGCATGTCTGAAAATAGGTTTTTCAAAAGCATAGGTTTAAAAGTTGATTTTAACAAAAACTAGAATAACAACATTCTACATGGTCGCAGATTGTTGGTGCTGAGTTTGTGCTGAACAAAAGCAAATGTAACACTTTGGGACTAATGTTTTTAGATAGGTGAAATATTTAAAAATGTCAAGGCATGTTTTAACAAGACATTATTTTAAATAATAATAAAGCTCGAAATCTGGGCATGTTACTTCATAATCAAAACCTGGCTTTAAAAAAAAATTCTTCTTGTTCAAAGCTCAGAACTACCTCGCTATTAATGTTTATTTGACAGGATGTGTGGTTTCCCTAAGCCACTGAGGGCAAAAGCTATTTATCAGAAGTGGCAGATAAGGTGTGCAGAGCCCAGCTCACAGTGAATGCACTGCGGTATGTGATGTGCGTGCAGCAAACCTCAGGTGGCCCATTGAAGGAGTAGGCGTAGAGTATGGGCTGTATCATTATGAGGGACTGGGTCAGGTCCTGCCGCATGAAGTGGTGCCGGTAGTAGGAGCTCTCGTCCGGGCTGTTGTTGAACACTTGCAGGAATGGTGACCTTCTCAGGTGGAACATGAACTGCGGGGGACAGGCAGCACTATCAGGGAGCTCGTTTGCTATACATGAGAGATGCGAAACACATTAGTTTCTTACTCCCCTGATTTTCCCATTCCTTTTCCGACATCACTTACTACCAATTTATAAATATAGCAGAATATTGTGCGATTTTGTAAACAGTAATTTTTTTAGCCATTTGTCCTGTGGGTGTGAACCTCAACCCAGGAGGCACAGGGCACCGGAGCTGGGATGACAGTTCATAGCAGGGTACATATACATACAAAATGACACCATGTGGGTGATTTGGAAACGCTGAAGTGCTTTGTTTTGACCTATGGGGCGTAAACAGAGGAATCCCACACAGAGGGGGACAACAGACAAGCTCCACATCCACCTGAACCCTTAATTTCAGTGACCTACCTGTGGGTAAAGGGAGAAAGTTTCAGAGAACCGGAAAGAATTGGGGTCGTCCTTATGGTAATCTCCAAACTTCTGGCACTAAACCCGGAAGAGAGCGAAAGCAAATTACATGCACTGTGCCAAAACGAATCAGTAGTACTAATACAAAAAGTGAGTGTTTAAACAACCTTCAGAGAAGAGCCAAACAACATATAACTGAGCAGTAGCTACTGTGCAGAAAACACCCAGAAAGGAAACGGCGGCTGCTGGTGGGATTTACACCGACATCATCTCACTGGCATCCAGAGAGCAGGTGTCTGGGCCCAAGTGTCACTCACATGGAGGAACATCTCTGTTACTATTCAGCCAGGTCATGAGAAAAAGTACCAGGACACCCTTCAGGTCAACTGGCAGTGTTAAATGTATAAGGTCTGCCTCAAAAGGTTTAATCACCAAATCATTAAGAGTCTGAATCTACCGGGGACTTTCCTTAAAGAAGAGACTAAGTTCCTGGAAATGGATAATGTAAAAGCATTGTGGAGGCTGTCGCATGTTTATTTACAGACAGACACACAGGGACAAGGACACACAGACACACATGCAGAGACAGTCAGACACTGACACACAAAAACACAGACCGACACAAATACACAGGCCCACACACAGACAGACATGCAGAGACAGAGACACAGGCACAGGCCCAAAGAGCACCCCCCCCCCCCCAGCCGATTCTACCCACCAGGCGGATAAGCTGGCGGTCCAGCCAGCGCAGGACGTCGGGCCCCTCCTCGGTCTCGGCTCGGTACACGGCCAGGCGAGCCATCAAGATGGCCGAGGCCTCCTGGTCGAAGGAGGCGGCGATGCTCTGGATCTGCGTCTGCGCGTCGGCCCAACTGCGGGGAGGCGGGTCCCGTTCAGTTAACATCTCCTGTTAAAGTCTCGCAACCATGCTAGACAGCTGTTTAGCCATTCCGTTCAAATGATAAAACATAAAATAGTGTCAGTAAAACAATCGGTAATCACTTGATGGGGAACTTAAAGTACGACTCACTATTTGTTCTTGGAATTACAGAACATCATTATTTAAAAGAAGAAAATGTCAAGTGTTTCATGCTGACTCTATATGTCACAAGGCTAAAAATAAAAATTTATGTGCCTTTTTGATTCTCATTCATTTTCTTGTCTCCAGGGCTGCAAGACTTCTGAGACCTGGGCTGAACATAACACATCACCCAGAAGCCTTTTAGTCTGCATGAAGTGCATGATTTTTTGTAATATCATAGTCTTCCTAGCCTTATTGAAAATCAATGGAAAACCACTACATTTCACCCACAGGAAATGGACTCAAAATTTCATGTAATTCAATTAGTGTTTTTGCTTCTTTGCTACAGCTCATGAAGGTTACTACCACTATTATGTGAAAAGCAGTATCAGGATGGATTAAAAATACCACACACAGAATTATGTGCCATTTTCTAGAGCCAACAGCAAGCGTTTGGGTTAGACAGTGTGCATTTTTGAACATTAAGTGTAGGACAGACTCCTTTTTAAGAGACATGACTAATCCTTTGTCTACCCTCACTCATTTTCCCCCTGATAAGTAAATACTTGTTCCTATGGAGACTAAGTGAACTCATTGCAGATCACACAAGCGATAATTAGCCCTGAAATGCACATCTTATGCTCTGGGGACCAGACCGCTCCACACCCTCGGAGATTGTGAAGAACACTACAAAGGTCAGCTCGCAGACTGGCTTTCATTCAAAAAAATACCCACCAAAATGGGGCAGAGAGGAGAGCACTTCCACCCGAGTGTAGAAGGAGCAGCTATAGAAGCTGCCAGTGATCATCCGAAAATTCAGCTGGGTTACTGCCGATAATTCCCTTTAAAATGGTGACCCTTATTGCTTTGCACACCCATATTCTAATGCAGTTTCTGGGGTCTGTAAGCTATAGCAGCAACATACCATTGAGTGACAAACTGGACTATAAATCTGCATAGGACTGCATATTTAATCAGCAAAATAAAACCATCAATGACCATGCCAGTCTCAACAGTCATTTTTGAAGAGCCTGTGTACATGTATC
>JABFEB020000026.1:5225979-5251666 GCA_019775895.2 Stomatorhinus ivindoensis
CCGATCTGAGTGTCTTTTAAACAGTGGATTTCTTTTAAACTCTAAATAAAATTCAACTAAGAAAAAAATGAAAAGGGGCAGAAAATGGGTGCTTTTATAACAAGACAAATAAGGAACATCAGAGTGAAGCAAAATACTTGTTTTATCTTAATGTTGTTTTACATTGTTGGAAGCCAAAAGCACAATTGAAATTAAAAGGAGATTAACTGACCAACTCTACAACCACTACGGTTAGGCTAGTATCAATCTTAAAACTGACTACCGTGTAGACATAAACACAGGCAGGATAAAGAAAGGTATAGAAATCATACCTCCAGCAAGCCCACAGCTATTGACAGAGCCACTCCTAGGGATCTCAGTGGCCTTTTTCCCTGGGTGACAGGCCAGGGGTCCCGCTGTAGCTCCCCAAGAAGGTCAGTTAGGTTCATATCAATCTTCTGCACTGGCTGCAGAAACCTGCCGGACACAATCACAGATTAGAGGCCTCGTGTGTAATGAGTCACATCATGCTAAGGTACTTCGACTGGCATAGAACATAGAAAACAAGAGTGTGGTTTATCTTACATGTAGTAATATCATACTTCAAATTTCTAGCTATTATTTAAATCCCAGTCTATGAAGGTTTTCAGTCATCCTGGGCAGTAAATGCGACTAGATTTGCAGTTAAGGTTGAAGTAATTTCACCACTCATCCAAGGAGGGTCATAAATTTATCCAAATTATTTGAAATTCCCCAGCATTTAAAACTTTCTGGGTGATAAACGCCACAATGTCATTAGAATTATTTAGATCACATGAAGTTTATTAGTCCTGAAGTTTGGGTGGGGAAGCACCAGTGTAAAGATGTTAGTCAAAACTTTCCTGAGATGTGTCCACTCCTTATCCTTGGGTTCAGTACTGGTCAAGATCTAAGTCCAGTGGTACGGATAGACCTGTTGCAATTATCAATTAATTGCCTGATCGCGATCATTTTCTGGATAACTGTCATAAGCGGTATACACTTATAAATTGAAATGTTTTGATCATTATTTAATAGTTTTGGCAATACAATTTTGGATTTGTGCTTGTAACTTATTTTTTCTCGTTCGGATACTCCCGTTTGATTGGTTCAATTAATGATGTTTTTTCTTTACGCTGCTACCGTTTAGCCGTGCACCATCCCGCTCTAGCAGAGTAATCGTGGAGGACATAGTTTCAAAGCTAAACGCGACAGCTCCACGGTTTGCACATTTAGGTTTCAAGCCAAATGAAAAGGGGGAGCCTGGTAACCTGACTGAAGCGATTTGCCGAATTTGTGGAAGAAAACTGTCGGTCGAAAGCGCCAATACAACAAATCTACAAAACTACCTCCGGATTCATCCTCCCACGCAATATGCCAAACTAGATAAAACAACCGCAGCTGTGGCCCCTCAGCAACTGGCTATCACTAATGCTTTTGATCGAGTTACTAAATATAAACATGACGGAGCCAAATGGCGCTCGTTAACAGACAGTGTAACGATATTGTCGAAAAGAAATTACTACCCAGACTGTGCCAAAATTTGTGCATATTGATACTGAACTAACTCAGTACTTGCAGGAACAGGTCTTGGATCCTTCAAGGGATCCCCCAATGTAGTGGCGTGATAACCAAGCAAGGTTCCCTTCGATTGCAAAGTTACCTCTGCATTTGTGCGACAAGTAGAGCCTCTGAGAATGTTTAGCACAGCTGGAAACATTGTGACCCCAGTGAGATGTGGCCTTAAACCAGATAAAGTGAATATGTCTGCCTACCCATTGATGAGAATCTGCCTAGCCATTAATGAGCATGATTGGTTATGTGTGAAAACGATATTTACTGTTGTATTGCCATGATTAGTTTGGTAATTATTACTGGTTACTGATTATTCATGTCTGACTCTCTCCTGCCTTGTACATTTTTTCTTAACAAAACAAAGGCAAACATTTAAAAGTTTCTGCCCTTTTATGTTATATATAAGGTTAAAAGTGAATAAACAGGTTTTCTTCATAAGGTGTACTATTAAACTATGAATATGTTCACTTTATACAAAGAACAGAAAAAAGACAAATCGTTAATCGCAATTATTTGTATGACAATTAATCGTCAGTTAAAAGTTCATGATCGAGACAGCCCTAGGTATGGAGCTTGAGTTGGTGGTGGGAATCAACAACAGTTATCTGTATGTCCAAGTTTACACCTTTGAGGTATACTGCACAGTCCATAAAGGCCCATATATAGTCTTGTACATTTTCCACCGTGAACCTGATGTTAGTGTCTACAGAGTTGATTTGTTTAGTGGAAGCTTGCGCTACACAGACTTCAATCTTTACCCTCACCGACATATCTGATTGGGTGGTTTGATGCCATTCCCTAGATATAGGAGTTGGAAGACGCCAGTGAGATCCTGGCCTATTTTTGTCTATAGAACATGCCCTTGCACTTAAAATAGGTGCTGTGAAGGCACTGGTCAAGTAGGAAACACACTTAATCTAGGTTTATCCCTGTTCTGGTACCCACGTTTTTTTCCACTTGTGTGACTATAATGACACTAGTAATGTGATGGCATGACACCATAATCTATGTCTTTTACTTTAAGATCTCTTTTGTTGATGCAATCTGGCTATTATATGCATCCTCACCAACTAGAGAAGCCAGAATGGTATTTAGAGTCTTAGCTGGGGGGGGCAGTTGCTAAGTTGGCACCACCTCAAAAGATGCCGTCGTGGGCAACTGGCCTTCTTGCCCTTGCCAGTATCCATATCATTTGTATCTTAATGGGATGACAGGGACAAGGGGTGAAATCTTCATTGTAGAGAAGGTAATAAGACCTTAAGCTTACATTACATTAAGTTACATTAAGTAATCTATAACCTTTTTCTTCTAAGAGCTGATAGGATGCCTCTTTAGTGCTTCATCTGTGCTGGCATCACCCAGCACCATGGTCACTTTGGGCCCGTAGTTCGAGTACAACAACGCGTCTCCTTTATAATGACATTTGAGTCCTCAGTGATGTCAGGGCCTCCTTCACCCGTTTAATAAGGCTGAAAGGAGGTGTTTTAGCACGGGCTAGGGCAGTGGAGTCTCTTAATCATCATTCTGCCACATCCTCCAACACCATGTTGTTAAGTATAGGCTGATTCCATGCATGCAATCAAATCCACCACGGCGACTAGTTGAAGTGCTACAAGTTCAAGCCCTAAGCGATTCCATCGCTCGTCAGTTAAGTTCCAGTCTGACAGGTTCTTTAGCAAGTTGTCTATGACCTGCTGGGTTGGCCAGCTGACACTCTCTGACTGCCAAGTCAGCTGCTCCACCTTACCGGCCCAGAATAAGCAACTTTTTACGTTATTGTTTATCACTCCTGTTTTTGGTACCTGTACACTACTGAGAGGGCAACCTCTGCAGTATCTGGTGATACTTTGGTTTTATAACATTAATAATGAACTGGACTTATCAGTTTTTTTAAGGATTCTGTAGAATCGTCCTAGCTCTGTGCTCTTTTACAGTGGATGGGGCAAGTCCATGTCAGCACCTGAGGCTGAATCACGGCTGAGTTTCTTGTCACACCTGAGGTTTCTTGTCCCACACAGTGGTTATTAACAACATATTTGCCTGTATTTCACCATAACTGGTATCAAAACACAAGGGGAACTCTCTTGGGCACTATTTGATATTATACACTATATTGCATAACAAAGAAAAATAAATATGGTAACACTTTACTTGACGAGGCACAAATAATATACAGTTAAATCCCGCTATAACGGACTTCAAGGGACCTGGCAAAACAGTCCGTAATATCCAAAGTCCAATATATCCAGAGTTGCTATTTGCCACACAACTACAGGACACCATTTACTCACGCCACACCCCAGCAGACATAATAGTGGTATAGATTATAATATTGTACATGTAGTAATCCAACTTAATCTGACCATATGTGAGACTATTAATAATCCCAACTACATATCTGCACTGGATATTACAGGCACGCCTCGCACCTTGTAGGCGGAGCCTGCATGTCCGTTATACCCGAACAGTACTATAGCTAAAAGTGGCCCTGGGGACCAAATTGTTTGTGCATTATAAGCGAAATTCTGTTATATGCGAGTCCACTATATCTGATGCTTTCCCGCATGTTCTTAAAGACGCACGCCCGGGACCAGCGGCCCTTGTCCATTATAAACTATATTCCGTTATTAGAGAGTCCACTATAATGGGATTTTACTGTAGTATTAAGCTCTTACTCAGAATATGTATTAATTAACCACAAATTAAGTTACGTTTTCGTTACATACTGATCTCATGTTAATTAATCATTAATGAATCGTGATGCATATTTTATCTCAAGCAGTTATTACATTTGATACTTTATCTTTTAATTATGCAAACCCTTGTGAACTACTGAAGGAACTACTGAGGGAACAAGTAATGAATAACAAGCACAGTCAGGCAGTTTTACCATAAATACACACACCTGAATTTAAAGACACAAGTGAAAGCTTTCACATTAGAAAGACCAGCAATATATTACGCTGATGGTAACATATTTCCGGCAGTATCAATGGACGCACGTGGGGCCCCGTCAAGCTTCACTGCCGGCCAGCGAGGTGGGTACCAGTCACCTAACGGCTTAACCAGCACTGCTTTTCAGTAGAGGCAGCCCAGTTACCGCAGTTATCCTTCTGCTGTCGTCCAAAAAGACTATTTGGTGTTTAATGAAGTGAGGCATATTTAATTAAGAGAGGATTATACTTTTTTCCATACATCTGCACAATATATTCAGAAGCCATGATAGTGATCGTGTATCCCAATCTACATTATATTGCAGCGGCAGCATAACCAGGTCTAAATGCTCTATATTTGTATATGTATTAGGGGAAATGCTTGACAAAGGAGAATAAGGGTAGAAAAGGCTTCTGACATGTAGTCTTACAAAAGCTCTGCTGTTCACGCACTGACATTAGCCCCAGACGTTAAGGCTATCACCTGTTACAGGGGGGAGACTGGGGCATCTGTGGACCCCGCCCAGCCTGGGCTGCTGCTGGCTTGGTAAGACCAAGCATATCCTGGTGAAAGAGAGGAACAGCATTTTAAGAAGCCCAACCGTACATGTATAGCTTCACATACCAAACACAGTGCATCTCATAATGAAAGTCAGTCAGTCTGCCACATGATTTCTATTATCCTTCATGAGCATCACACATTACATGGATATGCACCAGAACAGCCCAGCATTGATGCGAGTTGGACGTTGTGTTCAAAAGGGCCTAGATATCAATCGTTCTTAAAACTGTCAACTGTAAAAACAGCTTAATAATCAAACCTGGCCTAATCAAGGTAACTGGAACAAGTCTGTCAAACAGGACATTCAATCAATCAATTACTCCATTTATATAGCACTGATTTAACCACAGGGTTTTACTGACATTTTAAAAGAAATAAAAATAAAATAAGCATATAATAAAACGAATAAAAAATAAGCACCAAATAAACAAATAGCCAGAATGGTGGGACTCTAGATGGGGACTGTAAAAGTAAATTAAATATTAAAAATAATTGATTACAGTTGTGAATAACATCCATCCATCCATCCATTATCTATACCCGCTTATCCTACTGGGCACAAGGCAGGGAACTACCCTGGACAGGGGGGCCAGTCCATCGCAGGGCACACCCACACACCATTCACTTACACAGGCACACCTACGGGCAATCTAGCAACTCCAATCAGCCTACGCATGTCTTTGGACTGTGGGGGGAATGATGACACAGGGAGTACATGCAAACTCCACACACGTGACCCAGGCAGAGACTCGAACCCAGATCCCAGAGGTGTGAGGCAACAGTGCTAACCACTGCACCACCGTGCCGCCCCTGTGAATAACATGAAATAATAAAACAACTGATTATTATAGATTCTTACATGCAGTGGTGAACAGATGCGTTTTCAGCCTAGTTTAGTAAGTAATAAGACATTCAGTAGCTCTCAGGTTTTCTGGGAGAGTTTTCCAGAGTTTGGGACCATAGTGACTAAAAGCTGCCTCCTCCCTCCTCAGCCAGGTTTTAGGAAAAATCAGTTAATTATTCTTGGATGAGTGGTTCCGCCTGGGACATACATGCAGATATTCTCCAATGACAGCAACAAGGCACAACATTTTTAAGTTAAGTGGAAAAAAATGACGAGGCCAGCTACTAAATGATCTGAGAAGTTGACAAAGCGAGTTTACCTGTAGCTGCTTAGCACTGAGGTCTTTGGTTCCCCTGAAGACATAGCTCTTGGAGATGCCCTCACAGCCCAGCTCGTGGACCTGGATCATGCGGCCAAAGGTGATGAGGCCCACCAGGGCTGTGGGGGGCAGCAGGCTGAGGGACATCTGCAGGGACTCCTTCAGGGCCTGCAGGTCCTCATCTTCCATGCAGGTGTCAACCACGTAGAGGAAAATCAGGGGCATCTGAGGACCCCTCTGTGCAAGGAAGGATGGACAGAAGGAAAAAATGACCAGTCACTCCCAGTGAATGGATCAGCCAGCACAGTTACGTCTATAACTGTGCAGTACAGAATTTACTTGCATGTCTCTCAGCAGAAATAAAGAGTAATCTTCAGTCTCAGCCTGGCATTCACTGTGATAGCATCGTTTGTTCATTTTGTGCTAAAATTAAAATTAAAATTAAAAAAAAAAACATATCTAGATGTAATTTTTTGGGGCCGGGAACCAATTAATTGGTTTTCCATTATTTCTTAAGGGGAAAATTCGATCAGAACGCGAACATTTTAGGATTCGAAGCCGAGTTCTGAACAGATTAAGTTCCAGTTCTGAGGTACCACTGTACATATGCCTATGATTTACTGTCTTGGGTAGACTGTTGACAGCTTAGACAGACAATGAGCCTTTATATGTAAAGATGAACAGGAGTAAAAATGGTCATCTAACAAGTAATGGGAAATTGCGATATTGAGTAAATCTTCTGGAGACACATATCAAAAAATTATTTGCATACACTCTTTAAAACACTTAGCAGAAATGCTTTAATTAGATACCTGCACCACATATTCAATAGTAGAGAACTGAGGAAGGAGCTCAGCCGGCTGATTCATCTCAGATATCCCAGCATATGTAGGCGGGAACTACGGGGAACACAAATTAATATTACACTGAGAAGCTCAACAATCAGAGAGACAATAAAAATGTTAAGTTTATCAAGTTATTGCATCAGGTATCAAATAAGCACATTGTGGATGATTCACCTGATTTCTCTGATAGCAGAAATTGCAGGCCCAGAGTTTTGCCCTGTAATCCACTTGGCTAGTTAAGAAAAAAAGTGAAAAAAATAAGTACAAATGAAATGTATACAGCACACTTAAGAGTATATTAAAATATACTCTTTAAATCCAGAGATGGGTTACAAATCAACCCCTGCTGTGTGTGTGTGTGTGTGTGTGTGTGTGTCTGTCACTGCCACATTCTCACCATGCTGTATAAGTTTCGACCGACAATCTAAAAAAGATGAGACGAAAAATACTAAAGCTAAATTGGCCTTGTACACTGCAGTTAACTGGCATCCTGTCCATTATGTCCGATGCTTCCTTGCATACATACATACACACACTCATATAACTATATATCCATATATACCCTGCTCACCATGACCCCGAACTACATAAGCACTTTGTAAGAGGTTGGGAAAATTAAAACCATAGGGTTTAAGCATTAAATTATTTGTAAAATAACAGGATTTATTTGCACTCAAATGTAAGACCAAACCAAATAAGACATCATCCCATATTCAGCCCACCAGTAACATCAAACTCCTGGTAATATCTGGGCAGGAAGTCTGCTGCTCACCACAAAGGATTGAGCACGGCCCGGCAGGTGGCGCGGCTGCACAGCACCGGCTCGTACTGAATGGGGGGCAGATCGGGCCGCTCCTTCAGCAGCGTGAAGAGAGCAGCCACGGGGACGACCATGCGGGTGGCCTCCAGGCGGCTGGAGGGCCACACGTTCCAGCTGAAGCGCACACCATCCCGGTCCTCGTTCTGCTGGATGAATTCCTGGAAAGTTGCCATCTTGCACTGCAACAGGCAAAGTCTGGCAAAGAAAAAGATGACGTGGAGGTAGAGTTATGGCCCTGATTCACTGGGTGGCGTCTGTGCTTGGGTTCCTCTCCCACCCCATCAGGATCCACCCAAGTGAGAGACCCTTGCCTGCTGCATCAATGTCCTCAGCTATTCTCCTATGACTTCCCTGCCACTTCAACGTCCAAGGTGCGATGACAACATGCACAACATGCTGGACCACCCTCATTTTCCATCGCTACAGACTAGTAATTCCTAAGCCATCTGTGAGATATGATCCCTCCAGCACCTCCTAGATCAGCCCTGGGTTTCTGCCCAGTGGGATATGCCTGGAACATCTTTCTTGGGACACATACCAAACCACCACAGCGTGACTAATCTCGAACCGCAAGAGCCACCGCTCTATTTTGAGGCACCTCTGGATCTCCAAACTCCTCACGTTCTCGCAGAGAGTGAGGCCAACAACCCTCAGCACAGCTCACAGGTAAGGCTAGGAGTGCAGACTCAGTGGGAAACCCTGAATCTTATGGCTAATCGCCTATTTCACTAGCACAGACCTCCAGTGTGCCCTCAGAGCTGCAGGCTCCAAACTGATCCACCTGTCCATCTGAAGTCCCCTCTTACCACTGCACATCAGCCATATGCCAGAGTAACTGTAAATAAGTACAGACTGTCCCTCATTTGAAACGGGCAATCCATTCTTTCCTGAGAGAGAGACAAGGCCTTAGATACAGAGGTGCAGATTCTCATCCCCACAGCTTCGGACTCAGTAGTGTTTAAAAATGGTGTGTGAGTTTTCACCAGGCCTGAGCTGATACAAGCATTGATTTTAAAGGGGATACACAATGAGCGCTGACAGAGCACGACCGCTTGGAATATCACCCAATCGGCTTCCAAAGCGGTGAGCAAAGACAACCTTCCGTAACTACTATTCATTTCAACAAACGCATGAGTTCTGACATAACTATACAACCCGGGCAGCCTTTTAGACTTTAAACCAGAAACCACACGGAAGAGTTTAAACTGATAAGAACGTTTTGAAATCGACTGGCATGCCCTTATGTAGCTTGACGTACAACATAAAGAAAATGTTTTCATTTTTGAAATTCATACTACTTAAATTGTGTGTGTGTGTATATATAAGAAAAATATACATACATACATACACACACTCATATACTATATATCCATATACACAGCAGAAGTATGTACTATGTAATAATCAGTGGTAATCAAAAGTACTTGACTGTTCAAAAGACATGAGCATTTTCATTTCTAAGTGCTGCAGTTACTGCAGACTTAATCGTCTATCATATTACCTTAAACACTGGAAAGAAATGCAACAAATTAAGGAGCTAATGAATACCCCATTGCAGCATTAATTTTACGGAAGCAGTCATTTAAAAAGAAAAATTCAATTCAATTCAAAAGAGTCTATGCAGACACAGAGAGGTGAAATCAAACAAGAGCTTTGGCAAACAGCTCCATTCCAGGGCTGAGATTATTTTCCTTAAATCATCATCGTATCAAATAACCACCTTTATAAACTATTTCACACCGCTACTCGCCCGCTATAAGGGATATCTCATTTATTTACGTAGCCAGTATGAGGTCGCAATAAATAGAGGTACGTCGTAATAAGTAGAAGCTGGCTGCCTATTTATGTTTAGACATGAAATACGGGTATCCTAATTAAAAACGCAACGCAAATACAGACTCACAAATCTGCTACGGTCTGGGCTGACTAATAATAAAAGACCACGGACAGCCTGTTGACCGGGGTGGGCATTTCGCTAATGTCCATCAAAACAACCTGAGACGCAGCATGCAAAGCCGGCTCGCCCAGCTTTTAATATTGGACTCGGCCCTCGCTGCCCGCTGTTTAATACAGTGTCCAGAGTTTAATATTAATCACGTCAATTTTAACACGGAGCTCACCCACCTTTCCGAGGGCAGATAGTGGCGTGTCCGTGGCGGCGGCGGCGACTCCGAGCTCTGTGAAGCGGTCCGCTGACGTAGCCGCCAACATGGCTGCTGAGGAGCGTTGCCACGTCAGGAGGCCCGTAGGGTGACACGGACGCGCGCTGCGCGAGGAGGGGCACGCGCGCAACAATGAATCATAATGAAATGAAAGCGAATAGCAAGAATAAAGTAATACTTTAATTTCAATACATAAAATAAACATTTAAAGCGACTGTTAAATGCATATCTGGGGGGTGTGCGTGTGTGTTTTTTTTGTCAAAATGTAATGACATTCAACTTGCTTCAGGCTAAGGTTATTTTGCTTCTGTCATATACCTGTATGAAAGAAATGACAAAGAATCTTATGTTACTTCTCAATTGCATAAATTTATATAGTTTGTGCTGACCTCTTACCTGGCCTTTGTACAGTAAAGCTATGGCCTTAAATGTCTGCTGTTATAGTAAACAGGCGAATCACTTGGGTGTACTTGTTTGATTCTTTAAGTAATTTGACGCATTATTTCTCACGTCCCTCTGGAAATTCCAAAATATGTCATTAGTCAGCTCTGTCCAAGAAAATTGGGGGCTTTAAGAATATTTGATCACAAAGTGTTTAATGTAGACGTTTAAAAAAAAATCTATTTCATAATGATATAAGTACATGGCATAAAGAATTTTATATGACAATATAGCTTGAATTGCAATTTTGACTCTCCCCTCCCACTTTATTGTTATTCCTGTAATATCAAACATAAAACTAATTTAAGTCACATTTGGGGATTAAAATGATTGGTATGCATCCATTAATGCATCAAGGTTAAAACCGTATTTAATTCTCAAGACGCTTTATGACTAATATTTATTACAACATTAACGACCATCCAAGTATTCCGTTCCTGTCAAACACACCGTGAAACAACTGTCAACACCTAAATAATGACCCTGCTCATAACACACCAAAGGGTGTGAGAGAAAAAGTAAACTTTAAAATTTGCCATACAAATTTTATTATACAAGTCATGACAAAGTCTTGTCACACATTAGATACTAGATAGCTTTACACGGTCTATACTGTCCAGTAATTGTGCCAAAAGTAGATCATTCTTAAAACAGTCAACCATCTTCAAATCCCATTCCTGAATGCCTGTGTCAATTACTATAGTAATCGCAGGTATGTAGCAAGGTAATGGGTTACTTTGCGCATTTATTCACAAAGATGGGGTTAACAATCTTTTAAAAATGGGTACCAACTGATTTGCTGCTCACTACATTTTATTTAAAGTGAAATTTAAGGTTGATGTTCACATGTTGTTGAATCCCATCATTCCCTTCATATTGCCAGCTGCCCCCTGTTGAAACTGCCTCATCATGGACTGCAGGCCAGCCATACCACCTATAAGAAGTAATAAGAGTTCCTTTATTATAAGCTACATCAAAATTGCACCAGGTCAACAAAACATGAATTCCGTCGATATGCTTTTGCACAAAAACTGCTACTGGCAGGTTGATTCTAGATAAGCATGACATTCATACCCATGTGGTGTAGAACCCGAGGGTCCATCATCTTGGCCATCTGATGATTCAGCTTCGCCATCTGAGATGGGTTGACATTCTTGGACATGTCTCCTCCTGCAAAGAAAGATTAACTTTATTGATCCCAGGCAGAAATTCTGCTGCATACGGCAGCAAGAACATGTGGCGTCAAACAGACAAAATGCAAAGTGCAAATTAGGGATGGGCAATATTTACAACTTTTTTTTTTTACATATCACATATCTGGATAAATGGTAATCATGTATAGTCAATTTGGAACCCCAATCCCAAACACACACACAAGCAGGACCATTAAATTTCCAGAAGAAAACCATGAAACCATGAAATAAAAAGAAACAGGAACAAAAATTATATTATATAGAGTATGATCTGCTAAACAGGGGGAGGTGGGTGCTAAGTGCTAATTTTCATTTTCAAGTCTGTGATCAAAAAACTAACCACTGGGCCAAGTTTCATTATGATTTAAATACACGTGTCAAAAAACATCGAAAGCAACGATTCACAAAACTTACGGTAAGACCTTGCCATGTACCACCATTACAACCGACATTTACAGACACTGGTACCTTCGTGTACCGTATGTGGAACTTATAGAAGAAAATAAAAAAAGATGCTCTGCTTCTGACTAGACGCATTTTTAAACTGCGTCAGAAATGTAGGCGAGAAGATGCTAAAACTGGAAAGCAAAACATAAATCTGTCATCCAGCTTTATGTGTAACCTAAGCCTGCTTCTCCCACAAAGGCACTAAATCGCAGGTTAGTCACAGCCAGCCACCAGGATACTGCTCCCACTTCGATTATCGATGCCGTCATATGGGTCAGCCCTAATTCACACCTACAGCTGTAAGCCTCTGGACGTAGAGTAAATTTGACCAGCGCCATTTCTTCTGAGATGTTGTATATGAATACCTGAAATACTTAAACAGCTCGAGGTATTAGGAATGTATGCAACAGGTCTATCCACATAATATACAGCTGCCAGGCTTGGCTATGAGCAAAGGTTACCAAAAGCAAACCATCTGCATTGTCATCTCACAGGCGTAACGACCGCAGGTCACTCAAGTGTCAGATAAATGCTAAAACGTGAACATTGTTTATAACGTGGACAAATACAAGTCAAAGTTCAACAGATTATTCACTAGCATGTTACAGGGTAGGGATGCCATGCTGCCCCCGGCCCTCCATGAGGGAGTACCTTTGAAGAGCCCCTTAATGCCACCCATCTTCTTCACCATCTGGGCGAACTTAGTGTACTGTGTCAGCAGCTCCTGCACGTCACGCGTGGCCACACCGGACCCCCGGGCCACTCGCTGCACCCGGCTGGGCTGCTTGCTGAACAGTTTGGCACCGTCTTTGTTGTCCAGTTCTGCCAAGATCAAAAATCCAAACAAAAAAAAAAAAGTTTCATACAGAGTTGAATGCTGCGATGTCACTACACTTGAATGTCAGTGTGCTTACACTAAATGTAAGGTAATGCATGTGTATATGCTCTTTGGTCATGAAGACCACTAGTTAAATTTTAGCACTGCTTCAGGATGATGTTGGCTAAGTGTAAACTGTTGAGATATTTTGCCAGTAACTTTAGGTGGCTGCTTTTTCCAGGAGAGACTAGCATGTCCCTCCGCAGTGTTGGGGGTGCTCGCTTACCTTGGTCATTCATGCTGTCCATGATGGTCATGAGCTTCTTCAGCCTGGCCATGGATTCCTGCTCATTGCCTTTGCTCATGAAGTCAGTACCAAAACCGGGGATCATTCCCTTAACACACAATGCCGAGGAATCATTAAAAAGGTATCCCTCTCGAGGTGAAATTCCCTGCCCATAGTAATGCATCACAGGCCACAATGACCAATCCACTCCAATTCCTACTGTACATCACATCCCGTATGACAAAGCCTATAGCCTGTCAGACTTATACACTGATCAATGTAACAGTCCAGCTTATGTTTAAAACAACACCAATCTAAGGGTCAAAAAAGAATGGATTCAAATCTATAAATTCATTTCTACATGTGTCCATCAATATTTTTTTTGTACTATATAAAATAACCACCTGTGAACAAGGAACCACATGTGTACCTGCTCAACTTGCATGTTCATTACAGAACATATTCTTTTCAAAGTACATTTACCTACACTACAGCTGCACATTACCGAATACAGTTTGTACCTTTTACACTAAACTGAGATGGTGGACAGGGTTTCAGACACACCTTGAAGAATGAGGTCATTTGGACTCTGCTCTCCGGTCCTTATGCCCTCTCTTGCTATCTGACCCACAACATTCCACTACTGCACGTTCCACGACAGCATCAATGCCAATCAGATAATATAGACCAAGAGCAGTTACTGACATCTAAACCACCCGATTGCTCACTTTAAATTCTTTCATTGTTCTGAAAAATACTTGCATTAAAATGTACTGTATTAAGCATTTTCAGCAATGCTCCACCAATGCCCACTTCAAGCAGTAACAGATTATTATTAATGGTTAATATCTGCAAATTCACCAGCACAAATCAGGCAGCACAGTGCGCCCCCAAATTTCAAAATAAAAACACTTACCATAATCTGGCTAAAAGGCCCCATTTTCATGATGTTCTGGAATTGTTCATACATGTCCCTCAACGTGAACTGACCTGGAGACAGAAGAGAGACTTACTCCATTAGAAATCAACAAATCTCAATTAATCAAGTGATAACATACATGCCAATTATCAGTGCTGTAATATGGGTATTACAGATTAATATTTACACCTGCATTTAATCTCCAACAAATGATACAATGTTAGTGTGTTTCATTATTCAGGACTTGTATTCTGAAGAATACTGTCTCAATTTCAATTTCCGATTGGATAAGAGCGACCGAAGGTGTGGTTCTCACCATGTTTCAGCTTGTCAATCAGCTCCTCGTTGTCATCCAACTTCAGCTCATTCACCTTGTCTATCAAACCCTCTATGTCTCCCATACCTGTATGAGACACAGCATTAAACAGAAAGCAGCTTCTGATTGCTGCCGCTCACAGCACCACTGTGCTCTGCATTGCCCAGCACAGACAGTGACCCAATCGCCTACGTGTAGCTGCATAGTTTCCCGAACATGGAATCTGAGGAATAAGGTGGAGTCCTGGCACAATACTGTCCTGCTCTTACCCAGCAACTTGCTGATGAATGGCTGCGTCTTGAAAGGTTCAAAGTCATCGATGTGCTCGCCAGTACCGATGAAGATGATGGGACTTTTAGTTGCAGCCACCCTGTAAAAATGGCAGAAGACATTTGAGCTATAAACAATGATAATTGTGCCTCCTAGTGAGCTGGAACACCTTCACTGTATTTTTATTTATTTTCATAATCAGATCTGCAATCCACAAGGACCATTGGTGATTTCACCAAAGTTACCACAAGTTAGCCATCAGGACCACTTTGTATTTTCAGCTGAATATAGTCAAGATACACTTTTCTAGTAGGGCCGGGCGATATTATATCAATATTATATCACTAATGCAGAATAATCACCAGGGCTTCAGACGACAAGCAAAACATTTGGTTGGACGCCAGCGTTTCGGTAATATAGACATTTATTTACACCCATAATTTGGTAAGCAGATAAATAGTACGGCTAAAATATTTAAGCATTTTATGATGCCGAAAATTTACTAATTTGCATAAATTCAACATATCAATATGCCTGGTAAACATGGACTTTAAACTGCCACACCACTAACACCTTTTCACCTCGTTTATTCACAAGATCCTCTCTTTTAATGGATGTGCTGGCTGCTAAGCTGTTCCTTTCCTCACCGTCACTACAGTGCATATCACACTGAAGTACATCAAACCATAGTATACCAACACAGTATTATTTGGTGTGTCCCATTAACCGGATTTAATAAGTTACGGCAGGTTTATACAAAATTACCAACTTTTGAGTGTCTCAAAATGCATCTCATTAATATTTTACCCATACCACTAATTTGCTTACCAAATTATGAGCATAAATAAATATCCATATCGTACCGAAAAGCTGGCGTCCGGCCACGTTTCACCTGTCATCTGAAGCCCTGGTGTCTAATGCGCATGCGTGATATAATATCGATATGATATCACCCAGCCCTATTTTCTTTCAGCACTTCATCAAACACAAATAGACATTCATTACATGAAGTACCAATACATGCTCAGTGTGGTGTGGTGCAGGAGTGCAGTGACTGGGCAGCTAGCACACACAACCACAGCACGCGTTACTTACGCACTAAGAGCGCCGCCACCTTTGGCGTGTCCATCCAGCTTAGTGACAATCACAGATGCCACATCGACTTTGTCTTTGAAGGCCTTTGCTTGGGCTTCACAAGCCTGGCCAATAGAGGCATCCATGACGTATACTATGTTGTCGGGTTGCTTTTGAAGAAGAAAAGCCAAATATTAGGTGACTGAAATAACTAAAGCAGCTGTGAACTGACAACAAATATGCTTTCTGGTTATATTTGGAAATGAACCCTGACAGTTATTTAATACTGGATTCACACACACGTAAATGAAGACTAACTCAATCATTCAGGCAGAGGCAAATCAACAAAGACAATCTATTAAATGGTTGAATTATATATATATGATTGTCAGTCATGCTGTAAGTTTGATACACACACACACACAAAAATTATTCAACCATCATAGCTGCAAGACAGACTGGTGATGTGTCAGTATTTTTTCGAGCATCCATTACCCTCAACAACCTCCATGATATAACTGCTGTATGTGCTCACAAGTGTCTGAGACCACTGTGCGAATGCTTTCAGCTTGCTGATATTTTTGGGTTTCCATGCTACCACTGCCTTCCTTAAACCCCACTAAATATCTTCACTGGGAATTAAACTGGGGGACATAGATGGCCACTCAAGGACCATGATCAAGCTGTGGCTGACTTGGAAGTATGTGCTGGATCATCATCTTGCTGGGAAGTCCAGTTATCACCAGGATTCAATTTATGTACTGAAGGCAGGGCTGGGCGATATGGCCAAAAACATTATCGTGTTAAAAAAACTTCATATCAGTTGATATATCGATAATTATCACGACGCGAGTTTTCAATAATAATTCATAATCTCTTTACTTTGAAGCTTTGTTTATGCTTTAAATTCCCTTAGAATTCCTCTTAAAGAGAGTTCCCCTTAAACAGAATTTGAATAGGATGACAAATTGAGTGGACTGCAAGCGCTCCAGTTTCTCTCTCCCATTACTTAACTACTGCTTGAATAGAAGTATGTGGAGTGTTAAGACAAACCTTGCTGTGCGTCTGTTGTGCATTGATGAATGGAAACAGGTCAGTTTATTTTAGTGAAAACCACCGCCGCTAGCATTCTCTGTGGAGTATCTTAGTGTGGATTCGTACCAGGCAGAATTTTACTGTGCACTTTCACTTTGGATTCCATTTATTGGATGGTTTGCTTGGATTTAGCTGCACTCCCGGGGAGTCGGCCTGTTTTGATTGTGTTCTTTTGTCTTCCTGCCTGCCATATTGCATTTTCATTTTTGTTCAATAATCCTCTTGTTGTGTTTTTATGGCCGTGTGAGCCTGTGTCTGCTCGTGTGTTCCATTGTGGTCCAGATAAACAGTCAGAGTAAGTGAAGTCATTTCATAGTGATAGCGAGGCAAAACGTGTCAGCAGATCTTAAATTGTATTGAACTTTTAAATATTAATAGAGAAGAAACCGTAATGCGATAATTTTTACTGTCGTTTTATCGCCCAGCCCTAATTACAGGCATCACATTCGTTGGCAGAACAGCCTGGTATTACAAAGAATCCATGATGCCAGTAGGAGAGTAAAACCTACTGGTCCCTGAAAGAGAACTTGAGAAAAGGACTGAGCCACCTTCATGCTTTACTCGTGGGGGGCTGGTCGTCTTGTCATAAGCATTTCCTTCCTTATGCCAGACATACCGCTGCTCCATGGATCCAGTCAAGTCACTTCATAGGCTTGTCCACATTCCTTCTACCACACTCAAGTTGACTTCTTTGCTTCCCAGTCTAGAGCAGTGTTTCCCAAACTAGTCCTCAGGGCACATTGGACGGATCCACATTTGCTTTATCCCAGTTCCCAGCACACCTGCAAGGTATTTGGAGCTCCTGATTGCTTGGGTCAGGTGTAATGTGGATCTATCCAGTGTGCAGTGGTAAACACTGTTCTAGAGTATAACTCAGTGAGCTGTGCGGCCATCAAGCCATTACTTGTGTCATGTTCTTAGATTTGCACCAAAAAAAAAAAAAGTTCCTGTTTTCATGAGGTCGTCCAATGGGTCCTACAGGGATTTATCACAGCAATTCTGTTCTTACACACACAGATAACGTTGCTGCAAGTTGTGAACTTGCATCTGATGTTGCCAGCTGTGTCTCTTGGAACTTTATGTCTTAGAAATCTTATAGGAGCCTCGGCCTTTTCTTGTGTAATGCAATTATTTCTTCTATCCACTTGTGGGAGCACTTTTGAGAGCCATTTTGCAGCTCAGCTTGTATACACGCATGCGTGGGATTTGTGTATGCAACACAGATGTAGTCAATTATATACTAGCATCACATTCCCAAATACATAGTTTGTAGACTAAGAGTCTTAAGTAATTCAAAAACACAGGCTGAATTATCCTATGGTTGTATTACAAATGTACAATGTTACTCAAAAATATACATTATTCGTTTGAATGCATCACTCAGCTAATACATATGTAATTTTTAAAGCATGTGGTTTAAATATGTAAATCCTTGCCGTCTAAGGGACGTTGAATAAATCTGAGTGCAACTTTATGCAGATATAAAAAAAGAATGCAGAATATACCATGACCATGTGCTCCCACAATAGTTTAGAGGTAGAACATGCATTCTCATTGTAATTCAGTCATTTTAATCATTAAACTAACAACCATCTGACATGATTTTTTACTCACCACTGCATTGGAAACCTGAAGCATCTCCTCAAAGAGAGAATCCTCCTGTTTGTGTCGACCGCTCGTGTCCACAATAATTATTTCAAAGTTCTCCGTCTTGAATTTTTCAACACCCTCAGCAGCAATGACAACAGGGTCCATTTCAGTGTAACTACGGAAAAAAGACAAAAAAAATGGAGTAACTTAGTTCAAGTAATTCTAGAGTTGATGGTTGAGTTGTTAACTACATTATTCAGAAGTCAATGGCTCCCAGATAAGACATGGATTTTTGCATAAAATGATACTGAAAATCAAAAATCCAAAGAATTCTGATGAAGAATAATTGTTAAAAATTCTATTTCAGGCTAAATGTTTTATTTCGGTTGCACAATTCCCCAAACCTTTATGTTATGTCAGCAGATTACAAATTTGACAATGTCTTGAAGAAAACAAAAATTTTTCCATAAAACGCAGCATCACTCCCCCGGAAGACCTGTGCAATGAATTTTGTTCATGACAAACCTTCCGTAGAAAGGAATTCTGGCTTTGGTAGCGTTTTGCTTCAGTTGATCAAAAGCACCTTAAAGGGAGGGGAAAAAGAAAACAGAATTAGGTCTGCCTTTGTTTGATTCACCAAATAAAGCAAATGCATGAAAAACGATGGCGCCAAAAGACAATACCAGCTCTGAATGTATCAGCACATATCAAACAGGTCTTCCAACCCTTTCTTTGGTAGTAGTAGGCCAGCTACAGAAATAACAAGAATAAATATTAGTCAAATGGGAATTTTGTCATCTACCTAATGTGTTCTCCCCCCCGCGATTCACACTAAATTCTAAAGAAATTTATACATGTGATATTTATTTCTTCATTCAAAGCTATTCCATACGCGAGCATACTTTCGGGTTTTCCTATAAAACGGACACAATTATCTTTGAGGGCTCAGTCTAATCACATGCCCTGCACTGTCCTTATCATGGCTCAAACACACAAGTGTAGCTCACCTTTGAACATGTGGTAGTTTTCCCGCTGCCTTGAAGTCCCACAAACATGATGACGTTATTTTTCCCTTTTGTTGGAGTCCATGCCTTGACTCCTGGGTCCACCAGCTAGGAGGACAAACAGTCATTATTTAATAATCTTTTAATCACCGTCATTAGGAGTGTGTAATTTTATGATTCTAGGTCATAAATTGATAGATGCCTGTATGAGCTGTAGAACTGCAACTGATATTGTGCTCTGTAGAATGATCTCTGTGTAATGGAAGATCGTGGAGGCATTTTAATCCATCAAGATTAGGGTTGTAAGGGGGCAGTAAATTTCCAGAAACTTTCCATTCCATGGGAACTTAAGCTGGGGAATTTTAGAAATATTTCAAGTTTGAAATATTCCATGGGAATTATCTGGAATACATGGGAATTAACAGTAAATTTCTAGAATTTTTATTTGTTTCAACACACCAGTAAACTGGTAACAGCAACAGTAGGTAGTGCCTTGGACTTCTTCCTCTCTTCCTTTCGCGCCCTCATCCTAACATGCAATGCGCAACATGCAACACAATCCCTATCTGCCAACGTAGCTGCATGGACAATGTGAAGGAGCTGGCCCATAAAATTAATTTGACATTGATAATACAGAACTAGTTTGGATTTTCCTAATCTGACACAGTTATTTGCAAAATTTGCAAAGGTTGCACACTGGATGGTAGCACTACAGAACTCAAGCATTCCAAAGAGTATGCCGAGTATGTATTTCTTTTATAAGTTAGTGGACCATGATCAAGTCTGAAAATATTGAGCACCCCTGTCATCATACTTCAAAAAAAAAAAAAAACAGTTAACAGTAGTAAAGAGGATAAACATGCACATTCATTCAGCGCCACATTTTAACTGTACATACAAAATGCTGCACCGCATTCCCTTGAGACACTGCAGAATCTTTCAATGCAAATCAAATAGAACAGGCATACAAGTTAAACGTATTTTCAAAACCAAAACAAGACCAGACAGAGCCATCTGAGTATCTTCATTATGGTCAACTAAATGTATATATAAACTAGGCTTACTATAAGAAAACAGGTTTCAGCATTTTTGACACAAACCTTGACAAGCTCTTTGAAAACTGCATGCTGAATCATCCGCCTCTTGTTCAAACCGGAGGCCATCTCCTCCAGGTCAATGGCTGCCCTGGGAAACAACGTTATATTGCAGGATTGAGAGAGACACTCAGAATCTGTTTCATGTGGAAAGCATCTCGAATTGTAGAAAAAGTCCATTGTGGTCAAATAGTGTTACTGTCTAGGCCAGGGGTCAGCGAACCGGCAGCTCGCGAGCAATGTGTGGCGGCTCTTATGATTATAGACGAATTCACATTTTCATGTCTTAACATATTATGATAATACTTTCGTTAAGATTTATTTATGGGTTAATATTTTTCGTTTAGATATTTCTTTAAGGATATGTGAATGAGGCAGTCTGTCGTATGCCTCGGTTATGTCTTAACTGCATAATTTACAACTTCCTCAAAGTCATTCACTAAAATGAGATTACGTCACTGGTTAAATGGTATGCTTTCTAGAGTTCTCTTAAGCACCTGAGATTGGATGTATGCTTCAACGTTTATTGGAATTCCTAATTCTTTCATATACTTTGTGCAGTAAATCG
This sequence comes from Stomatorhinus ivindoensis, assembly GCA_019775895.2. Classification (NCBI taxonomy): domain Eukaryota; kingdom Metazoa; phylum Chordata; class Actinopteri; order Osteoglossiformes; family Mormyridae; genus Stomatorhinus; species Stomatorhinus ivindoensis. The sequence continues at coordinate 5,247,151 of JABFEB020000026.1, forward strand.
TCACCACGCCTTCCCAGACATTCGTAAAAATTATGATATTTTCTCTGATTTACATATTATAGCCAGAGTTCAGAGTGCTGAGTACATGTTGCACTGCTCAGTCAGCAGTTACAGTATTGAAGTGGAGAGCGAACAGCAGACGACAGAGCCAAACGAAAGAAGGGATGAGGGTGAAGACTATAGCTACAGAACTAATCAGTGTTACACTGTTAGTCACCTTTGCGCTGTTACGCATTTAAATGATTCTAGCGATTTAAACCTGAGATGCACCCCCAAAATTGTTTTTTTATTGTTTTTGTAAGTATTTGAACTTTCATTTTTGTATTGAATGCATATATACACATATCACATTAAAAATTGCATGTCAAACCCCCTTCTTTACCCATTGTGGCTCTTCGTAAATCTTGGGTCAGACATTTAAGAGAAAATGGTTCTTTGCTTTAAAAAGGTTGCCGACCTTTGGTTTAGGCAAACACCAAGACTTAAAAGTTCTTGGAACCAAAGTGCTACAATGCAAACTGCAATACAGAAGTCAAAATTATAAACCAGTAACATAAAAATGCACTTACTTGACATTTTCCCTGAGCTGCTTTACCAGTTTGATGTTAACATCAGCTTCCAGAAGGGCAGCACACACCTCTTTCAGCATAGCATTTAAAACCTGTGTGACAGACGCTAGAGATTACACAGGGAACTTCCCACGGTCACAGTAAAATTTTATTACCATTAAAACACAAAATCGTTTAAATATTCAATTTTGGTAAACAGCAAATATTACAATATTTAATAAAATACTCACACACACACTTGGGTATCAGTTTTTAAAACATATCAACCTACCTCTTCATTTATGATAGTGGCGTTGCTCAGTGAGCGCAACGCCAAAGTTATTTTCCTTCCCAAATCGGCCAAAACCATTTTGACTACCTTGGTAGCACCTGTAACTAAAACAACACAAGTTAATCGATTACCATTACCTAGAACTACAAAAAAGTTAAAGATAGAACTCCTGCGTATGGTTACGACTGCAGTACCATTTCACCTACCTGTAAATTGTAAAGAATTAGTGCACGTAAAATAAGACCTTTTCGGCTACGTTTCAAATCCAGATGAAATCTCCTGTATCAGGCCATACAGGGTACAGCTGCGAGGAGATTTCAGAAGCAGAAAATTTAACTATCTACAACAGTGACGTCCACCAACCTGACACCTACATGGGAAAATAAGGGGAAAAAATCAGTAACAGGTTACTAAATCTTAATAAATGATTAGATACATCTACACCGCGCGGACTGTTAGCTTATCTATACGCAGGACTTATACTAAAGCCATCGACGCGAGATTTAGCTATGATAAAAGTCAACAAGACAAATGTCGATGCGTTGACCAAGACCCCGAAAGCCAGCTACCTATCCAAGGCCCTAATTTCCAAAGAACGTACATTATTTTCAAACAACAGAAAATCGCTCGTCAATCATCCTCATACGACTAAATAAGGAATATTTTTCGAAAGCTATATGTAAACCACAAAAAAACAACCTGTACTTTCCGCTAGCCAGCTGACACACAGACTTAAGAAACGGACGTCATCAAAAGTGAGACTGAAACGTTCCGGGGCAAATTTCTACTTCCGGGTTAAAATATATCCAAAACAAACCCCGTCTTCTCGTCGACTGGCCCCGCCCCTTATTCAAATTAGCGTTCCCTCAACTTCTCTTAAGGATGTATAGTGTAAATTACTGTAATTGGCAACATAATTTTAAAAAACAGTTTTAGCGAGATAATATTTTTCATCGTAGCAACAAACGAAGCAACAAATAGTTATGATATATATTTATTCGTTCCGCTATAAATCGGTTCTCCTTCAGAGAATTTTCAATATCTACTTGATTTAATATTTGAGTTCCTCCTTAAAAACTGGGACCACAGCAAACTGGAATTTCGTTTATTCTTAGCAAAAAAACGTGTTCGATTTTTTTTTGCCTACGCATTGCGCTTGTTTTCCAACATAACAGTTATTTAAAATGGATTTATTGGCAGCAAAAAATGAAATTATGCACCTGTTGTCTCGAGTTGATCCTCGCGAGCTCCCTAAACTGGTTGAGTGGATGAAAAACTCAGGTAATCAAGTAAACTTATTAGAATGTTAGCTTAAAAGCAAATAGCGAATGCAATGTGCAGCAGCTGGCAGAATGAACTGCGTGTATCTATATCTCATTCATATATCTACACCATGAATTGTTTATGCTATTAGCTAACCAGTCAAGTATAATAGAAACGTTTTAAAAGTTCTAGAGTCATTTTAGGTATTAAACCTAGGCCGTTGTGAGTTTTTTACAGTCACGAAAGTCAAATATCAAGCTGTAACATCAATTGTAACATTACTTGGTCTGCTAAACTGAAAATATAGATACAAGAGTTAAATTTAATATCAACACTGCTTCGGCTATCTGAAGCTGGGTTTTCAAATTACATATTTTAATTAATCAGATACTTAATCTCTGAATAATTTGTTGACTATATAGACTCGGAGGAGAGTGTCAAACCTCTAGTTTATGGGTCTATGTACAGTCAGACCTCGGAGATTCGGAGGTGAGGATCCAGGACGCGTCGGGAATGAGGAGGTTTCGAGGATGTTTGGTAGAGTCACAGTTTAAACCCTAAATATGACCCCAGTCATGCTCCCAAAACACTTTAATTTCATTTAAAAGTTAGCTTAATACATTACCTTAAAAAAAACAAACGTTGATGTAAAAATGGAGTAACGGATACTTGTCACACTAGCACATTTACAGTACAGTATACATTATAATGTTACCCCTGCTAATTGATAGAACGCGGCATTGGCTGCCGTTTTCTTTTGCATTCACAGTAAGGTAAAACGAGTAAACTAACGGGACTGTAAACTTATTGACAGAAGTCATATACGTAAGCAAGATACAATTTAATGAAATACGTAAAGGAAACATGTACTGTACGTGCAGGGTACAGGTATTCGATCAATTAAACCTATGTAAAGATGTACAGGCTGTAAAAGTAATAGGCTGTAAAATACTATGTGTGCGCTAACCACGAAAAAGAGAGAACAAACACACACGTTAAGAATATCTTATAAAAACAGTAGAATGGATGTTTCGCGGATCTATGAATTCGTGAAGCGAGGGCTGACTGTATACAGTTTGCTTCTTTGCTCTGTCTTGCTTCACTGATCTCTTTCAGCAGTCCAAAGAGCTTAGTTGGGGTGGTATTTGAATGTCTATGTGTGCACACGGCTCTGGGTTTGGTTGCATATGCCCCAGACTTGGCAGCACCCTGCATTAGATAAGTAGTTATTAGAAAAAGGATTTTATTGACCTAATACATTTACTTTCAGATGAACTGGACAATTACTTCATCGACAATGAAAAAGTTGTACTCCAGAGCATCGCAGAAGATCTCAGGACCAGCGTGCCACCAGAAGCCATGTTTTCCTCAGAGTCCCTTGCTCTTCAGAAGGCTGGTTCCCATTCTTCTAATTTGAAATTATTTTTGCATGAGGGCATGACTTTCAGGCATGATGTTTAGTTTGACACCATAGCACAGAGCAGCACATCTATTGCTTACATAATAAAAAATATGAGTCTAAAAATAGGAGTCAGCAAAGTTAAAATTTCCAGATCCAACAGTCTTCGCGGGCTCTGATTCACGTCGATGCCTTCCTGTATGATGACGAGGCGGTGGATGCCCTCTGCGAGGAGGGAAAACTGAGTCGTAACTACTGCTTGCATTGTGGCTCCCAAAGGACAGCTCTTGTCGGTAGGTAGCTAAGCCAAAGTACAAAAATACAGTAATAGTAAATTATTATGTTTTTCACAATAATAAGCTAGTAACTGGAGCAAAAAACTGATAATCTAATGAATATTCTGTCAGATAACTGTATGCCTTTAACCATGCAGGATATTATATTTACCAATGTGTTAAGATAAAATGGGGAATCCAGTCTAGTAATTTTGTATCTGTGAACTTTAGACTAAGCTTCAAGTGTCCCGGCAGGTAACCAGTTTCATAGTATGGAATAAAATATTTTTTTCCATCTGAATACCGGATCAATCATCCCTATAATGTTGCTTCTGCAAACAAAATGGAATTTGGAAACCTACAAAATTATTGTTCCGCTGGTGAAATATCAGGGAGATCACCTCACATATGCATCTATGTCTCAGTGAAACAGTAACTGACTTTATGCCTTTTACCTTATCCTGTCCCCAGAATTCATCTCGCACTCTTTTTCTATCATGGAGCTACGTTTTCTGTTCCAGCATGTTCTCCCAGACCTAACTGGACTGATGTTGGTCGATGTTGGCTCCCGGCTTGGGGCGGTGCTCTATGCGGTATGACTGTCTTTAAACATATTTTTAAGGTTCCCTTGGAAAGGGTTCAACGTAGGGCTACAAGAATGATTCCTGGTCTTAGAGGATTGTCTTATGAGGAGAGGTTAGCTGAGCTGAATCTGTTCAGCCTCGAGCAAAGGAGACTA
>JABFEB020000026.1:5251766-5278344 GCA_019775895.2 Stomatorhinus ivindoensis
GGGGGGGACATGATCCAGGTATATAAGATTTTAACAGGTCTGGATGCTGTTTAGCAAAATAGATACTTCAATATTAGTTTAAATATTAGACCTCGTGGTCTAATTTTAACAACTCTGAGCTAGAGGTCTGCCACGGGGTGAGACACTCGCGGGACACAGCACCAAAGCATGCGGTGCGGGTCTACATTTGAGTGTTTCTTGCGGGAGCGGGCGGGAGCAGGACAAAAACTTGCAGGAGCGGGCAGGAGCAGGACAGAAACTTGCGGGAGCGGGCGGGAGCAGGACAAAAACTTGTGGGAGCGGCCGGGAGCGGGCGGGAGCAGGACAGAAACTTGCGGGAGCGGGCGGGAGCAGGACAGAAACTTGCAGGAGCGGGCGGGAACAGGATGAAAAATCAATCCCGCGCAGACCTCTATCTGGGATGCCGAAAGAATGGAAGAGCAATGAGCACACTGACTGAGGTTGGAATAAACGAAGAGCCGTTCCACAAATTTCAGTGTTTCCCTATATTTCTCTCATTTTGACCGTGAAATGTTTCTATTGAGACTGTTTAGATATTTTTAATTCAGGTCTGTAGCCTAGTTAGAAACATTGTTGGTTGTATTTTTTGTGGAAAACTGGTTAGCCTACCCTTATATAAAAGACAACTTTAATTCACAGCCGGAGCCGTGCTCACATAATATAGCCTATGTTTCATAAATTCCTGTATGTCAGTTAGGCAGCAGATAAATTTGGTATCTTATTTAATTTTTATAAGCCAAGATATTATAGCATTTAAAATTTTTGGCCCACCCTATACTCCACCAGCCTTGCTTGCGGGATTCAGCAGACGGGAGCGGGACAAACTGTAACAGATGCGGGTTTATATATATATATATATATATATACTATAACAGATGCACGTTTCTGTGGGAGCGGGACAGAAATTTGCAGGAGTGTGCAGGATCGGGATGAAAAATCAGTCCCGTGCAGACCTCTACTCTGACGTATTAGTTGAGTTCTCTCCAAAATTTGATAATACTAAATTTGAGACTTTGCTGCCTGATTTGATGGTTAACTATGGATTATCTTCTGGCACTTCAAAACGAAATTGTTTACTTTCCACACAAAGGTAAAGCTTAGGTACATTTGTAAATATCTTTCACAAGTTTTAAAATATTGTCCAGTGAGTGAAATCCATGAACCTCCAAAAATGTTTCCAGCCTTATAATCCTCATATGTTTGGATGTTTAGAAGTCATCCTGGCCATAAATGTACCAGCTTTGTAAAGATTCCGGGAAATGCCTTGGTATCCTGTGTGAAATACATTCTGATTGCATTATAGCAATTAATGGTCCAACTGCAGTTTGTGTATGCAGATTGGCAGAACAGTGTAGTTCTCACCCCTGTTCCTGGAGCGCACCCCCCCCCCCCCCCCCCCCCCAGAATGTTTTCATTCCAACCCACACTGCTTTCACCCTGCCACATTCATTATTAGCCTGTTCAGGACCATATGAGCCTGATTAATTTAGGGTTGTAATGAAAACATTCTGGAAAGGGGAGCATCAGGAACATGATTGAGAACCGTTATAATAGACAGGTCATCAAGTTACAGATTCTAGTTGAATGTTGCGCTCTTTCCGACAGTCTGACAGTATTATCCCTGTGTAGGAAACTCTTTTGGGAGGCTCTTTCAGTGACATGATAGTTACTGGTACCAAGTGCCAAAATGTAATTTGTACAACTTGTAGTGGTTGTCTTGTCCTGACTGGCACTAATATATGAAACGTGGCTCCCCTAGGGATACCTGTACAGTTCACTAGCTAGACTGGTTGGCGTGGAGATCAGTTCAGAGTTTATTGGTCTTCAGAAGATGGTAGTACAGAAGTATGACTTCGCTGACCGAATTGAGGTAAGATTTCTTTTGCATATTGATCAATGCTTATAATCTTTAGCCTTTTGATTTTTACGTGCAAGACGTGTAACTATGTGCTCTGTCTTCTGACTTTCTCCTGAGATTGTATATGCAGATATCTGTACTCAACCCGGGCTTCTTCAGAGTGCTGACGTTGTCGTTTTGAACAATGTGTTTGAGTACTTTCTTGATCGAGATAGCCAAATAAGGTATGGGAAAAAGCACAAGTATTTGGTTCTTGTCAATAGCATTGTTATCCTTTTTTTGTTTTGCTTGCTTTTCATAAGAGATCTTTGTTAATGCAAGTTTTATGGTCAGCATAATTGTCCGTTTCGAACCTAATCTATGATTCATATAATGCTATTAGTACTGTAGTTTATGCTGAATAACACGACTCAAAATAATACACAACGGTTATACTCAATTATACCCAAGTTTCAGATATATACTCATTATCATCCATCCATCTATCTGCTATCCCAACACTTATCCAATGGATGACGGAGTCTGTCCCAGACACAGGGGATGATAGCTTAATTTGTATAATGCGATTTTGGTCAGCTGGCTGGTGTGAGATTTTCAATTTGCATATAGACACATTTACATGCATGTAAAAGTTTAATTAACTTGTAAATAGTCTGTCGGGTTTGCAAACTAACCCAACACCTTTGATGCAGCTAATTTTAGTTTTATAATGGAATAACATAAACTTGCCATAAGATTTCTTGAGTGTGAGTCAGAAAGTATGAGTGTCACACCAGATATGTGGTAGTATCCCAGATAATGTAGCCTGTATGCTTTTCACAAATGTAATAAATACTTGTAAAAATAAGCATATCACAATAGTATGTAAAACTGAGAGAAAAAAGAATAAACAAATTGTTAAAAAGCAAGATATTGGCATCAGTCCAAAGTGTCAATCTTGGCCAATATTTAAACTTAATGAGTGTTCAAAGTTAGCAGCACTAGAGCTAAATACATAATGAAACGACGGAGATGATTGCATTGCACAACCAGTCCTTTCCCAGTGGAGGACTCATTCAATTATCAGCTCATTCAAGCTCAGCAAGTGGCTCAGAGGTTACCCCATTTCCACACCAATGCCCCACTGAGAATATGATCGTCACTGAAATGGGACTGTCACAGAAACAGAAAGGTCACACTCCAGGTTTTTTTAAAAAGCAGCTCATTTCCAAATCCGTGAAATGCTAAAGATAAAGTTAAACCTCGTCTGCTCTTTCCTGTCTTGTCTTGTTTCAGAGCATGGCTGTGCATCCAGCAGAATGTCAGAAAGAAAGGGGCGCTACTAGTTACCGTACCCAGTATGCAAGAGGCGGTCTCTGCTCTCCAGCCGAGCGGCGTAAGTGTGCCACTTGCTTCTACCAGCTTGTACAGCCATCATGTTAAGAAAAATGCCATATTTCGTGAACTTGGGTGTTAATATTGGTTTGTGAAAGCTTGGTGTGTTAGCTAATGCAATACTGACCACTTGCAGCATTATGAGAGAGCATTATGAGAGATGTACCAAAGACTATTTTCTTCTGTTCAGGGTGACAATAATCAGTATCTCCCCCAAAGAACTAGTGTTCCCCATTTATTACTGTATTCAGCTGGCTGCAAAATGAAAATAACTCTTGAAGCTTTTGGTTAATTGCAACACATTTCCTGTGTTGTCCTGTAGGGCGGCATAGACATCAGCCATTGGGTGGAGGAGTTACCGTTAAATTATGATGTCTACCTTGGGAAGGACAGTGACCCTGACACACTCCAACAGATCCATCTTTACCGGGTTCTCTGAACACAGACAAAACTTCAGAAAACATTCACTGTGCTAAACTTCAGAAGGACTCCACAATGAACCGTTACTGCTGGCAAGATGATGAAAGATACAGACACAACGTTAAATCTGCAATGACTGTAACTGAGTGTGTCTGTAAAGTGGTGTTGACTTAATGAATTACCATAAAAGAATAACCATAAATGATATTTATATTGCTCTCCATGTCAGCCCAAACCATTATAAGGATGCATTATGGAAGACCTACGGCCAGTGTAAATTGACAGATACCTGGGAGGTCGGACCCATAGCATTTATGAAGATATACAGGAACTGAATGATACATTTCTGTATAACAGACAGTGAGAAGTTACTTTATATCTTTGAATGTGCACAGATTTTAAGTACTATTAAAAACATTGTTGTTACATAATACACACATTCCAAGTCTTAAAGAACAGTCTCTGTCTTAGCAGAATAATAGGAGTCACACTGCTTTAGCACAGTTTTTCTCTGTAATAATAGAAAACCTTTTTTAAACCCTATGATGTTACTTTAACCATTTTATTGAAGTAATTATGAAATGTTAAGATAGCAAATACAAAGATAACCATATTTCAGAGCTATAGCTTAGGTGTTTTATATAAATGTTTGCAAAACCTGAGTATGTAAATAAATGAAATACGTACCTATCTTCTAACTGTTTATCCTGGTCGAGGGCACAGGAATAAATAACAAAGTGGGAATATTTAACTTGATTAATAAATCAAGACTTGGATAGTCATGAAAGTATCAGGAGAGAACTGTACAAAGGTATTGCTTGCTTGCTGTGGTCTACTTACAAATGGCTTCATGGCCCAGGAGAAGGTCGCCAGGAACGCACTGCCTTCCCTGCTGGATGTTTACGATGGCTGCTGCTGCGTCCAGAGGCCTGCCAGCATCATCAGGGAGCCATGGCAGGCCTCCTATAACCTCTTTGCTCCACTGCCCTCTGGTGGGAGGATCTGTAGCCTCAAATCCAGGACACAATGGTCCCTCCCTGCATAACACTTCGTCACTTAAAAGAACTAGTAACTATGAACTCACAATTCTATTTATTTATTGCACATTCCGCTTCAATGCCAAATATCTGTACCGGATGTTCATAATCTTTCCCCACCTGTCAAGTGGTTAACTGCATGTCTTTGTCTATTCCCTAAAATGTCGTGTTTATATAATGTTTACATGTGTCAGTATGTGCATTCTATTTCATTCTCATTTGCACTATGACCAACACGAACCATTTTTCACTTCAGTGTGCAGTGGGTATAAAACAGAATCATCCTGTCAAAAAAAAAATCACATTTTGGCACTTTACAGCCTAAAATGAAAACAACTGAGTTTGTTCAGCTTTACACAGGGTAGCCAGATAATCGAGTTCAGGTCGGACACCTTCAGGTTTTACAAAAAACTGAAAGACACCTGTGCTTGTCTAATTAGTTCAGTTCTTCATGTGCTTTGACTGGTTTGTATGCTTGATTTGACAGACTCACCTTAACATTAGTGACACGTATGATTATAGGAGACTGACCAATCAGCACACAGTGCTTAAATGAAATCCAGGTTCTTTAAACTGAAATAGTAGTTTACAAATCCTGTCATAGGTCAAAGTGTTCTCCATGACATGGATTATCTGGTCACCTTAGCTTTATGCCAACTGGCAACCCTGAAGAAGTTGCAGGACCTTATTGCAGAGTGGTCATTATGTGCATGTGACAACAATATCAAAAATCTTACTTGTATTGGAATGTTTCAAAAAAGCCACTCTTCCAGAAAAGCCACATTACGTCTGGTTTAAGCTTTGCCAAAGCAGATGATTCTGAGACCAAGTGGGAAAAGGTGCTATGGTCAGATGAGACCAAAACCGAACTCTTTGGCCAGAGTGACAAATGGAACATCTAGCGGACAGACAATACAGCTCAGTGTCCAAAGAACAGTGTGTCTATGGTAAAGCAGGGTGAGAGGGTGAGTGCAGAATCCTGCTGTGGGGGGGGGGGGGGGGGTTCTGCAGCAGCAACTGGAGCACGTGTCAGTATTAAAAAAGAAAAGTGATTAATTGTCATTGTTGACACACCACAGCACACAGTGCACAACAACAAAATGTGTTCTCTGCATTTATCCCATATGTGACAATGTGACATAGCATAATTTAGTGCCCAGGGAGCAGTGCTTGGGGGGACCCTGCTCAGATAGAAGAGAAAATGGATGCAGCAAAATACTGTCACATTCTTGAGAAAAAAACATTGCCCTCTGCCAGACAGTTAAAAGTGGGAAGACATTTCAACATGACAACAACCTGAGGCCAACACCAAATTGACCATACAGTGGCTAAAGGAGAAAAAGGTGAATGCCCTTGTATAGCCTTGTCAGAGCCCAGACTAAAACCCCACTGAAAATCTATGGAAGATTGCAGCCCACCAGCAGACACCATCCAATCTGACTGATCTTGAACAATTCTGTAAGGAAGATATACTGCTCAGTCTTGGTGTGCTAAGTTGGTAGGAATGTATTCACACAGATTCAAGGCTGTAATTAAAGCAAAAGAGGGTTCCATGAAGTTTTGGTAAAGGGGGCTGATTATCAGTCTCAGTTATTCTTGTTTTTCCATTTGTCATTATTTTCTAGACTGTTGCAATTTTTTTCCCTTTGGAAATTATTAGTTGCATTGAATATTTATTAGCTATTTATTATTATTATTTCTTATTATTAGTTGTATTGAAGCTTGACAACTTCAGTTCTGTTCTTTGTTTCAGGCTCTAAAGTAACAAAAACATTTTTATCTTAGTGATTTTTATTCTGCACCCACTGATGGATGTAAGGGGTCCAGTGCCTGTCACAGAAGTTAAGAGCACAACGCAGGGTATTACCCAGCAACCCATCACATGGCACACTCACCATTCACACCTGTGGACAATCTGGCAATTTCCAATTGACTAGTTTTTTTGTACTGTGGTGGGAAACCCCGTCACAAAACGGGGGAACATGCAGTCCAATCTAATTCGAAGAAACAATGCATCATAACTTCAAAGCACGTTTTATAAGATGTTTTGTTTTGGCCCTGCCATTTATTCTTACATGTTCTGTGGAGACATCTACTGGCCCTTAAAGTGTATTAGGAAGCTAGTGAATAAAGGAACCAGGATCAGGAAGTGATTAAGAAACCATGTTGGTCGAAAGACAATGGAATGTTCATGCGTTAACAATCTTTTGTAATTCTCTCTTTAGCCTTTTTGAATGTATTCCCTAAAAGTAAACATGTTCAGTTAATATGCATATCTCATTTGACTGCATTTTGTGCTGTTATACCCCAATGATTAATGATATGTTAATACATTTTTGTACCGTTTCACTTCACTTGAATGCATATCAGTTTATCTTGTTAAAAGTTTTTTAATAGTAGCTAAAATACTTTCCCTTCTGTACTTAGCCTTTTATCGATGCACAGAGCTAGTGAGATAGTTTACGCCTGCCATACTTACCTGAAGTTTATACATACAAGTTGATACATGTCCTAATTTTTACCCATCTACATGTATTTGGATGACCTAATGCATTTTGTAAGAGTCCTTTTACCCTATACTTGTACCAGTGTATGTATCTGCATTTTCAGTTTCACACCATTTACACAATAAACACTCTCAGACTTACCCTGTGTGTCCTGGAGCCATTGTGTGGAGGAGTTTCACCTGCAGGATACCTGAGTATGGACCTCCTTCCCAGGTCCTGATTCCCAGGCTGCCCCGTCTCACACGGCGTCCAGGCCAAGACAACAGCTGCGGTATCACAAGCAAGGGCTGAGGTGCCACACGTCCACATTACAGGTGGATACTGCAGCCCTAGGAGCCTGATGTAGAACCAGCCATTCCGCCACATCAAGCGTCACTATGGCGGCCGGTAGAGTGCGTGCTGAGGCTGAAGCCACCTGAGCTTTTCGATGAAACAGATTGAAGCAAAAAGAGTAATGGCTGCCAGGATAAAGAGAAAGAGGCGGAAGCCTCTCTGGCAGAAGCAGCAGAAATAGAAGCTGCAGTTGCAAACCTAGCCAGGTGATGTCACTTCCAGTAACAGGCAACGAATGAGCACATATCACTGCTATCAGCTATGCAAAGTCCATAGCAACACACCGAAGATACATGAATAGACACACATTCTGGTGGCAGTAGACTCAACATACATATCCCATGGATGAGCACGTGCTACATAGCTATTCCCCTCACTTACCAATAGGCGAAGGGCAGGAGGATGAACCCCCAGATCCAGAAGGCCATCTACCAGTCATCCTGCAGATAGTAATGCTTGTGCCAGTAGATCAGTAGAACAGTAGAGTAAGCCCCGCCCCCTCCACAGCCAATCACATCATGATGTGACCCCGCCCCGCGACCTTAGCAATCGCTTGCCCACTGCACCACACTACATAACCACATCTGATCTAACAAAAAATCTCGCATGGTGTCTTCGACTGGTGTCTTCAGAGATCATGAGACAGGGCCCATGACAAGCCTGAGAATTATTTATCCTGGAAGTCGTCATTCCTTAATGTCTTTGAGAAATTACATCTTAGAGCAGCAGAGGAGATGGATCTATTAATTAAATGGATAGGAGCAAAGTCTGTTGAACACACACACCACATTAATTCAGTAAGTGTGAGAAATCCGTCTGCTGGTTTACATTCCATCTGGGAGAAGCTGGAGGAGATGTATGGGTCACCGGTGGCAAAAGAAAGTGCTCTTTATGTAAAGCTTGATAAATTGGACCAAAGGTTCAGAGAGCTGTGCGACTTACTGTCTGATACTGAATATGCAAAACAAGAAGAACATTTACAAGGACTTATATTTGGACAGTGCAAGGGGTGACAACCCAATAGTGGAAAAACATCCATAGAGGCTTCAGTACAGGTGGATGATGGAGATGGAGAGCTCTCTCTGTAAGCAAGAGCACAGGCTTGCCTTTCCACCATTCTCTTTCCTTTCAGACTTTCCACACTGAGAAGCAAAGGTCCCAAGCTTTAATCTCCACTCATTCCCCACTGCCACAAATAGAAAAGAGCCAAAGTGAACATAAAGCTGAGATTTCCCCCTTCTCAAATTTCCCTTCCTCTGCTGAGGACCCAGACAAGTATTACCCTGTACTCCGTAAACCACACTTACTTCAAAATGCATCGGCTTCAGGGAAATGCCCCTGGATCAACTGAAAAGAACACTAAAGGCACACAATATCTGTTCTAAATGCTGTGTTTCAAGCAGACATGTAGCTGGGTGCTGTGGGGTGACTGTCAAATTCAGCGAATGCGATAGCGACCAACATCCAACTGCTCTGCACCCAAGTCCAGCTCCATGGGCGTCTAAATCCTCTCTTCCCCTGGCAGATCGTGGCGGGGACACGGATAAAGCTAGAGTGGCTGCTGTTGCATGTAAATGCATGGAAGTGTGTGGGGGAGGCTTCAGTGGCAACTCATATTCCAAAATATTCCTCGTGAATGTTTATCCAGTCAGCAACCACAGTGAAGGAGAATAATCTACACCAGGCTGGACGACCAGGGCAATAGGTCACTGAGTTCTTCGATATCTTCAGCAAGAATGGTCCTGCAATTCCATACACTTTAAAAGCTGCTGTGGTGTAGGGAAAACATCTGGCCAGTGAGCCACTGGCTATGTCTTTGTGTCTGCAAATGGTGCGGTCGCACTTCTCCTACTCACGCACTTGATCCCAGATAATAGAGATGATATTCTCTCTCCAGCAGCCATACAAAACCGCTATCACCTTAAAAGCGTAGCTTGCGAGATACCACCACTAGATACAAATGCTAAGATCCTGTTGTTGTTAGGAAGAAATGTTAAAAGTATACGAGGTACACAAACAGATCAACAGGCTTGTTTCAGAGCTAGTTTTCCTGCTATCCTCAGCCTGACGTTTGCAGCAGTAATAAGTCATGGCTCTGTCTCACCTTTTTTGTAGACATACGACATTCAATATCCATATTTAGTGGTCAATATCCATTTGTAGTGGTCAATATCCATTTTTAGTCTTACTGCATTTGTGCTGTTAAGTGCCAATGGTGAATGTTGTATTGGACAAGCTATTCTTGTACTTTGTCAGTTCAATGCATATCAGCTCAGCTTGCTAAAATACAGTGTTGAAGAAGTTAAAGAACACTTCAGTGTTAAAGAAGTTTCTTAATAGTAGCCTAAATACTTATCTTTATGTACAAAAGTATATGCAGCAAATTCTTTTATTATACAAAATGTTGTGTTTTACTATTACACAAGATTAACAAACATTAACAGCAAAAAAAATATATCTTCAGTCTTATTGTCTTTATTTCATGCTTATTTTGACATCAGCAGTAGCTGTCCGTGTGACGGGGACACTCTGCACGGAGCGATACCACCCTGACGAAGCTTTCTCTCATCAGAGGACATCAGAGGTTAAGCTCTGGATTTCAACTTCCCATTTCTTAAGACACCACATTGCCTAAGTTTGTATGTGCATAAAATAAAGCTAAACGTTGCAACAAGCCTAAAATGAACCTAATCCAGCTACCCTCATGCAGCTGAAAAATCCAGTTATTTGATAACTACATCTACTTGCATACTTGTCCCTGTCCTCCAACTTAAATATGCAAACAGGTCACACAAGTTATTGAACCTTATACCCCATATTCTATCAAAGGTTATAACATTTTCATCCACAATAGCAGCAAGAGAAGGTCATCCAAAGGGAAGAAAGTAATGTGGAAGCAGCTGTGGAACTGTTGAAATATTTATCATGTTACAGCTGTTGTGCATTGGGATGTGCTGGGTCAGTAATAGCTTATTTTATCCAATTAGAGTAACTCAGCATCTATCCTGAGAAACAGCAGCTTAGTCCGGTTGGAGCTCTATTTTAAAGTCACTCACACACTCGCACACTAGGGGCAACATATAATCACTTAGAGAAATGTTATTTAATTGTGTGGATTACCTAGATGAAACATGAGTCTATATTGGATTGTCCTGTCATGTCTGATGTTACATCAGTAAAACTGAAGGGGAAAAAACAGGGAGGAGGTGAGATGCTAGTCTCATTTAACGAGCCTTTGTTGTTTTTACACCGGTTTTTTTTTCCTGAGTAAAAAACACTTCAATGTGAATTGAAAGGAAACGGGTAAGAAAAAACAAAGAAAAGGTGAATAACACTCCAGGTTTCTGCATTCTATTCCGAGGTTTTGCTTTTGATTTCTTGAACGTGCAAAATTTTTGCAAACAAGATGCATCCAGTCTTTGCTGAAGGATTTTAGAAGAGCTCAGTTTGTTCTGGCGCAATCCGTGCTGTGTAAACTCTGACACACTAACCCAATTTGCTCCATAACCCATTTAAGGCACAAGTGAACCAGATTCTAACTGAAGGATCTTTTAGTTATTTAAAAAAAAAAATTCCCCATACCTGCGGTGAACTGCTGAAGCATGATTGCAGGGGTGTGGCGAGGTGGTACTGTTGCCTAACAAGGGATGAGGGTTCGAGTCTATGCATGTAGCTTGCATGCTCCCCCCAATAGGCTTCCTCTAGGCTCTCTGCTTTTCAAAAAACATGCTGAAGTGAATTGGAGTTGCCAAATCGTGTGAATGGTGTGTAGGCCCTGTGACGGCTTGGAATCCCACCTTGGGTTATTTATTGCCTTACTCCACAGGCACCAGACCCTACTCCTTATAAAAACGTGATACAGTTGACAAGTGAAGACAACACACATCGACAGGCAGTGCAACAAAATTAGCATCATACTGGCTCATGTAGAAATGTCTAAGGATGCTTTGCAGGTCTCGGGCAGTACAGAGGGGTTTTATTTTCTAGGTCTGCTTGTAAACCTGGAGAACAGCTTGGGATAGAAGCTCTTTGAATGTAAGTTTATTCTGAATTCATGATCCCAGAACATTCCCCAGAAGCTCGCCTCGGGAATGGGTAACACCCAGGGTGGGACTGTCTTGCTGACACACTTTGTTACTCTGCATTTGTGTGGATTTTTATGGAGAGATGACTGCAGTCAATGACCTTCCCTGCACTGTTTATTCTCTGCTAGTTATTACAAGAATCTGAAAAATGTTTCTGTGTATTAAATCATTTAAACATTCATAATAACCCGCCTGTTTCCTCATCGGTATAGGTTATTTATAAACCCCGTTGGTCCATTTAAAAAGCCAGAAGAGTTAGAAGAATTAATGACTCATCATAGATGACCTCTTTATAGTGTCTTAAGCTTTTTTAAAATTTCTTTCATTTTGATCCAAGTGTTACTCACAATTGTCCTAGAGGAGACACAGATAAAGAATAGTGACAGATTAGATTGAATATGGTCAGAATTTGGGTCAAGAATCGAGATATAGTTTCACCTCATGACCTTGACCTGAATAAGCAGTTAGAAGCTGGAAGGATGGACGGATGGATGGATGGACAGACAGATGGATGAATGTTATTTTGGCTCTGCATGGGTAAGTCACTGGTAACTATAATTCATGACCATTAACAAGTGTTGAGTAATTCTATAACACACTATAGATATTGGTGACAAATGGCAACTTATCCAATTGAAGGTCACAGTTAATTTGAATGTTCTATATTGTACAAGTTAGATATTATTTGCATAATACAAAACAGTGACATCATACTAGATTCTCTCTGTGTTATTTAATTGAAGACCTATTCAGATGTCGAATTCTATATGTGCTTTGTATAGCTCTGTCCCTGTACTATCTTGAACTTGTTACTGGCCGCTCGCTGAAAGTTCAGCCTGGTTGTCTTCATACAGCTGTAGACTTGTATAGCCTCAGTTGTATGTCACTTTGGAAAAAGGACCCACTAAAAGGACCCACTAAACAAATAAATATAAACATCCTCTTGTGACCTAGCAGAAAAATAAGGTTTTATTATATTTTTTGGTATGGATTCGACAAACATGTTCAAGAGAAAAAAATTAAACAAATATTTTTAAATTCATTTTTCCTTGTGAAGACCATCAGGCCATCAGTGAAAATGTGACTGTTGACAGATAAGATTCTCTATTGATTTTGTTTTGAACTCTTATGAAACACAGACATAAGAAACCTTTTAGGACCATGAACTACTACAAGCAACAGGTTTAGGAGAAAGAAAACACTGAATTAACATGGTGATAAATGACTCCAGATTGAAAAAACAAATTTTGTGATCAGTTCTAGCTGTGGATGCAGAGGGTAAGTTATTGTTGATGATGGATGGCTTTGGGTGCCAAGGCAAAGGGCATGTCCAGGTCGGAAATCGCTCACAGGACAAATGGCCCTACATTGTAAAACCAAATTCATGGAATTCAGTCCCAACTGTGGATGAGGTGGGTACATATGGGGAGAGTAATTAATGACTAGAAATGGCACTTGCATTTTTTTCATCTTCAGCCAAGAGAGAGGGAGGGGCCTGGATACCCTGGCAGATTCAGGGGACCCAGCACTTTATAGGGGCCCTTAAATACAAAAAAATATACATAAAAAATAAGGTGATGTTTTGTCTTTCTAGGTACCTCCTTATCATCGGCACGTGGAAAGATGCTGCATTTGCACACTTCAAAAAAGTTTTCTGCTTTGGGTTTCTTTGGGTATTTGGGTGTCACGAAAA
Organism: Stomatorhinus ivindoensis; assembly: GCA_019775895.2. Classification (NCBI taxonomy): domain Eukaryota; kingdom Metazoa; phylum Chordata; class Actinopteri; order Osteoglossiformes; family Mormyridae; genus Stomatorhinus; species Stomatorhinus ivindoensis. The sequence continues at coordinate 5,265,095 of JABFEB020000026.1, forward strand.
GTGCTATATAAATGTAACATTCATTCATTGCACCCCTCTCTTCTGCATCTTGCTGCATTGATCGGCTCTACCTGCTTTGCCAAACGGACTGATCCATCGTTGGGCCGTGACTTAATAAGCCCTTTGTTTGCCTGGAGGATCTACATCCTTCATGTCTACACTCTCAGAAAAAAGGGTACAAAATTGTACCTTTGCTTGTCTCTGGGGTTGTACCCTTAAGGGTCTGCCAGGTTTACCCCTAGCTATAGGTAACAGAAAAGGACTCTGAGGAACGTTTCTGTACCATTGATGGTACATTATTGCGGTTTGGACCTGTCGGATGTTCCATTTTTGTACCTTAAAAGGTACAATTACAGAGTACAGCCCCAGTGACAAGCAAAGGTACAAATTTGTCACTGCCCATCGTTTCTTACATTGGCTGACTTCCACGACATATTGTTTGTTCGATCATTTCCTCAGTCAATCGCAACTTGAAAGAAAAATAGTGGAACCTCTCCTCAACTGGTGTCCCAGAGGCCTGGTGGTCTGATATGTACTGAATCCAGCTGCTAATGGCAGACAGATGGACAAAATGGAACATTGTGAGGATGGTCCATGTTCTTGTTTGGCTTAACATTCTGCAGTAACTAATCATGTGGATCATTTTCTTATATTCTGCCACAGCAGCACATCTGAAGACACCCAGCCCTTTAGTCAGCCACCTCAAACAACCTTTCTGGGGTTCTACTCCATGGACAGTTGAGGCCATGCTGTGAGTTTCTGCTGGTATAATGGTGACCGTTTCAGAGACTCCTCTTCCATTATCCCGCTACTTGCGATCATTGAACATCTTTGCCTTGCATTTTGCAGGGATTCTGTGTTTTTGTACTGGTACCTGTTGCTCTCAAACCATTCACATGCAGTGTTTCAAGTTATTTAATTGTGAAGTCTCTGTCAGAGCTGATGAGTGTTCCTCTTTAAACAGAAATTGAACCGAACAGCATTTCTTCCAATTCCCAGTTGCAGAACTGAATTTATTTTTGCTTCTGTTGAGTTCATAGTCCAATACCATATCATTTGGACCAGCAAGGTCAAAAACTCTCAATTTTCAATCGTGTGGGATTAGACTTCCCAGGAACAAACTGACACATAGATCATCCGTTCTATATACAGGGCTGAGCAGAGACTTTCCTTTGATCCAGCTTGGTAAATGGGTAAAAGAGTGTCCTCCCTCCCTCCCTCCCTTACACATACAAATCCGGGTCACTGCAAACCTTTCCCTGGTCTTAACAGACTAAGGCAGCCTTGTTGGACTCTAGAATGTAGGATCATCAAGGTCATTTGTTACCTTCAGTGACTTTTTATTTTGAAGGATCAATCTCTTGTCAGGAGTTGACAATGATGGAAACTCTAGAATTCACTTCCCAGTATGTCCTAATTCTGGGGTCCCCACGACAGGACATCAAAGAAGATGTTAATGTCAGTGTTAAGGCTACCTCCTGTGACTAGTGCTTTTCACTGGTTTGTATAAGTAGACATTATTGGAAACACTTTAAACATCTGTTTAAACTGCTTCTATGGCCTCTAATCTTTGTGGTTGTGAGTGGTGTCATCCTGCATAGTACTCATATTTCATAGTAAACTCTACAGTGGTGCTTTCATCTGCTGATCTCCCCTACTCTGAACTCTCAGCTTCCTCTATTGCATGCCGGTCCTCATTATCTGCATCTTCTGACAGCTTTATGACTGAATCTTCCTCAACAGATTTGTACAATTTCTGTTCTGCCAAAGTCAATCCCCTGTCTCCTACAGTGCAATGGAAATGAGACACATAGCAAATACTGTTGTCCACTACAGAGGACATTTTACAAACAGTATCATATTGACAGGGTTAAATGTAATGTATGACAGTGAAAACTGTCAGTGGTATCACTATATGGGATGTGATTTTCTGCCCTCTCCTGCTCCCACGCACATCCTCCTTACCATTCTACCAGTCCCTCTTGTTAAGGGGGGGAGTCATTTGGAAGGAAGGGGCTTTGCCTAGGGACAACAAAAGGAGACCTCCTGCACTATGATTCGCATATCATCAGTTTTTTTTCAATTAGGGCAAGTAGGCAAAACATCTGTGTGTGTCATTGTGTGTGTGGATTGATGGATAATATGGTTATTTGTGTATACAGTTAATTGCACTATTTGCGTGATGATGAAATTTTTCCACAATTTTTGATTATTTCTTAACCAAACTGAATAATTACCTTCATTATCTGTTATCTGTAGCTTTCGTAGCATATAGTATTGAAACATTCATATTTAAAGATTTGTAATATCTATTTCTCAGTATTTCTTTATATTATATAGCATATTAGCAATCTGCTCAAATAAATAAATCAAAACTAACATAAAGATTAAACCTATCACACATGCTAATATACTGTTCTAAGAAAAATACCTTTAATAAGAAATGAAAAGTGACGGAAACAACAGACTGTATTTGTCAACTCGTGGAATAAGGTTGGTGCGGTAACCTTCCAAATTCTTCTCTTATGTTTAGGCAGTTGTAGTGGCATTATAAGATTAGATAACATTTTTCACATAATGTATGTGAGGTAGGGGCAGCCTGGTGGCCCAGTGAGTAGAACTGTTAAGTCACACCAGAGTCCCACCTCTGCTCTTTGTACAGATTTTGCATGCGCTCCCTGTGTTCCTCTTGCACTCCAAATACAGGCAGAGAGGTTAACTGGCTTCTCTAAATCGCCCCTAGTGTATGTTTATGTGTATGTGCCCTATGATGGACTGGCACCCCTCCCAGGCTGTACCCCAGCCTTGTGTCTAGTGCGGCACAGGATAGACCTTATCAAGATAAGTGCTTGATTTATGGATGGATGTACTTCAAGCATATACTTTCAGTAATAGCATCTTGAGTAAATGAGACTTATGAGCTCTTATATCTGTGGTCTTCAACTTCTTTTTTTTACATTGAAAGCTACTTTTACAAAGAAAATAACCCGGCGAGCTACTGAGTTGTGGTATTTTATTTTGCAAACTGGGGGAGTCATCTGGGAATGTCCTATAGATTGACTGGTTGGTGACCACTGCATTGTATGATGCGACACAATGTTTTATATTAATAATGCACTTTTTTCTAAACCAAGACAATACATACTACTTTTATTTTTGTTAATGTTTGCTACTTAGTGTGTTTGTCATTTATTTTCTGGAAAAACCTTGTGTGACCAGTTAGTTTAACCATTGTTATGCCTACTATAATGAAGATTAGGGTAGAGATGGTTTGGTAAAGCATCTTTTAGGTCAAAAACATGATTTAAAAATTAAACAACAGCAGATTGCCAATGCCAGTCTATGGTTAACAGCACATGCTCACTTGGTACCCATGATGGCCTACCATGACCTACCCTGTCAATACTCAAAATATCATCTTTTTTTCCTCTTTTCTGTCATCCGGTATTAATAAGTGGGTGGAATAAGAACAGAAAAATGTTGTGCTTTCCAAGAAATTGAATCATTATTCAAGAAAGAAAAAGATAAGTGTAAATTCCCATGACACATTTACAAAATGACAAGAAAACGGTAATATACAGTATAATCACAGTGGTAAAGTTAGTTAATCAGCTGTAAGTATAGTATTGGTGGTAAAATGATTATAGGGGGCAATAGTAAACAAACGTCTTAATTTCATATAGGAAAATAAAAGACAAATCACAATATAATTAACATCAATTCCTGATTGCAACTGTTGATTTTGATGTTCCTAAGACAAATTAATTTCCCTATACAAATTCTGAATGAATATCCTTCAAAAACACATTATATATGCCATGCATACCTGTAGATGTTATTCAGATAACTCGCAGACGCGTTCGAAACACTTCGAAGAAAAACAGACTTAGCAACAGATAGAATATCTGATTTAAAACCAAAGTGGCAGGTTGAAATTGGGATCGAAATCTCTCTATCCACGGACGTGAAAATACAAATCTTCCCGCCCAGCGTTCTTAACGAATGCGCTGTGAGAGAGAACCATTGGGTAACTGCTTCGGAGGGACACCGTCACCGACCAATAGGAGCCGAGGAGATGTGTTACACTCTCCACCCCCCCTATGCGCTTCCTAGTCAGTGAGTGAACTAGAGCGGATCAAAACTTGTCCGCTGTGTACATACGGCGTACAGGGGGAAGTGCGGCCAGCCTAACACTTTGTTTTTGTTCTTCAGAAGCGGATTAACCTTTCCTGGATTTCACGTCGGGTAATCATTTGTTCTCGTAGGTCGCCTTTCCGATGTTTAAAGTAACTATTATATAGGAACATGTGACACAGAGCACATTTTCATGTGGGCAGGATTGAACGTCACTATTGTGTGTGACCGACTGGGACAGGGAAGCGTGTGTCATTAACAAAGGCTCAGTTTCCTCTCGAGAAAAAAACATTTCAACAATTATCAGTTTCAGTCTTGACTTCGTTCTTAACGCTCGTCGGCCGGACAGCCGGGACTATTTGTAGGAGTCCTTTGGGTGATGGTGTTTTTGGCCATATGATACCGGTTTTCTTATTTTGTTTTCCCTCCTTTTTTTTGAAACTGCTGCCTTAAAAGACGACTGATCAGAAGGGACGAGGGCGAAAGAAAGAAAGAAAGATGCCGCTTCTCCACAGAAAGCCGTTTGTCAGGCAGAAACCGCCCCTGGACCTCAAGCCCGACGAAGAAGTCTTTCTGTGTAAAGTGACACATGAAATCTTCAGGAGCTACGAGTAAGCGCGAAATTCACCTAATTTTAAAGTAATCTTTCTGTGCAAGGTGACACATGAAATATACAGGTGCTGCGAGTAAGCACGAAATTCACTTTACAGTAAAGTCACGGGGAGCAGTTTGCCCTGTTTTTATACATAAATAGCGACTAGTCGAGGTGAGGCCGTTACATGAGAACTACCAGGCTAAGTTCATATAACATTTCTGGGAAGTGACAGCGGGACAGATATAATATGGAAAGTTTTAGATTTAATTACGTTTTATTATTTGAATTCATACATGTGTTTTCAAGTCACCCGGGGAATAACTGGCTGTGTTTTACCCTCTGAATGACTATGTGATAAATAAGTCTACGTGACCCGGTTAGCAGGCTAGCCAGCTAGCATGGGCGGCGAGTACGTTAGCCGGCAGTGTAGGGAGCTTCTCCGGGGCAGGTGCAGACTAGCTGCCCCAGCGGCAGCAGGCCTTTGGTTAGCCGGCTACATGGCTCGCCTGGAGAAAGTGCAGGGGGGTAAGAAAAAAAATCCAGTCTCTTCGACTTCTTGGTTAATCACTTTGAAACTTTTAAATGAAATCACGTGAGCCGAGCGGTTTCCCGTAAGGGAGACTGTTACTTTATTAGACAAACTTGATAAGTGAGTGAAGATCCCCGGCAGGATGTAAAGCGAGAAACGTGGTCGGAGCTTTCAGCGCTCACGTACGGCCGCGAAGCTCGTTTCCCCCCGCGGACCACTCTGAGGGCGATCCCGGATCAGGATACCGGGGCTGCCCTTATGGCAACTGGGCTGGACTGTCATTTTGGTGGATCGGTGCACAATCGCCTGTCTTTAAAGTGCTTTCAGAGGTTTCGCTTCTTGGTCTAGTTCAGCAACAGCGTCTAAGTCTCTAAGATGTCGATCATGTGTGCGGTGGCTCGGAAATTTCACGCCTTCGTTGGCAGTAGCATAATTTCTCCGCAGTGGTTAAAGAGAACAGGCTTGACAAGCTGTGGGTTAGCTGATTTTAAAGATAAGTATAGGTTTTTATTAATCTGATTCTGATTGTAAAGCGTGTATAAATTGCTTCGTTTTTCTTTGGATTTTTAATATAGCATGTGTGTTGGTGCAGTAATTTAGTGGCTTCATTAACCAATTAATGACGTATATTTGTTATTTCATAAACATACGTTACTAAAACATGACAGCGAATAAGCTAATTTTGTCTTCTTTAGAGCTTGAACTCAAATCAGTACATTGCTGGTATATCCTGTTAGGGGCATCTACTATAGTGTAATGCGGGTGTCAATATGTATGTGTGTTTGTATATATACAGTGTGTGTATATATAGTATGTTGGATTAATCACGTGACTGCAACACAGATAGATAAACAACGTGTCTGTATTAAATAAAATGTAGTCCTTAACACTGGTATATCGTGTCAGTAAGGACTTTTTTTTCCTTGCTTTTTTGGTTTCACACTGACCCAGCCTGTGTTCTTGCAGTGAATTTTTCGAGAGGACTATCCTGTGCAACAGCCTGGTGTGGAGCTGTGCTCTGACTGGCAAGCCGGGCCTGACCTACCAGGAGGCTGTGGAGAGTGAGCGGCGGGCCCGGCTCAGTCTGCAGAGCTTCTCCCCGGTGCTGGTGACCCCACTGCTGCACCTGGCTGCCCTCACGCACCGCACCCGCCTACACGAGCTCTGTGATGATGTCTACAGCTATGTCCGGGAGCGCTTCTTTGTCGGGGAGACAGTGGATGTGATCAGCCGTGGTGGATTCAGGTGAGGCGTCAGCTCAGCCTTTCGGTTTTCGTCAGCTTAATAGGGTGAGTTTTCAGCCTTAGGCATTAAAATAAGACCGGGGTTTTCTCTCGTATGTACATAATAATTTGGGTCTGGAGGTTGGGAATAGAGATTAAATTAATAGATGAACTGTCATCTGTTTCCTGTATGATACACAGTATAGGATTAACCAAAAAATCTACACCAGTCCTGCTTTTTAAGTACAGAACATTAATTTTGGTTTTTAGTATATTAGAATTATTTTCTGTGGACATGTCCTAATTTCCTCTTTTGTATTATGTCTGAAATGCCTGAAAATGGGACTTTGGAACATGGTGTGTCCTTATAAGCCCACACAAGAAGAAATTTGACTATTGATTAGATTGTGGTGCATGCAAGGTAGAAAGTAGACAGTGGACAGCTGGAGAAGAAGCAACCATGAGTGCTCTGATGTGACTGGGTGTGCCAGAAGCTCATGTGCCCCCATTTAAAACAAAACCTCTGTCTAGGAAGAGCTCATTGTACACAAGTAGTTCCCCTGCGTTGATCAAGTTACAAAGTTGTTAAAAGTTCCTGAGCTTCACTTGTCTCCCTGTCCGTTAAGAAATAGTGAGAGCAAGTGGTATTCATGGTGGGGCAGCTGTGTTGCTTACCTTTGATTTGTATATCACTGTGTGTGAGGAGTTGTCAGCCATCATAGGCAAACATTGCTGTTCAGAGATAATAGCAGTCCTGTGTAAGAGGGTGGAGCCAAGGCAAGGCCTTTACTGATTGGCTGACCTCAGACAAGGGCTTATCCCAGACATCATTGCCCGAGCAGCTGAGGCAGCCAGACATGAGGTAACATGGATCCCCAAAAGGGGAGTTAGGGGGGCATGTGGGCTGGGACGGGGGTGCTAATGTAGAGAGACAGTTTATATTGTGTGAGGTGTTTTTGGTTTGCAGTCCCTGGTTTAGTTGTTTTCGCTAAGCATGATATAAGAATTAGGCTTTTTTTCTCAGGATCTGGTCTGGATTGCTTCCAATACCTAGCAGAAATGTCAGTGATGGGAGAAAACAGTGCAAATATAAACAATTCTGTAATCCTAACATGGGTCAAGATGTTTTTCAGTGTGACTGCCTCTTCCTGTTTCCGCTAAGTATTTGTGTGTTTGTTTCATGAGGAAGTTGGGTGTGAATATTCCTCTGAACATTTTTTTACTATTTAGGAACTGAAGTAGTGTTTTAGTTTGGGGATTTGCTGCCGGGTTGAATATTTAACACCAGTCCTTTGCCTCAAATGATTTACAAGCAAACTGTAAGGGGAAGGCTGCAGAGTAGTGGATCTACAAGGTTTGGTGGCAGGTTTATATTTACCAGAAATGTAAAAAGGTAGAACAGTCACCTTTTATGTCATGTCTGCAAATTCCAGTTTACAAACTAATATTCTGATTAAAACTCAGTTTTGCTTATGATTTTCTTGGTAGTAATCAGTTGCTTATGATGTATAGGTATAATAGTTGCTGGTTGAGCAAGTGATTTAACTTTGTTCATACCGGTGATACAAACTGGGAACCTTCTTTAGCCTGTTATTCTCATCTTTTTTCGTTATGCATCTGTTTTAGGGTGCTGCTCAGCTGCTTGGCTTGGCCTTTGTTTAATCTCTGATCCCATTTTTATTTTGGCTTTGCTGTCTGGTTCATCTATCAGTTCACCCAGTCACAGTTTGGTAATGCAAAGCTCGCTCCCTTTGTTATTCAGTAGCATGTACTCTGGTTGTACTCTGGTTGTATCTGTACCTGTTTAGCAGTTCCTTAGACAGAAGGCTCTTAATGGACATGGCAGGCCAGCTTGTTTACATATATGAAAATAATCTTGATGCTATGCTAACTGGTTTGTGGCCACCTTCTTTGTCTTATGGCATTTAGTGACAGTGGCCTACAGGAAATTAAATAATATTTTTAATAGAATTGGCTATTCATGCACACTCTAGCATCGATTGAATTCAAGTGCCTGTTTATCGAATCAGAAACCATGGCAGGACTCTGGGACTTTTGGCTCATTGCATGGCACACTCAAGTTATGTATCTGCTCAGATTTAGAGGAATGTGAGACCATTCAGGCTCAGCAAAGATCAAGAGGGGGCTAAATCTGAATGAGAATGACTCACCACAGCTTTGCCAGTCCTTTTCTGCACAGTTTTTGCTGTGGTTATGAGCATCTGTGGGCAGCCAGACCCTGGGTTTCATGCAGTCAGGGCACACCTCAACTTATTTTAAAATCACCTTAGAATTATTTTGTTACATTACAGATTTGGTCATTGTCATCCATGTTCAACATATTATGTTTGGAGGTAATTTTTTTTTCTAGATATGTAAAAGTTGGGTGGGTCTGTACCCCCTCTCCCCTGAAACATCATCTAAGAAGCTTTTTGCAAACCTTCCTAGTTCTCTTAATTGGCGCTGTCTATCCTGAGTTCAGCATCATTGTTCTTAAACTGCCAGTCTTTTACAATTAGGCACTTTGCATGCCGCCTTTAGAATCAGTTAACTTTCTCAGAACTGACAGCCGCTACTGTTCTATATAAAAAGAGCTATACTTTTAACATTATTACCCACTGGTGCAACCTCTACACTACAAGACTAAACACTTGGTTTGTTTCTATTTAACCACACAGATCTGCATCAAAATGAGCAATACCTAATCACCAGCCCCTTATTGATGATGAAGCAAATGTGTCTCATTTTGTGTTCCTTGGTGTTAAATTACAGCCCCCACCACTGGATCACACTAATTTGTGAAGCTCCAAGATGCAGATTTTATCTTTATTCTCTTTTCCATAGAGAAGTGCAAACCTTCGATGGAAAATTCAGAAAATGTAGGGGTGTTCTGCTCTTTAAAATGGAAGTGGATGAATCTGTTGTGCTGGAGGTGCGAGAGCATCCGGAAGACAATAGGATTTGTGATAAGTGATTGCAAAATAGAATCTTCACATGCACTATATTAACAAAAGTATCGGGATATCCCTGCAAATCATTGAATTCTGGTATTCCACTCACTTCCATAGTCACAGGTGTATACAATCAAGTACCTAGGCATGCAGACTGCTTCTACAAACATTTGTGAAATAATGGGTTGCTCTCAGAGCTCAGTGAATTCAAGAATGGTACTGTGATAGGATGCCACCTGTGCAATAAGTCCATTCATGAAATTTCATTACTAAAATTCCACAGTCGACTGTTGGTGGTATTATAACAAAGTGGAAGCAATTGGGAACAACAGCAACTCAGCCATGAAGTGCTAGGTCATGTAAAATCAGAGCCGAAATAGCACATGCTGTGATGCACAGTGATGCAGAAGTCGCTAACTATCTGCAGATTCAGTAGCTGCAGACCTCCAAACTTCGTGTGGCCTTCAGATTAGCTGAAAAACAGTACATAGAGAACTTCATGGAATGGGTTTCCTTGGCTGAGCAGCTGTATCCAAGCCTTACATCACCAAGTGCAATGCAAAGCATCAGATGCAGTGTTGTAAAGCACACCACCACTGGACCATAGAGACTATATGAATCGCACTTCTCTGTCTGGCAATCCTATGGACGAGTCTGGGTTGCCAGGAGAAGGCTACTTGCCTGACTGCATTGTGCCAAGTGTAAAATTTGGTGAAGGGGGGATTATGGTGTGGGTTGTTTTTCAGGGGTTGGGCTTCTTTCCTTAATTTCAGTGAATAGGAATTCTTAATGCTACAGCATTCAAAGCCATTTTGGACAATTTAATTCACCCAAATTTGTGGGAACAGTTTGGGAGTGGCCCCTTCCTGTTCCAACATGACTGTGCACCAGTGCATAAAGCAAGGTCCATTAGGACGCGGACGAGTAAGTCTGGTGTTGAGGAACTTGACTGGCCTGCACAGAGACCTTAACCCAACAGAACACCTTTGGGATGAATTGGAGTGGAGACTGTGAGCCAGGCCTTCTCATCCAACATCAGGGCCTGACCTCACAAATGCTCTCCTGGAAGAATGGTCAGAAACTCCCATAAACACACCCCTAAACCTTGTGGACAGCTTTCACAGAAGAGTTGAAGCTGTTATAGCTGAAAAGGGTGGGCCAACCCCATATTAAAGCATATGTATTAAGAATGGGATGTCCTTAAAGTTCATGCTTGTGTAAAGGCAGATGTCCAAAGACTTTTGGCAATATACTGTATGTCTCTGCTCAATTTCAGCTTTCTTTCCAGTAGCAGTTTTTTCTTTATAAGAATGCAAATAGCTGGATAAACTGCTGTTAAAATGCTAAGATTTTCTGTCTAATATCATTTGGACACCTTTCAAACCCTTGCTTTTATAGACACTAGATGCTGGGGAGAGCGTGTGCTTTGGCAGGGCAGAGCTTTTTGATGCAGGCAACCCACAAAAACCTGTCAGCCCTTTAGGAGACACTTGTGTGGCAGACAGATTTGCATTCTTTGTCTCAGTGCAAAACAGTCAGTCCTAATCAGCAAAACCTTAATCTGAATTACTGGATGCTCTCGTCATGGTATGGTAGTACTTTGGCTGACCTGAGAACTGGATATTTTAAGACTCTTATGAAAAGAGATTTCGTTTACAGTGTTTAGCTGTGCAGCGCCTTGAATTTCTTTCGGCAAAATTAACTTTATATTCACAAAATACTCTTTCTGAGAAACACCGAAGGTACATGAAATGAGCACATCATGATGTCTGAACACAATGTCGTTCTTGAGGATGTTTTTAAGATGCTTCCCATCTCCTCCCCACAGACAGCAGTGTCGCATCTTGGAGGTGCAGTCTCCGTACTCAAATGGGGCAGCCAATGGCCATGTCAACCCACGCACAGAGGGGGACACCATTGTCATCAGCGACAGTGACGAAGAGGGCTGCTCCAACGTGATGTCCTCCAAGTCGTCAGTCAATAGGTATGTAGCCAGACTTTTTTTTTTGTATAACGTATTGATTGGAACTAGCCAGGGCCATGCATATGCACAGAGAAAGCAAGGGTCAAGTTTCTGATACGCGCATGCGCACACACACACAGTTCAATGTTCTGTCACTCCCATACACCATTTGCCTATACTTTTTCCCTAATCAGTCTTGCTTGACTGCCTTCCTCAAGTTATTCTGCTTATAACGTGTCTGTTCTCTTCATGCTTGAATCCAGGAAGGCAAAAGTGTGCATTGATCCATCATTATTCAAGTACAAAGTGCTGCCCATCAGCACTGAAGGCTGCGAGCCCCTGTTCGTAACGGCCAGTCACATCAGGTAAGCGTAAACACTGTGACAGATCTGCATCCTATGCTGACGGCATGCACAAGGTTTTGCAAGATTGCCGGCAGGGTTGTGACTACTTCGCTGCTAAATCTTGTTCTCAATTACAGTGGGAGGCACTGTTAAACACTAAGGTGATACACCAGCAGCTTTTGCAAGGCATTCGATAGCTGTGAATGATGCAAGTGTTTGGTTATTTTCGTGGTTTTAACACTTATTAGTGGATGTCACAGGTCATGACAAATAAGAGCTACATTTTTTTTCTTCTGTGAACGTTAAAAAAACAGTTCTATTGCCCTTGAAGGGAGGGATCTTTTCATTGTAAGGTGTTTGTGTCTTGTTATTTTGCATGTGGCATGAGAAGTTTGTTGCATCCGCTTGCATATCTGAATGCTGACAGCTGTTGTGTTAAATGGTGATTAACTCCATTCACCAGCAGCAGTGCAGCTAGGTAACAAGTGATTTTCTGAAGTGGGGGGGCACTTTTTAATTTCTGGATAAATTCTTTTCTTTTGACATTTTCCCGTTGGGGGAAAGTGTGTCATTCCATCAGCTTGCGATGTGCTGTTGCAATGTTTACCTGACCAGCATTTATCCTTTCCATGGTCACTCATGACCCTAAACAGTGCGCTCAAGGCTGCCAAGCAACCTATTACCCTGTGAGCAATGGTGGATAGAGGAGAATATCCTAGGTGGAAAGACCATGTAGTAGCTCTTTGGGTTAAACCCTTTAGAAAACACTACCAGTGATTCAGCCTCTAGTCAGCAAGCATTTGACCTACAAGTTTTACCTTATTTCTTTTTTCATTTTGTAGTCGTAAGAAGAACATGTTTTCCCGTGACCGGCTAAAGCTGCTGCTGAAACAGCACTGTGAGCCTCAGAATGGAGCCATCAGGCTCAAGGTATGTGATATCTGCTGCTGATGGGGCTCCAGTACCGGGATCAATCAGAGACCCAGGTGTCCTGTGAGCACTTTAATATGCATATCAGGTAGTTTACCATCTAATTGATGTATGTGTGGTGATGTGCCCGTTTCCTGGCCTTTTCCCAGCCTGCTACGATTGCCAAGTACAAGATATTGGAACAGAATTTTTCTCAGTTTTTCCCTGATGAACCCCCGGTGTTTGCCTTCAGCCCCCCCGGGAAGGGTCGAGGTCGCCGTCTCAACGGCATCTTTCCCGGAGAGGTGAGTTGCCCGCAGCCGTGAGCACATAAATGTCCAGGGGGGCCATACCCCTTCCTGTCAGATTCCGCCTGCTTGTAGTGCTGCATTTAATGGGTGGTCATCAGGCAGGCTGTTTGGTGCACCAGTGCTGGTGCTGCTATTTTCAGGGGGCGCTGTTCACCTTAGCAGTGTGTCGAAAGATGTGTAAAAAATATGTGAATAACTCATTTTAGCCTTAGCAGTGTGCCGAAAGATGTGTAAAGAATATGTGAATAACTCATTTTAGCCTTAGCAGTGTGCCGAAAGATGTGTAAAAAA
>JABFEB020000026.1:5278444-5293326 GCA_019775895.2 Stomatorhinus ivindoensis
GTGTGCCGAAAGATGTGTAAAGAATATGTGAATAACTCATTTTAGCCTTAGCAGTGTGCCGAAAGATGTGTAAAAAAATATGTGAATAACTCATTTTAATCACACACATATAATTATTTCCTCTGATTAATGAAACAAATATAAATATATATTCACATTAGCTGTGGAGAATTTTTGGGGTTTTTAAATACATTTTATTTTTATGTATCCCAACACTTTAAGCTGCAAACCATGACGACATTTGCCTGTCTGAAACAAACCTCTTGACAATGGGGTTGGAGGATTTTGTTTATGAAGGATGCATGCTTTGTTTAGTGTCATGTAACTAATAATTAGCTCCCATTATTCTTGTCTCTAGGTTAAATGATTAGCATGCATCTAATACCCTCGGGTTGCTGGAATCCTGTATGTAATATTACCTGGAAGAAACCAAAGATGTCTGTTGCTAATAGAGAATTTCCCTGTGAACAATAAACAAGAGGTGTGTAATGTTATGCAGATGGGCTTCCCTGTGAAGGGAGACGGCGTCATGCGGGCAGCCGAGGAGAAACTGAGGCTGATGCAACAGAAGGAGGAAATGATGGCCATGGGTGAGTTTAACCACTTTGCCTGGTGTGTGAAGCTGAGGCCTCAGTTACACTTAATTTCTGTGGGGAAGAGACACAAATCCCAGGCAAAGCACGAGGGTGAAAAACACAGCATGAATCAGCCCATGAGAAGCAGTACTTGTGCTGCACATCTAGAATGTATATGATTCGTGTTTAGTAGTTTTGATGAAGAACGAGTCGCTCGATGAGCAGTGGCATGACGGCGGGGGCAGCTCCTTTAGTTGTCAGGTACAAGGTCTGACACCTGTGGCTAGAGTAACCTCAGCCAATTGAGATTCTTTCGCATGTAAAGTTGGAGAAATGTCAGTTGTTTGTGTGTCGAAGGCAAAGAGTAGTGTTGTGAGTGATGCAGGCATTACCTTTGCTCATAGCATAACAGCCAGAAGTACTCATCATTGTGTGGTTTATGCTAAAGTAAATTGGTCATCTGTATAAGCTCATCACTGGTGTGCGTGTTTTTATATATATATAAAAAAAATTTATATATATATATGAATGATATAAAATTTAAAAGCCATTCTGGGTATAATTCCTTATTTATCATCATTCTTTATCTAGAAGCAAGGAGGCCGTAACTGAACTGAATTGTTTTTTTTTTTTAGGTTTTCAGCACCTGACATGTTTAATTGATATGAAATTTTACAAACAAAACGGTTTGTAAACGTGGGGGTGCCTTTGACTGAAGCTGTGGGTGTTCAAAGCCTTCAGTATGTTTTCCATGGTGTCATTCAGCAATGGAGAAAGCCAAGTTGAAGAAGGAGCGGGAAGATGCCTGGGAGGCCAGAAAGAGGGAGAAGGAGGACAAGGAGCGGAGGAGAGAGGAGTTGAAGAAGATGGTGGAAGAAGAGAAGCAAAAAAGGAAGGAAGAGAAAGAGAGGATGAAAATTGAGAAAGAGAAGGTGAGTTGGGCTCTCCTTGTGAGGTCTTCTGTCTAACCAGATGGTCTGTTTTCAGCCGTGGCCTCTCCTGGGGCACTAGGCTATCTGGACTCTGGGCCACTTCTGAGTTTTGACCAGGGCAGAACTGGATACCTGTGTTACAATAGCTGCCCCTCCCCTGATTCCCGTTACAGGAGCGAGAGAAGCTACGGGAGGAGAAGAAGAAGTTTGCGGAGCATCTGAAGCAGTGGAGCCGGCGGAGGGAGGACATGGAATGTGATGATCTTAAGGTAAGGGGGGGGGGGGGGTGTGTGACAGTGCTGATGTCAGGCTGGGTGCCGTTACTCGTGTCATTGTTGAACATTTATACTATAAATTGATAATATATTGAAAATGAACTACATTAGTATTACTCATTCTGCATGTGGTTTTCTGAGAAATATAGCAAATGAAACGAGGCTGGCAGGTGTCTGCAGGCTTGTGGTGACGGAATTAACCCCTTTACGTAGGAGCTACCACCCCCGATGACCGTGAAGACCCGGCTACCCCCTGAGCTCTTTGGAGACGCCCTCATGGTGCTGGAGTTCCTGCAGGCATTTGGAGAGCTTTTCGATCTGAAGGACGAATTCCCAGACGGGATCACCTTTGGTGGGTTCATACTTGGAATGGGTTAAATTTTGCCAGGTCAGAATACCTCAATTAATATAGACATTTATCTATGAAATAACTTTTTTAAATTTTTTAGTTTTTTTTGTTTTTTACTTTTTATTTTTAAAACAAGGCCAGCTTCTTTGAAATATAGGTGCATGCTTCAGTTTTGCAGTTCTATAAATTTCCCCTTAAGGTGTCTGCTGAAACCGATGGTCCTGGTGATCTGAGCATGCAGGGGGGTCTAAATGGACGCACAAGCTAA
This sequence comes from Stomatorhinus ivindoensis, assembly GCA_019775895.2. Classification (NCBI taxonomy): domain Eukaryota; kingdom Metazoa; phylum Chordata; class Actinopteri; order Osteoglossiformes; family Mormyridae; genus Stomatorhinus; species Stomatorhinus ivindoensis. The sequence goes on from JABFEB020000026.1 coordinate 5,280,844, forward strand.
TGAGCTGCTGTCTTCCAGAGGTGCTTGAGGAGGCGCTGGTGGGCTGTGACCCGGAGGGCCCTCTGTGCGAGCTCCTCTTCTTCTTCCTGTCGGCCATATTCCAGGCCCTGGCTGAGGAGGAGGAGGAAGTGGCCCGTGAGCAGCTGACTGAGGCGGATGCTAAAGGTAGAGACGTGGCAGGACTGTGTGGTTTCGGTTTCTGTACTACATGTATATGCCCCCCCACTCCGCAGCTAAATATTGCTCTGTGTCTCAACCTCCGTTTTGCCTTGTGCAGATCTAACTGAGGCCCTGGATGAAGATGCAGACCCGACACAGTCGGCCATCAGCGCGGTGGCATTGCTGGCTGCAGCCTGGCCTCAGCTCTACCAGGGTGAGTCAGCGAATGTCTGCAGGCTACTTGCCCTCTGTTATTGATGGTGGACACTCACTCACAGACAAGTTGGACTTGTCGGGCGTGTGTCTATTGTTTCAGTGACATGCGGTGTTTGTTTTCAACAGGATAAGGTAACCAGGTTTGTGCTTTTTATTGTAGGGTTAGTTGTACTATTCATTATATGTGAATACAATTTCAGCTGTCAGGTAATGAAGATAAGAGATTTTCTTAACATGAAATCTTAGCAGACCCATATGTATGAGCTGAAATGTACTGGCAGGGGCATGCTGGCCTGTCCTCTGGCTCACCTGTGCACTATGGCGCCCCCTGCTGGTCTCCTCCAGGCTGTAGCCTGAAGCAGCTGGATCTGGACAGCTGCACCCTGTCTGAGATCCTGCGGCTGCATATCCTGGCTTCCGGCGCTGACTGCAGCTCTGCCAACGCCAAGTTCCGGTACCAGAAGCAGGGTGGCTTTGGCGCCATGGACGACGCCTGTGTGGAGCTGCGGCTGAGCAACCCAGGGCTGCTGAAGCGCCTGTCCTGCAGTGCCGTCTATGACCTGCTACCTGGTGAGTGCCACTGCGGGCCACGCCATCTGGGTTAGGGCATCCCCAGGGCATCCCCAGTGTCAGAGGCCATAACGACACAAAGGCAGTGCTACTGCTGCTGCAGGTTAACAAATGACATACATCACTGTGCTTAAGCTGCCTTTGCTTACTCTGATGTCAGTGTTTTCAGGAATTCCTGTTTAAAAAAAAAATCTCATTTGTAAAAAGAACAGAGAAACGATCGTTAGATCGCTCTTTTGTAGCCAATTGGTTAAATGCAAATTATTTGACTAATTAAAGAAATATTTTGAAGTTTATTATTTTAATAAACTAAAACTCATTCAAAACATTTGATTCATTCAGAGTTTCCATTTTGTTACTATTTTGGCTTGACATCTTTGCTCTCCCACGGCATTAATATGCTTTTTTTTTTTTTTAAACTTCCTGAGAATTGCTCTTTGCCTCTTAGTCACTAGCTAAGCTTGAATGAGCCCCACCATCTGGCCTGCCCTGGAAATTGCCTACACCTGAGGCAAACTTTCAGCTGGGTTCCCTCTCACCATCCAGCTTACTGGAAGCGAATCTGAAGGGGATTTCCGTCAGGTTAAGCAGAATAAAATTTGCAGGAAGTGAGCATGTGCGGGAGGGTGGGGGTGGGGGGCAGCGAGGGTAACCTGTGCCATGCTGGTTGTAGGGGATAAGCTGAAGATCCTGCATGCTCTGTGCGGCAAGCTGTTGACGCTGGTGTCCACACGCGACTTCATTGAGGACTGTGCCGACGAACAGAGGCAGGCCAAGCAGGAACTCCGCGAGCTCAAGGCCGAGCAGCACCGGCGAGAGCGTGAGGAGGCTGCCGACAGGTGAGCGGCACACACACACACACACACACTCCTATGCTTTATGCTGTACTCTTCAGTCTTTTAACTGTAATAATGGCTTCCAATTTTCCAGTGTTGTCTTCCCATTAGGCTGTGGTAATCTGCTTAAACCAAACAAGCACTAAGTACCCTGGTCTGATCACTCTACACTGTAGTCCTAAGAGGCTTGAATAGGGTTCGCCTTTTCAGTGCTAAGATTCAGACCTGTTGCGATGTAGGTTGTGCCTGAAGAAGGTGCAGTGAGTAAGGAGCCTTTTCTCTTTCAGTCAGTAATGCTTTCCCTCCCTCTTCCCGTATTTTGTTTTTCAGGGTCCGGAGAAGAAAGGAGGAGAAACTGAAAGAGCAGGAGCTCAAACTCAAGGAGAAACACGAAAGGCTCAAGGATGAGGAGCGGAATGGCTCACACCTGCCAGAGTGCGTGACCCTGACCCCAACCAGCTTCCTCTCCAGGAAAACGTTGCTTTTATTTCTTGAACTGATGGTAGAGGTCGACTGAGTGCTGGTAAACATTGAATTTTCTTCATGTAGGGATAATGCTCCAGAAGATATGGACACCAGCACGGAGAGTCACACTGCAGTTAAGGACCACCCCACAGAGGATGAAGACGACCAGATGTCTCCCATCAAAGCCAAGAAGAGTAAGCAGATATCCCACTTCCACTGCATTCATACCTGAGCCATGTTTGGTCTGCCTTACTGACAAAAGGGGGGAGGAAGGGTAGAGAAATATTGGAACAGGGTGATGGGAAAAGGGGTGAAAGAGCAGGTATTAAAAAAACAAAACTTTTGTAGCATTATTAGTCTTTGTTGTATCCACTGTGTGTTTTACTTGTGGAAGAATAGTACTAAATTTATGTCTGCTGTATGTCGGGTGTGTTAAACTTGTATCTCTAGTACTGAGGTTAGTGGGATTTGACAGTTTTGGGCATTATCATCCTGCTGTGTGAGGATGATATCAGCTGTTGGTGAGACTGAGTTATCAGCAATGAAGACTGGCTCTTGCTTGTTTATTGTGCTGTTTTGCTCAGTGGAAAGTGCATTCCTCATTTTCACACCAAGCGTGCATGACTGTCTCTATCGATTATATTAATAATCTAATAATCTACTAATTAATCAGACAATTCGAGTATTCCTTTACATAAAATAAAATACAAACTGGAATTGGCGAAAGACGGGAACCAACCACACATTGCAGGGTGCACACTGACTCACATGGTCAATTTAGGCATTCCAAATCAAGGAATGCAAGGAAATCGGCGTATTTGCAGATAAAGCACCCACTCACAGGGTGCACTTGCAAACTCCACACACACAAAGCGGTGGTGTGGAGACAGCTCTGCACACTGTGCTGCTAGGTCTGTAGGATGAGCGATGTTAATATCAACATGGCATTTCATGCATATGCAACCATCACGCTGCAAAGACCGCGATAGTCTGCTGGCTTCAAACCATCAATAAATTGCGTTAAAACATTTAGCCACAGGAAACCGAACTTGGCAAGCTTTGCAGTTGTAATGATGGTTCCCTTACAGCATTATCTTGCATAGGTTTAATAAATCAGTCTAAAGATTACTGGCGCTGCTTTGCATTAGCACCCCATGTGATCTCCAAAATGGAACAACTTTTGTCCTTTCTACTGGGCTAATTCATAAATTGTGTAGCGCATTTGTGAGACATTAAGCAAAAAATAAGTGAAGAGGAGAAAGGCAAAGAACTGGTCATGAAAATCTATTTGCATTCTGCTGTATGGAAATATTTTGAATTTTATAGTGACAATAAGTTAAAGCAAGTGATTTTGTCAGCACTGATTTGTCTACAGTTGGCTATACAGCTCTTAAATATCGCAATGCTATCTTTTACTAGTCTCATTCAGCCCTACTCAAAAAATGCAATATGTTAACAAAAAGTAATGTTAATTGGTTATGTACTGAGTTATGTAAAATGATGTGGCTAAGTGACAGGGTAACCTTTGTTTTAGCTTCGATTTATTTTGACATACAGGAATCATAATAAGCAACATAAATTAAGTCGTCAAAGACAGGCTAGGCTGCTTCGAGAGGCTAAATGAGACATTTTTATGGGTAACCTCGCATTATTAGGCGAGTCCATCTAACCTGACTGGCTTTTAAGATGGATTTGCTTTTTAGTCGTGTCGTGGTGATATTCAAGTTCTGCTTTGCAAGACTGACAGGCAACTGCATTCTCAGTCACTTTTAATTGAAGTACTTCCACACAAATGATTCTTTGGCTTTTTATTTGCTGTATGTGCCATCTACCTTCCACCATATTGCAGAGTAATCAAATTTTTAGTCAATGCTTTTTAATAATCTAGTAATCAAGTTTAGTTGAGTAATTGTGACAGCTGTACTTTACACACGTTTCTCGCTAGTAGGAGTTGTGTTTATTAAATGAGGCGTGGCACGTTGCTGTTTTAAGGCAGCGAAATGACAGTGCGCATTTGACCAAAAAAACCCCACCTCTACAGTTTAACAATGCACCACTCTTAAGTGGCACATTTTAGAAATGTGGAGTGCATGACACTCCTTTTGTTAATTAGGGCTACATAATATATCATGTCAGGACTGCGTAATATATTGAATGCATTTGCAATAATCATTGCATTTCTTGAAACTGGCTGCAGCACCTCCAACTTATGTGTTAGATCCTATTGGTAGATAATTCCATTTGGCTACAATTTGTTTTGAGTAACTTCACCTTTTTTATATAAATATAGTAGCAGATTTCTCATGTCACAATGTGATATTGTGTAGCCCTGAGCGGACCCTCTTTTACTGGCTTTGTCATTCTGAGCTGACTGCCAGGTATCAGCAGGCTGACGGCCCTTTCGTGCGATGGCAGGCGGTTGTTGCTTTATTGCATAAGCTCTCCACCCACTTGATTGTGCTGAAACACAAGATGACAAGATCATGTATTTTGTTATGAAATCTAGTTAAAAACCAAGAGTAAGTGATTAAGAGGGTATTTCATGTTGTCCCTTAATTCCCCACCAGACACTAACATCCCATATTCCATATTCAAGATGGACTGTACAATTATGGGATGGAAGACGAGCAATGTAGGGTCAGAAGTGAAATGGTACATGTGTGCGTGTAAGAATGCGTTAGCTGTAGGGATGTAACGATACACTCAAGTCACGATTCTGAGTGCACATATGATTTTCTCAATTTTTTTTAACAGAATGAGCTGCACTCAAATTTATTCAAAAATATTCCTTTATTTTTCTAAACTGTGCAAAATGTGTCCTTCACAGTGCAACTGAAATTGAATAAAATACTGTTAAAAAATCCCAAATCAAAATAAATAATGCTATAAAAGATTCTAGTCATGTCACAGTTATAGCTGGCTTAGGTTCTCCACTGCTCGGTAAAGGAGTTGCCAGATTTGGAGTTCAACAGTGATGTCAAATCTAAGAACCTTATTTACTGTTTATATGGTGTACATCATGACTTAACATATGTGTTGTTGTTTTTTTTTTACGTGTGCTAATTTCCGCTACCTTGCATAATATGGCATTTCTCATTTGCGTGCATTGAACACTAATGGAATAAGTATTCACTTGTGTAAATTTGCATTATGGATATATCCCATTCAGCTGTTCTATGGTACTTTTCTTAAGTTATCGGGAATGCATAAATACATCGTGATGCGTGATGTTACTTATAATGAATAAAATGTACCATTTTTCCTTCACGTAGTCTATCCACAGAACACTGGAATCTCCATGCATTTTGACAAGTCAGATGGTAGTGATGTGACCAGCTTGGTTTGGTTGCAACTAGCAGGGTCGTGTCAGCCTCACATACTTTACAGTGAAAACATGGCTCTGTTATTGTTGCCAGTGGAAAAGCACCATTTGACAATGTATACAGAAATTTCCCACATTTTTAAGCACTAGATTTTTGGGAATCCATAAAATTATGCATGCCACCAGCAATTCTGCATTGAAATTCAAGCCCTGATAATGAATGTCACGACGTTTTTGACGTAAGGGTTCTTCATTGCCAGTACATCCATGTACAGGTACACCGTGCTGAAACTGAAATTCCATTTCCCTTGGTTTTCCCTATAGTGCTACACATAGTTAGTTCAAAACATTAGAATCCCTTTCATTCAAGAGTACTGTACAATTAACTAATGTACTTTACTGTATTTAATGTTGGTAATGTCTTAGTGTTTGTATTTTAACAATTTAACTTTACCATGTGTATGTACACAACATTCACATTATACATGGAGTCCATGGATGATTCCTAATTATGCACAGATTTCACCATCTGTGGATATGAGGGGGACTGCTGTATAAATAATATACAAATTTGTTTGGTTGCTATTTCAGTAAAGTACTTTGTGCCTGACTGTATAAGTGGCATAACTGAGAATCTTTTTTCGACCTAAGTTAAGAGCAGTCCAGAAAAGAAGTCAGCGGAACCCAAGGATGCTCTGACTCCAGAGGAGCAGCAGCAGAAGGAGAAGGACCTTCAGGAGCGCATCCAGAAGGCTGCCGCTTGCACATACATCCTGCCTCTGGGCCGTGACCGCCACTATCGCCGCTATTGGCTCTTTCCCTCCACCCCTGGTCTGTTCGTGGAGGAGGACTTCTCGGGTCTCACAGAGGACATGCTGCTACCAAGACTTCCTTCTGAGCTCAAAGATGAGCCACTATCTGTGCCGGAGAATGCCGGGGAACCTGCTGACATCACCACGGACTCTGCTCTGCTTCAGAGCTGTGGAGCTCCAGTGAACCGCCCCAATATCTGGGCCTTCTATAGCACCTCTCGGCAAGTGGAGCAGCTGATCGAGGCGCTGAATGGCCGTGGCCACCGGGAGAGTAACCTGAAGGAGGCACTGTTGCAAGAGAAGGAACGCATCACGCAGATCCTGGGCAGCGGCCCAGGTGAGAGGTTCCACCACCCAGGTATGAGGCCTCAACAACTAGTGTTAACTTGGTGTTGAGAAACTGCTCAATGTGTGCGTGTATGTGCGCGCACACGTGCTTGTACACTAAAAGCTATACAATCCTTTGTTTAGCAGCTGAGTTCCATTACAGGGACCATGTTATTAGTGTTGCTAAGTAGCCTAGGTGTGAGTGCGATTGTGTTTCACTTTACTTCAGCTTTCCAAGGTAAATTTTTTAATCCTTCACAGGGAACCCACAACTTCTTAAGTCTTAAATAAAAATCGGGAAATTAAGGTCATAAATAGTCTTAAATTTGCAGTTTCAATTTGTACGACGTGATTAGCAAATCAGGACATCTCACCCAGGGTTTAAAACTGTCCCATGAACAGTTTTACAAATTCTTCCCATCCTCCTTGAGTGACAGCCATTCACACCAATTGGAAGTGCCACGTTCCTACCATGCCAGTCATGCTGACTAAACAGAAGTGGCCCAAGGCCACAAACAGCAAACACGTGGAACCCAAGGAAAATGTTACACTCGTGGTGAGATGAAAAATATCAGTTCCACTGCTGAGCGATAAGTGAAGTACCCTATTATTATGAATCCAAGCAGCGTTAGCTGCAGGATCCCTATTGTGTTCTTACTGGAATTTTTATTTTATTTTGATTATTATTACTTTAACCAACAGTCACAGCTTTTGTTAATTGTTTTATGTCTAATCTAACCTTTGTGTTCATGGGACTTTCAGGAAACACTATTTACTAATGGTGAATGAGCAGTCAAGCACCGTTGGCAAACGCAGCACATAAAATGGTCATGTAAAAATACATTTTACCATGTTTGGATGGCTAGCGACCCGGGACTTGACAAATAAATGACCATAAAACAATTTTTAAGGTATTTTGTATTAATTTAATAGTAATTTGTATGACAAGAAAATACCACAAATGAAGCAGTAAATATTTAAATGTGTTATATTGTTTTCATATCAGTGCAAAAGCGCATAAAATAAGTACACATTTACACTGATACCACAATCGATTGTTGCATATATCGTTTTTAAAGGTGAATGTGTACTTGTGTACCAGTTATGTCCATCCCTGGATATAATGGATTAACTGTAGATTTATTTTATTAGCTTTTGTTGACTTTAAATGCAAGCTCTCAAAAGACCATTGGGCTCCAAAATTCAGTCAGTTCAAAATATGAAACCCTAAAATTATGTGCCTGTACATAGATAAACCCATAGAAGAGGGCAAAGTGAGGCCAAGGAATGCGGCGGAAGGCTTGTCCACTGCAGAGCGGCACATGGAGAACCGGCTGAAAGACCTGCTGCTTGACATTGAGGATCGCATCTTCCAGGGAACTCTGGGAGCTGTCAAGGTAGGGTGGGCGAGGCGGCCGCTGTAATGCCAGTAAAAAAGCCAGCCAGGGAGTGACTGCTCATGTTTATGAAACTCTGAATTACCAGCAATTGTCTTCTCTGCCTCTCTTTGTATATTTCTAATAGAGGTGTAACCGTGCACACAATTCACAAACCACAGGTTTGAGTTCATGGTTTGGTGCAGTTTTGGTACAACAGAGAACCAAATTTGCTTTTATATGATTAAAACCACAACTGGAAACCATAATAAGCAATGTGTCCGTCAATGTATCTCGATAACAAACCCTAAGAAATTGTAAAAATAAATGTATAAAATTAAAAATTCAAAACCCAAGACCACACCATAATAATCCTAATGTTGATCCTAATGTAATAATTCTGTGTTCTTTACTACTGAGTGGCTGCATACCTGTTGCAATAATACTCCTTTATTCATAGTTTTTATTTTAATTTTTTATTTTTAGCCTGGTCTGAATTTCCTGGCAAATGCACATTATACTAAACTTGGAAATTGCATTTAACAGTTCAGTCTTATCAGCTACTCTCTCCAGTGTTCGTTTATTTATTTGGAAGCCACAATGTTCCCAGACCTACTGATTTAAGTTACCCGGGAGCATGTTTCAGCTCTCCAGTACCAGCCGTAACCAACTCTCAGCCACAATTAACACAATGTTGGGAATTTAGATTCCTCCCATGTCAATAAATGTACTCGTGCATTCACACTTCGTGATTTGCAGATTCACAGACCTGCAAAAATTACATGTACATGTTTGCTTTACGTATTTCATTGAATTGTACCTTGGTTATGTATATAACTTCTGTCAAGTTTACAGTCCCATTCATTTACTCATTTTACCTTACTGTGAATGCAACAGGAAACTGCAGCCACACAGGGTTAATGAGGGGGTGTGGCACATGGAAGAAGCGGATGACTGGGGCAGGACATGTAGTTTGGATACATTTATTTTCTTACTTTACAAATTACTGTTTTGATAAATTTATCTGCTTAGATGTTTAGTACAGTATATGCTCTTATTTTATCTGGTTCATTTTATGTTTAAATGCTAAAAAAACATATTTAGGTGTAAATTTTTTGGGGCTGGGAACCAATTAATTGGTTTTCCATTATTTCTTATGGGGAAAATTCGTTTACAACTCGAACTTTTTAGGATTCGATCCGGAGTTCTGAACAGATTAAATTTGAGTTTTGAGGTACCACTACATAGACATAAGCACATATTATCATTTTAGTGACTCTACCAAACGTCTGCACTGTTGCTTCACATCTTTAGGGTTGGGGGTTCAAATACCACCTTTGTTGTGCTTGTGCAAAACAATTTGTCAGTTACTTTGGACTGGGACTTTGCAATGAAAACATTTGCGATTAGTTATGCAAATAACCTGCCTCTGAAATATAAAATACCACCACCATCCTGAAAAATTATACGAAAGAACTCTCAAAACATCGATCAACTAATGGATCGATGGATAGGACAATTGAAAAGACGAAAGCTTTAATTGTGATCTAGTTGAAAGAAAAGATTCAACAAGATCTGGTTGGCATGACCAAAAATAAAATATTTGTTACAGGGTATCATAACATCATGATATTTTAAAAACTTTCAATATTATTTTGTCACAATAAATTTTGGGGAATATTTGTAAAGCAAAAAATACATTTTTTCATAAGCCCGCCTGACTTAAACAGCAAGGATGAAAATGTTTATAATTGGCTTGGAAAGCACATGCAGACCTCATGAAAAAGCAGCAACAGTAAACTTCATACTGATTTTTGAACGTGTATTGGATAAGGAACAATCGTTAAAATTGCAAAGTTTGCCAAATTTCCTAAGACAGTAAAATGTTTTAACCAAACTTTATCCTCTTGTGCTATATTGTCCAGATGGCATGAAGTTATGAAAATGCTTTATTTCAGCCCAGCTGACTGTCCTTACGATGTGATTCTCACATGTACACAACATGTGATGTCTGATAGTATTGCACAAAGTAAGAAAATAAATGTATCCAAACAATGTGTCCAGCCCCAGTCGTCCGCCCCTTCCGTGTGCCATGCCCCCTCGTTAACCCCGCGTGATCAGCTGTTTCTGGTTGTTGTCATTAGCCCTCTGTATTTAGTCCGCGTTTCAGTTTGTTGTCAGTCTGCGTTTTGCCTGCCTTACCTGTAATTAAACCCCGTATTCCCCGATACCGTGACGTCTGCGCCTTTGTCTCCATTCTGTCCCCGCTGGGCATGACAGTATTATAATTAAATTTATTGATGGTTTATTAATATCAAAATACATGATAGATTTCTTTATTATTTTATAATAATAATTACTGTTACTGTATATGTATTTTTACTGTCTAAATATATGTATTCAGCTAGTGTAAACATGCACGATGCTGTCACAGAGAATGCGAGGCTGAGACTGAAGCGTTACCCTTTGTTTCCACTAAGAAACGTGACTCATTTGCCCGCGTGTACAAGTTATCTTAGGTCGGTGTTCACGGTTTGTCTCCTGAGATTCAGATTGAGTTCTAGTTAATCTTTTTTTTTTTTCAAACTGGTTGGTTTGACAATAAATTCAAGTTATAATTAGTACCACTAAGGTACCACTGTATTTACAAAAAGTACTTACAAATTGTGACTAACTTCAGGCAGTGTGTTCCTGGTTTGATATCAACGATAAAAGCTGCTGAAGTATTTACACAAAGCCGAGTAGCCAGAGAGTCCTCAATACCCCACTGCATACTGAAACAGTGCTCTTTTCTCCACTCTTGTCATTTGACTCTGGCTGCAGGTGATGGAGCGAAATGCTTGGAGAGCTGCACTGGAGAACGGTCACTATGAGCTGCTGAGTCCTGACCTCAGAGAGAACGGGCCGGCAAAACCGGAGCACAGCGATGTGGCCCCCATGGAGGTGGATGACGGCCATGTCAGGGGGGCGGGGAGGGACCGGTAAGGCTCCGGCCACACTTAATGTTCCCTCGTGTGCTTTGTGTCAGCCAGATCAGGTGCCGAGGTTGGCCAATAAAAGGTGACAGTGTTTATTTTGGTAATCTGTGAAATTTACTGTGTAATTATATTCCCTGGATGGGAAACGCATGTGGTTTTGGGTCTGTTCCACTGCTATGCCATGTGAACATTGGGAACCGATCTAATTTTGAGACCAATCTTAAAATTGAATCAGCGCTGCACAGTATTTGCAAAGAGAACTCATTGCAGGAAGAACTCGGAGAACTCAGACACTTCATCCCATTAGTACCATAATTCAAAGTATTTGATAGAAAAAATTCCAACTATGCAAAAATTTTATGGGTGAAGATCTTGAACTGGTCAAATATTGAGAGTTGAGACCACTTTGTAGCAGCAAAGGGAAGGATGACTGCAAAAGACACTTGACATTATAAACGTGATAACTCAAAGTATTTGAATCTTATCACCACTTCACAAAAACATTATATAGATGATCTACATCTAATGTTATTTCAAGACAAATTGCCCAAAACTGAAGCTTGTCATTTTGACAGCATATAGTTTTTACAACAGTAGACCGATTGCATTTCTGCAGCTGACTTATTGACATGTTGAATGTTGCAGCTGTTTGTAGGCTGTGTAATTCTTCTGGTTTGCCTGTTTTCATTTGGGAATATTAGTGTGGAAAATTAACTGCACTCACTGAAAAATAGATTTGACCCATAACTGAAATTCTTTAAAAAACAGTCAGTTCAAGAATGATCAAAGGAAATGGTGACAGAAATAAATCAGGGGTTTATGCAGCTTGGATAATCATTGCTCTATCGTGTATTGCTCACGGCCTTTATTGGCCTCATCAGATACTGTTGGTTTTTCTCAGATCCCAGTATTTCTTGGCTGCCTTGTTGTCTCCAGGTTACAGGAACTGAAGGGCGAGTGTCTGAGTTTGCCATCCACCAGCTCCAGCACCCCCCAGCCAGTGAATAACTGTGTGCACTACCTGGCCCGGGCGCTGGCCCAGATCGAGCAAGGCATTGAGCGGAAGTTCCTCAAACCACCACTAGGTAGGGCTGCTACCTTCTACAACTTCTCATTCTTCAAAGGGATCCTAAGTTTCTTCATAAACTTGGAAATGGGGCATTTGCTGGGTGTTTTGAATATGTATATAGCGTCACTTTTATACCTACTATTGAGGAACCAATCCGAGTTAGTTGAGTAGTTTTCTTTCAGTTTCAGTTAATTTGCCCATCTGGCAAGTATCTCCTTTTTTGTGTCGTAAAATATGCACAATTTTTATAAACGTGTTTGTATGTTAACTCTGCAGGTTCATATGTACATTCGAACTATGACATGTATTGTCTGTCACTTTAGGTACTTTTTTTAACTTGAGATGAGACAGGT
>JABFEB020000026.1:5309839-5327692 GCA_019775895.2 Stomatorhinus ivindoensis
GAAACGTTATCTCATTTCACTGTGTACTGTACCATGTATATTGTTGAAATGACAATAAAGTAACCTTGAACCTTGAAGTACTAAAATCTTATGCTTACCTGAGTGGAACACTAGTGTTACAGATTTACATTGCATCAGTTTGTAAATATAAATACCACATTATCCTATAAAAACCCTACATATAAAGTGAGAAAGGCACTATGGCTCCACCTACTGGTAATATTTTATTTAAGGAGGAAATCATAAAATGTTCTTGCATACAATTTTTGGACCATGTAACATCCACCTACCTCAGCCACATCATGAATAACACCATGATTTTCAGAATAATTATTTTGTTAATGAGGAGAAATATAAATGCAAACAACCTAGACTTATTTTTCCCTAATAGTAAATAATTAGCTAGATTGACATTATTTTTGGCTTCATATAATAGGTTTGTCTTGTGTCCTAAGAAGTTTCATTATTATGTATTATTATATAAAATATTCTTTACACTTTTTCAATTGAATTAAGTTTTATTTATATAGTGCTTTTGACAAGGAGCATTGCCACTTTATAGAGTCCCAGGCCAGGGTGACAGTGGGAAGCCTACCTTACCTGGGGAGGGCAGGTGAGTAGCCACCTTCACAGGCAGGCGGGTAGGTACTGTAGGTAGTCAGCTACGAAGGCAGGCATGTGGACAGTTACACGCAGGCAGGTACCTCAGGCTACCTCTTACCTGCATCTCTGTCTGATGATTTACCTATAATATCTTATTTATATTTGCAAGTGATGATGAACTGCTTAAATGATATTTGGGGGAAAATCATTGGAATTCAAACAATGTCTTAATGGGACACAAAAATGACCTATAAAAATGGGCAATACTACTGTTGAGCTGTGTGAACTATTTATAGCTCTTTGCAAATCATATTTACGCTGCTGTAAAACTATGATCATATGTCATATGGTGAAGTTATAGGCTTCTCATTTCTTTATTAATGGGTAAATTTAAGAATTCAGTAGGGGGTCAAATAATTATTTCTCACACTGTAAGGGAGTGTCTTGTATTGTCAGAGTATTGTCAAGCAGGCTTGGGAGGCGGGAGTCAGGGCAGAGGGCAGGGTTTAATAGGGAAGTCAGGGCAAGACAACAGGACAGGAACAGGGCAAGCAGGCAAAACAAGCGGACAGGGTTACGGGCGGAACTACGGGAAAGGTGGCCGGGCAATACGCTAACGTTACACACAACACTACACGTAACATTACAGTGACTGATCTGGTGAGACTAACGCAGACACGGACTAAATACGAAAGACAATCAGGCATGGGTAGACAACAGGCGGTTACAATCAGGATCAGACACGAGGTAACGAGGGGGGCGTGGCACACACAAGGCTCGGACGGCTGGATCATGACTTGTATTACCATAAAAATGAATTAAGCTTTGTCAGGCCTTTATTTGAAGAAAGCCTCTCTTATATTACAATTGTATTTTGGGCATAATATAAAGGAATTGCATTACATGCCCATATCCTCCTGAGACCCCACCCATTCATTTATGTCCATTGTAGTGGACATGTTTTTGCATGTATCTTTTCACTGATGTAAGGAAACATATTTGATCCTGTTGTACACTAAAGAGGTCATGCTGTGAAATAAAAAAAAAGAAAAAAATCTTAATTGTAAGACGTCTTATTTCCTCCAAAGACAAATAACCTAAAATTGAAGGACACTTTTTTCCTTGGGTCTCAGGAGAATATTGTAATAATTCCATGAGAAAAATAAGAAATAAATCAGACATGATTTTATTGAAATATATCAGGGGTCCAGATCCCCCCTTATTCTTGTTACAGCAGTTTTTGATTAAATAAACCTTGCTGGGATATCTGATTAATACATTTCACAAACCAAATGTAGAAGCACCATCATGCTTCACAGGAAGCAGGGTTGAGATTCCCTGAAATATGTCATGTTGCAGCTGAAGTATGACGACCGAGTCAAATTCACTGGCTATTCTTAGCAAGGGCGAGGCCACATGACTCAGGCATCTTAGAGCACTTAGCAGTTACAGGGTAACACGCTCGTACTTTACAACATCGATCTCAGATTTTTGTCACACTTGTGTATTTATCACATCAGTTTAGCTTTTTCTAAAGGCTGAAATATACTTGTTCAAACTATGACATGGATGAATATTTCATTTTTATGATGTACTAATAATCCAGCAAAAAATAGCAGAAAGTAGTATATTAAATGGCCATTTTTGTGTGAATCAAGGATATAACGATTTGTCTAGATCAACTTTTCCCACAGATATACAATACTGTACAAAAGTCTTGAAGTGCCAAAGAAGAGTATATTTGTGTTATGTGTGTGTAAATAATGATTATACAGTTGATGCCAAAAGTTTACGTACACCTAGGCTAAAGACTTTCAACCTCAATGCTTCAAATCACCACAAGTCATGTTACTATGTTTCCTGTTAAAAGTGAATCAGGGTATCGACTTTATTTGCATAAAAGCTAAAATCAAATTAATAACAAAGTAACAAATTTAAAAGTAACACATTTTTTTGTTATGTCAGATTTAAAGTAGACCAAACATTTGCATATATTTTATTAGTATTTGCCTTTTACAGTAATTGCTTAACTTGAATCAGGCGGTTAGGATATCCTTCTACCAGCTTCTCACACGACGTCGATGTGTCACATGATGTAAGTCAGTCAGGTCTGAGGGTCACCATGCTCAGTCATGTGTACTCAGGGCTTTCCAGCGACCACTGTGCTTTCATTTTGCTGCCTTTAAGCCATTTAGTTAGGTTTACTTAGCATCATAGTGCTACTAGAAGACGAGGTTGAAAGCAAGTTTCAACTTTCTGCCTGACGTTTGGAGTTGGTGCTTCAGAATTTGGAGTCCTCATGATGCCATATAATTCCTGAAGTGCACCAAGCCCTTGACCAGCTAAGCACAACATGGTACTGCCACCCCCATTCTTCATTATTGGGATTGTGTTCTCTAGCTTAAAAGCCTCACCCTTCCACCAAGCATAGGGCTGATCATTATGGCCAAACGGTTCCATTTTTGTTTCATCTGACCAGATAACATTCCTCCAAAAGGCTTCATCCTTCTGCATTAGCCTTTCAGGCTATGGAGCAGAAGGACTCCTGGATGTAGATACTTTGGTACTGGATCCTTTGCCAGTTCCTTTGTTGCTGTCTTGGGGTTGAAATTTCTTGAAAATTCTTTCATCCCTGGGAATTAACTTCTGGCTCAGCCCTGAAGGGAACATCTGCAGGGTGCTTCCTAGATATTTGTATTTGCGTACAGTTGTTTGTACCGTTGCTTGTGGTACCATCCGTTGAAAGGAAGTTTCTCTTAAGATGCAACCATACTTGTAGAGGCCCACAAATCTTCATCTAAGGATTGAGTTGTTGGTATTTTCCCATTATCAATAGCAATAAGGGATGGGCTCTAAAAATTAATTTCTAATTAAAATAATAATTCATTTATAATTTCTGGAATCTTCCACACGGTTTAAAAGAGACATTCACATACTGTAGAAATCTTTGGACCTACTGAAAATCTGATACGATGAATAAATGCGAGGGGTGGCTCAGTGCCGTAGGACTTATACCCATGATTGGATGTATTCATTTCAAAACAGCACAGTAGCATAAATGATGCAAGACATAGCATGTAAGCTGCAATCTTCATAATCACATGACAATCAAGGGGTGGGGTCTATCTCACACACAAATATGTAGCACAGCGAATTCTTTTAATATAATAGCCTAATGTCAAAAAATCTGGAAAAATACTATGAACCATTAAGTTTATTGTTTGATCTGGATATCTGTTAATACAGAGTTAGTACATGGTATGTTCTGTGTCTTCTCAAAAATCGCCACATTACTTACATTGGACGCTGTGTAATTTTTAAATGTTCACTTAATGGGGGATGCAGTGGCCCACTCCTTCAACACTGCAGGGCGATTCCTGTACTGTTTCAGTGAACCGGGAATTTGCATGATCTCCCTGTGTTGGACTTATTCTAGTTTACTCCCACTTCCCAGGAACACCCATTTTGGATGAATTGGTGTCTCGAAAATGTCCTCGATATTCCTGTGTGCCCTGTGACATGGTGACACTCTACCCCTTGGTGCATCCCAAATGTGCTGTGTACTTCCTGGAAAAGGGTCTGATCTCAGTGCAACCCTGCACTGGACAAGATCTTATGAAGACTGGATGGACATTTCTATAATCCACTGCATAACTCGTATCCTGTTTCACGCTCTGATTATCTTAAGGCTTCTTTTATATGTTCTGCTAATACCTAGCATAAGGCCTCCAGTTATACAGCCTGTCAAATGAACATTAAGGCCATTATTGATGACTTATCCACAAATTACTCCACTGCTTCACTACCAGCTTAGATGGCAGATTTTAATTACAATGCAGTGCCAACACAAATATAGTGGATAACAATAACAAAAAGCTGTCTACTCCAGAATAGCTGCAGTTTTCTTCAAACATTCATATTTATTCTCTGAAACTGAAAATATTGTATTGTAGCAGAATTGCAGCAGTCTGGAGCAAACCTGTGCAAACTTGGGCCAAATGATTAAAAGAATTTAAACCCATATTTACAAAACTAACAGATCCTGCTAGGTTTATATTGCTGTTATTTTATTAATTACACAGCATGGACCTTTTAGGGAAAACAATTATTAAATTTTTTTTATATGCATCACCATATAACATGGTTGCCCTAAACAACTAGCATAAATCATATCTAACAAGAACAGTGTAATCTAAATTCGCTTAACTTCTAAATTGTAATGTATAGTTATGTGTTCTGAGGATGGAGGCATGATGTCAGTACATAATGTCAGCTGTTATAGTACCCAGGAGCTAGATTAGACAGAAAAGTTAACAATGTGTATGAAATAGTTATTAAAATACCAAACTGAAAGCAAAATTATAATCAAGCAACAGAATAAAAACTGAAAAATTAGAAGGACATACAAAGAAGATAGGACCAGTCTCCCGCCGTCGTTCTACCACAACCTTCCTGTACCCCCAGAAACAAATTTTTGTTCTAGGAACTTTTACCAAACATTACGAACATTTAACAAACATTAAGGTTCAAAGTGTCCAGTATGTACTGTATGATATTCCCAGAATGTCGTCCCACTCCTACAACTACTACCAAATACAAAATCACACATACACACATATACACACATAGGTGGGAAAAACACATATGGTGAGTTTTTGCTTACTGGAACAGTAACGCTCAGTCAAAATTAGTCAAAATCCTGTCACAAAAGTACCCAAAAAGCATGCCTTTAGATTGCTGGATGCTGGTAACCTCTGAAGGTATAAAATAGTAATTAGAGAACTCATCCTTGACAATAACAAGAAATATTATTACAATAAAATGATTTCACTCTAATTAGTTAGCTTAAAATCAGAAGATAACTACTTGTTACAGTAAGTGACGTCATTGGTACTTGTAATACGAATACAACAGAATTGGACACCTCCAGTTACAAATATTTATGTATTTTTATATTTCCAAGTATTATCTTTCATGAGCGGACTCATTTAAAGCCACTCACACATTTATTAAGGTTGATATTTAGCTGAATAACCTCGCTTAAAAAAACAGCAGCAAGTTCGGTAAATTAAGCAGCTGCCACCTTAACTCGTACGGAATATGGGTTAGTATTTATAAATTTTAGTCAGTTGTGGGCAGGATCCATGTTTAATTAGGGCTCAAAATGGACAAAATGCAGTCAATATGACCACATGAAAACTACAAATATGAAATCGATTTATCAAGCCATGTGCTAGTAACTTGGGAGCTGCACTTCATTGATGAGGACCCTCAACTCCCAACGATGGCTCAACAGAAATGCATTATTTGCTTTTCCGTAGTATTAAATGAAAGTACTGCCTTTCGAACATTCGCTACTTTGATTAATCTTGCCCCCACACACCGGGTGTATTTATTTATTCAGTCGTTTTCTATTTTCTCGCTGTTATTATACACCGGCGCTGCGGCTCGCCGAAGATCAGCAGATGGCGGTACTCGATCACGCCGCTCCTGCTCACCAGACGAATAGCAGGAGCCGAAGAAGAGACCGCGGCTCTCGCTGTCGTCGGCAGCGCCACCTTCCCGGATCCCTGCGCTAAACGTCACGCCGCCCCGACCCAGCGCCACTACCCCCGGAGCAGCCATGATGGTAGGTGTTATCCACTGTCGTGCCACTTTCCCTTCCCCATCCTTTTTCCCGATCGCCGCCACTTGTTCTTCTAATAGCCTACACAGTATACAGTTCTGATCATCCGTGCTGACGTGGATTTGTTTTTTTCTGTGTCATTTTTACTGCTCAGCAAGAAGGGCTGGACGATGGTCCCGATTTCCTCTCTGAGGAGGACAGAGGTGTAAGTTTTTTCTCCCCCTCCCCTGTTTTTATCTTCCACTTATTTTACTTCTCCTTATTTGCGGAGCGCATTGGGTCCGGTTCCGGGTGCGTTTACCGTGGCGCAGTTAAGGGTCGCCGCCGTACAGTAACTGTTCGGCTTGTCTAGCAATAGATGTCGGCCAGCTACATGTATTATAGCTTGTCAGTCAGTTGAGTTCCTTCGTGTTTTTCTGCCCCGTCCCTGGCAGCTTTCTTTCATATTTAACCTGACATGCATTGCGGTTGCGCGTCCATTGAACTGAATCTGCCGGTTAATGCACAGTGATAAGTCTATATTTTCCTCACCTGTTTTAAACGCATCGGGCCCGGTCATGTACCATCCTTCTTTCCACCTAATTCGATTTCTGCTTTTTTTGCCAAAACCGTATCTCCGTTAATTGAAAATTGTAGTCCTCGTCAAATTAACTGTGCTTAGTGGGGACCTGATCTCATATAACCCGCCTGTAAAGAATCGTTTACCCAAGTTGGCTAATTTCAAAGTCATGTCGTTTTTAATCGCCTGGAATATACAGATGCATTACTTTGGTATTTTTATCAAGAGCTGGACTACCTAAGGGGAAACGTTCGTTATGTTAAACTTAACCAATTTTTAAAAAGCAAAGGTATTCCTATAGGAGTGGACACTTTGTTTCTGCTTAAAGGGAAACATTGTAACACTAGAAACATTTGAACAAACACCTTCCCTCTTCATAAACGAGTTTGCAATGAGATTTGCATGAATCAAACAAAATTTAGTTTACATTGAAGTCCTGTTCTATTAGTGAAAACATAATTGCAGTTTAAAAATGTTTATGTTCATAGCACATATTAACAAATTCATTTAATAATAGTGATCATTTAACTGCTTGATCATCATAAAGAATGATTAGTCATTGATTGAATATGTTGATCTTAGAAAAGGCTACCTTTTCAAACTGTGTCTCGGATTGTGCTTAAAAACCACCGCCCCTGTTTTTTCTCAGCCAAGGGCAGTGAATGTGGACCTACAGACTGATGCTACGCTGCAGGTGGACATTTCAGATGCCTTGAGCGAAAGGGACAAGGTCAAGTTCACCGTTCACACCAAGGTTAATCTGCTCGCTTTCCTTTGTTTCCCCGCCAACTTGCTGACACGCCACGTTCAATAATCTACAAGTGTGTCCTGCTGTTGCGTCTCGCTCTGGGCTTGAGGCAGCTCTCGCATCTTCTCCGCCACTGTTTCATGGGAGCCTTTTGACTCTCACGCCTGTGCATCCCCTTTCCTAGAGCACCCTTCCCAGCTTCAAGCAGAATGAATTTTCGGTGGTGCGGCAGCATGAAGAGTTCATCTGGCTGCATGACTCCTTCGTGGAGAACGACGACTATGCGGGATACATTGTAAGTGTCCTCCTGAGTGCCATGCCGCGGCTTTGCCGTCTCGCTTGCCTCTTATGGAGTTCTGAACTGGACGCTGTTAGGTCCGATTTCCAGGAAGTGTCACGCAACCCTAGGACTGCTGAACAAGACTACGTGTAGTGTGTAACGATGCGGAGGATGGAAAGTGAAAGTCCTGCTGCTATTTACTATTGCTATTTAGTACTTTATGGGAATGTAGTTTGATCAAGCAGACAAAATTGGCAGTGAAGATTATATTTTCTGTCCAAGACCAATATGAAAATTACTGTCAAATAACTTTTTTTAATTTTTGATAGGCTTTGGAGTCGAATAAGTAGTTTTATAATGGGTGAGTGGAGATAATTTCTCCAAGGTATCTACCAAAGCAGTTTCCTTTGTCAACTGAAACATGTTTTCATAAAGAGTGCAGATAACAGGTTTTTAGCACGCTTACTGTGGTGGGATGTTTGTCATACAAAATGACATTGAGCTGATTTTTTTTTTTTTTTACTCGCATGGGTTTGCTGCGTTGATGTTTCCTTTGGTGAGCCAGAGGTGATTCCACATGCTTCAATGGGGTGCTGCGTCTTTGCAGTGATGAATAATTCATGAGCCAATGAGAGAAGGCAGTAGGTGTGACTGGCTGTCTTAATGACAAATCAGAAGAATGTTTATTAAAAGACTGAATTTGCTGCTTTGCCACTTATCAGCGTCTAGGCTTCATTAAAATTTGTTGCCGGGTTCTTTTAAATGTAAGTTTATTGATTATCTGGTGTAAAAGTTTTCTTTAAAAAAACCATAAAGGTGGGAGTGTGGTGTCGCAAAGCTGTGCTTTTCATTAGCTCAAGTGCCACCATAAGGCAGAGAACTTCACAAGGATTGGCAACGCAGTGAGCTGAGGCGACATGACGTGTTGGCGGCTTTGAGCATGCCACTGCTTACTTAATGCAAATGCATGTGATTTCTTCAGTGAACTTGGATATCCGATGACATTTTTCCTGTCTAAAAATTCTCTTTTTAGCATAACGTAGCCATTGCTTGAGTAATGTCTGATATAATGTAAGTGGATGATACCTTAAATGTCAAA
This sequence comes from Stomatorhinus ivindoensis, assembly GCA_019775895.2. NCBI lineage: Eukaryota > Metazoa > Chordata > Actinopteri > Osteoglossiformes > Mormyridae > Stomatorhinus > Stomatorhinus ivindoensis. Next base: position 5,318,755 of record JABFEB020000026.1, read on the forward strand.
AGCGGGTGGGGAAAAAAGGATAGTGGAAAATAAGCTTAGATTTTTAGTTTATTTAAACTTATGTACGTGTAACAGGGCCTACTGTTTGTTGGGCTGTACGGTTACATATAGGTGTAATTATTTGTCCCACCGATCTTTGTGCAAGGTAATAGTGCAGCTAATGGATGATTGCTATCACATACTAACTTTAATGATATATCTAAGGAAATGGCCAGGTGGTGGTATCACTGGTTCCGTTCATGAAGAGCAGTTTATTTTTAGCCTAACATTTGCAGGGTTAGTGGCAGGGGAAGAACTGCTTACTTAACCAAAAACATTTAATTTTGCCGAAGAATATAGTGTGCATAAAGGACATTGTATTCTTGTTCTGAGCAAGGAAGAAATTGTACATTCCCACATATTGTTGCAAAAAGATGTACTTTACTATTTTAAGCAAGCAAATAACTGCTTTTTAAGATTACATTAAAGGGAAGGTCCATTTGTCATTTTTACCAAGAGAAATTTAATTTCTGTCTATTTTAATGCAATGCAGCTTACAAACTTATCAAGCAGATTCAAGTACAATCACTGGAATCCGTCCGTCCGTCTTTCAATCCATCCATCGATCCATCCCTCCGTTCACCTTCCACCTGCTTATTCCAGTCAGGTTCATGAAGACTGACATTTTTGTCACTCCTAAGGTTTGCATGACAGTCTTGATGAATTGCTGAATCCTGAAATGTTTATTTTGTCATGTTTTCCTTTTTGAAAACTGCACCAAGATTTAATTGTACAGAATGTTATATTCACTGCAGAGTGGTTGGCATCTTTGTTGTCGCTCCTGGTGAAGTTTGTCGACTCGGCCGGGGGCCCAGCAAGTGTCCCCGAGGGATCTCATGGGGGGGTTAGGAGTTTAGGCTGGTGGTGCACAGAGATGGGCATAAACACATTAATGTTACAAATTCCCAATACTTGCTCATCAAATTTAACAAAATAAAATACAAAATACTGGTGTGAATGTATTTAATGAAATGTGTTTAATTAAAATACAAATCATTTATAATTTGAAAATACAAAAAAACATGAAAAATAGTAACAGTGCATGACATTTGTACTGTTGCAGCTCAATTAATGTGTAATATTTACGAAATGTACAGCCTGCCCTAACTTTAAATAGAATAAAAATTTAGTGACTTGCATGTGTTTATAGTGCTAATTGTGAAATGAAAAATGACACAACAAGAGTGCAACAGGCTGCAGCAGTGGGTTGGTTGGGGGGGGGGGGGGACGACTTCACAATTGCATCTTCTGGAACCACGATACAAGATCATGAACATTTGTGTTGCAGTTCTGGTATTGATTTCAGAATTGTTACATGGTTAATGTATAACCAGTGTTTCCCAGAGACTTAGTGGGGGTGGATGATGGGGCGCTGGTGTCCAAGTGTGCCCCCGCAAGGAGGAATACCGGCGCTTCCTTAAATAATCATAATGGATAATTTTCCCGCATTGTCATACAGTAGGGTGCCAAACATGTACAAACTTAAAGAAGAAACTGTTTTTTTTTAGATGCTCAAATTAAACAGAGTGTAGCTAGCAGCTGTGACGTATATGATATTTACAGCATTTGATATGCAACGTCAAGTTCACCAGTCGGTTCTCCCATTTACAAGTCTCAGTGACTTTAAAAACACCTTCATTTAGCTGATACAAATTTAACTTTGTTCTTAGGAGCAAAAGTAGCTTGCCGAATTTCTCACTAATGTAGTCAATGAAGCCTTGTATGATAAACCACAAGATGCCACTTCCAGAACATATACCTGTTGTAATGAAAGTCTCAACGCCTGGTGATGAAAGTTTCTAAAAATACAGAAAATAAATGACATTTTAAATGTATCTTAGATGCATTTAAAATGATTAAATACAATCTATAAGTGTTTTGTTACAAATAATAATAATTATTTTTTTTTGAATTAAGCAAAAAACAAATGACAAAATACTCAAAAGTAGTTAAATGTGTATTTTAAATACATTTAATTGAAAGACTGGTGGTGTGGGGAGAGAGGCTGTAAGAACCAAAATAATCGTTGGGTGAATATTCCCTTCACTGCATGCAGTACTTATCTCTGGTTCTTAATCACAAAGCGTTACGTTAAGTGTATAACCCTGAAGAGTGTTTGGCAGGAAAACTAACACAACATGCCGTTTTCAGAAATCTCTATGTTGTCCAGCATAAGTGTAAGACAAACGAGCTTTTGTCCTGGAAGGGCTGACGAGTTGGTTCTGCCTTCCTCTTTTTGTCCAATCACATCCTAACACGGTTACATTCCTTTACCTGAGCCCATGTATTTCCTTTTTGCTTGTAAACGATATTTGAAATGAAACACTGAATTAAATATGAAAAAAAAAAAACCATTTTTGGTCCCAGCTGCAACATTCTTATTTTGCCCTAGTCTAAATATTTTCCACGTTTGTTACTAATTACAATCTTTATATGGTTACTGAATGTTGTAAATATATTACTGATTTTGAACTAATTGTAAACCATTTTTTTGGCCTTTAATATTGTTCAGTGTTTTTTTTTCTTTTTCAGAAAAGCATGTTAGTGTTGAATGGTACAATAATGGGAATTTGTGAATGAATTGGAAACCGATCAGGACATTTGCGCATGAGACCCTGTATAAATCTGTCGCTGGTCTACAGATCCCCCCTGCCCCTCCCAGACCAGACTTTGATGCTTCTAGAGAGAAACTGCAGAAGCTTGGGGAGGGCGAAGGCTCCATGACCAAGGAGGAGTTCACCAAAATGAAACAGGAACTAGAGGCGTGAGTTACAGTCGGCCAGCTCTGTAAAAAATGTTGCTTCACAAGAACCCCAGCCAAAAACATCATTTCAGAGGCGGGCTAGCTTTCACATCTGGTTGCATTTGTTGCCATTTTTTGTGCTTTTTTTTCTCACAGTGAATACTTGGCTATCTTCAAAAAGACCGTGGCGATGCATGAGGTTTTCCTGTGTCGTGTGGCGGCACATCCTGTTTTAAGAAGGGACCTCAATTTTCATGTGTTTCTAGAGTACAACCAAGATGTAAGTGTGTTGCCACACAAGCATTGATTGCCTTTGTTTCGATCTGTCTCTTATATGTTTTGCAGATTTTCTCTATCTAGCCTGTGTTGCTATGCTGATTCACAAAAAACTTCAGTATTGCTCTGCAATTGCAAAAGCAAAAAAGGTTATTTTTAAATCTAAAATTGATACTCCTCATATTCACTTCATCTGCACATTAACGTCTGCGTTGGTTCTCCTAATTGTCTGCCTGCAGCGCTTCAGCATGTTGGCCCTCACAGTGTCTGTCGTTGTTCACAGCTGAGCGTGCGAGGAAAAAACAAGAAAGAGAAATTGGAGGACTTCTTCAAGAACGTGGTGAAGTCTGCAGATGGTGTGTTGGTGGCAGGAGTGAAGGTGAGGACAGTCCCAGGGTGGGTGCGTAGCGTAGCACGTGGGGGTGTGTGATCTCCCAATTGAGAGCACTGTGCCATTCTTACTAATCTGGGTCATGCAATGTGAGTTCCCCACTGGAGAAGTGGCTCAGTGGGCTATGCCATGCCTATGTGCCTATAATCAGAAGGTTGCTGGTCCAAACCCAGCCTCAGCCCGTCTGCAGGTCCTTGAACAAGCAAGGCCTTTAACCCCCAGCTCCCTGGGCGCCGTTATGGATGGCTATATTATTATTTGTTAATAATTTGGGAACTCTGCTTTGTGCTCACTTATATTTAATATAATTATGTGAAATGAATAACTCATTATGATTTAATGTACAGCATTCTTGAAATATTTAATTTATTCATGTGATGTAATTGTGTGAGAAAATTTCAGTTTACAGACGATCCCTGGGTTACAATGGGGTTATGTTACAATGAATCTACTGTAAGGCAAAAATATCCTAAGGCGAAAATGCATTTTAATAAAATAAACCTAACAGACATCATAGCCTAGCTTTTTTTGTATAATAAATTGTTGAATATCTCAAGTAATTTTTTGAATTATGTACCGAAAGTGAAAAACGGAGTGGAATTGGAATACCCATCATAAAGTCGTAATATAACATGGACCATTATAACCCAAGGAGCGTCTGTAATTGTGAGTTTTTTGTTTTTTTTTAACTTTACATAACCAGTATTTCACTGTCCATTGCAACAATCTTCACGTCCAAGTCTGAGAACCACAGACACAGAATTCTCCTTATCTAATTGTAGCAAGCAAATTAATGAGAAACAGAATGTAGGAAAGGGTTAAGTCAGTGTTTTTGTTTTTAAAAGATACAAATATGAAATCATGCACTCGAAATTGCGAGAATGATTGTATTCAATTATTGGTTGCAAAGAAATTATTCATTAAAATGTAACACTTGAACATCACATTATTGTGGAAGCATTTTTAATATAATATATATATACAGTTGTACCTCAAAACTCAAACTTAATCTGTTCAGAACTCTGGATCGAATTCTAAAAAGTTCGAGTTTTGATCGAATTTTCCCCATAAGAAATAATGGAAAACCAATTAATTGGTTCCCGACCACAAAAAATTTACACCTAAATGTTTTTTTTAGAATTTAAACACAAAATGAACCAGATAAAACATAATGTTTAGTACATATACATATACTAAACTCATCTAAGCACATTTATCAAAACAGTAATTTGTAAAGTAAGAAAATAAATGTATCCAAACAATGGGTCCTGCTCCGATCGTCCGGTCCTTCCGTGTGCCACACCTCCTCATTAACCTCGAGTGGAATCCCCGTGTGAACAGCTGTTTCTGGTTTTTGTCATTAGTCCTCTGTAATTCGTCCGCGTTTCAGTTTTTCCCCAGTCCGGTCATTGTATTGTCCATCTGAGTTTTGCTTTGAGTAATTAAACCCCGAATTCCCCGATACCCTGACATCTGTGTCTTCCACACTCAGGACGACAATATTATTATAATTAAATGTATTAATGGTTTATTGTTAATGTTAAAATAATTAATAAAATCTTTATTTTAAAATGTATTTTATTATATGATACTAATTACTGTCTAATAATCATTGTCTAAATGTATTTTTACTATCTAAATATATGTATTCAGTTAGTGTAAACATGCACGGTGCTATCATAGCGAATGAGAGGCTGAGACTGAAGCGTAATCCTTTGTTTCTGCTGAGAGACGTGCCGCGTGACTCATTTCCCCGTGCATACAAGTTATCTTAGGTCGGTGTTTATGGTTTGACTTCTGAGATTCAGATCGAGTTCTATGTCTGTTTCAATTATATGATGTATTTCACTTTCAGTTTAGAGAATATTCATTAAAGTTTGCTTTTTTTTTAAAGGATGTAGATGATTTCTTTGAACATGAGAAGACATTCCTTTTAGAGTACCATAACCGCGTCAAAGATGCCTCTGCCAAATCTGATAAAATGATCAGGTCTCACAAAAGTAAGTCTCCTGCTGGTGTATTTAGCTGGAGGAAAGGCCTCCCCAGCAAGTTTTTTTGTAGCTGAAAAGTTTTGTTCTGACATTGTTGTGATTCTTGTAGTGAATAATACATTTTAACTAAAAATATATGGTATCATGTTTTAGTTTGTGGGAAAATTTGTTTTTTGTGGGGATGTGTCTGTGTGTTTTTATGTGTTTTTTTTGTATTGTTTTGCTGGCAAATGTGGAAATGGGTAAGTTTGTATTTAGTTTGAGATGCATGAGTAAGGCCTTTGGGAATCTGGAATTTAAAATGAGGAAAAAAGGTTTATTGGTGTACGTGTATAATGGGGAAGTGCAGTTGGGGATTGAACTTAAATGGAAGTAAGTGAATGGGTATATTTGAGTTAGATGAAACTTTCATAGCTCCATAGTTGTGGCATCTAAAGATATCAGGACCAAAGTTTTCATGGTCTGCCAAAAGGAATAATCCATGTAGACGACTTACAGGCCCTTTATTATTTGGCTGTAATGAAGACAGGATACTAATCAATGACCCTGAAGTACTCCATTTCCACATAATTAAAACATGATACTGTATATTTTAAGAAAAAACTGTGCTGTATGAAGATTTAAGGTTGTTTGCCAGATATGTCATCCATCCATGTCATTGGTGTTTAACGTTGTGGTTCTGTTATAGGTTGTGCAGATGATGTGAACAGAATTGCATCCACGCTCTACACGTTAGGGACGCAGGACTCCACAGATTTGTGCAAGTATGTGGTTTGTCTTCACATGCGACTGAATGTAACTCTAGTATGTTTTTCCTGGTGTATTGGTTTCTCTTTTCAACAGGCTACGAGACCCTTCAATTAATGAAGGTATCCCCCTGCTCATAAGATTAATGCGTTCTGGGAAATTGGAGATGTAGTTAATGTTCTTTTTAATTAGGACTACAGAATATCACCTTGTGACGTGAAATTGCTCAGAGTAATACTGCAACATTTATAAAACAAAAAAAATTAAATTACCTGAGTAAATTACAGTGGTACTTCAGACCTCAAACTTAATCCATTCAGAACTCCGGATCGAATCGTAAAAAGTTCGAGTTCTAATCGAATTTTCCCCATAACCCTCACGCATTCTCTCATGTTCTCTCACCAGGTTTTTCTTAAAAGTATCAGAGCTGTTTGAAAAAACCCGGGTAAATATGTTTTTATATCTCACTTTGTCCTTCCATAAAGTGTAGTTTTAAATCTGTCATGATCATTTATAAATGATTAAACTTTAAGCTAACTTTTATATATATATATACGCATACATACATACGCACACGCACATAAAAACATAAAAGCCTACAGCCAAAGTGGCTTCGCAGGTATTAATTGCCTGGCATGGAGTGATGGATTATGGGTAAGATAATGAGCACTCTCATGCCCCATTAATCTCCCCCATTAATCTGCAGAAGATCGAGGCTCGCGTGGCGGCCGACGAGGACCTGAAACTTGCTGACTTGCTGAAGTATTACCTGAGGGAGTCCCAGGCTGCCAAGGTATGCAGCCTGACTCCCGCCCACAATAATACAAACCTACAGGCTCTCTCTCGAACATTTGCTTACTGTACAAGAATGAGAAACTAATATTCTTTGACTGAAGGGGGTCATTGCTTATATTACAATAAAACTCAATAGTTTACGATTTGTATTATAATAAGGCTTGATGGCTGTTGAATTCTGGTCATGAGTTATTTTGTCATCTCTGAGGTCCGTTTTTGTGTTTCTGCTGGTCGCATTACAAAAAGTCATCTTTATTTGATCCTTAACATAATAAAACTACATGCTTTCTATAAAAACAATGAATGGCTGATTTTATCCAAATGAAATTTTTCTGTTTGAGATACAGAAATTACCTGAACCGGTGACTCGTTTTATGTATACACAAATATACTGCCTTTGAAAATGCCTAAACATCCCAGCTGCTAAATGTAAATTCTAAATAATGATTTCATAACACCACACAGTAATACAACCATGATGAGAAAGAGTTGGAGAACCGGTCAAATGTGCTGCACTGTGTGTTTTGGTCAGGATCTTCTGTACAGAAGAGGGAGGGCGTTAGTCGATTACGAGAACGCAAACAAAGCCCTGGACAAAGCCAGGGGCAAAAATAAAGACGTCCTCCAAGCAGAGACCAGCCAGCAGCTCTGCTGTCAAAAGTTTGAGAAAATCTCTGAATCCGCAAAGCAAGGTATGTCCCGTTTCCCCTCACTAGTGAGGAAACTTACTCTCTTACGGACTACCATTTTAATGCCGATAATCCTGTAAGATTTGCTTTTCTTTTGTTTTAAATAGTTATTAAATGATTTTTTACGCCGAGTGTCTGCACACGTCACTTTGCGTAAGGCTGTCCTTGCAGTACCTAGCTATCGTCTCCCCCCTGCTGTTAATTGAACATACTCTTGCTTCAGTCTCCTTCAAGTTCATCTACAGTATGAATGAACAGTAGACCATCATTCTGTGGGTAGCTGTCCCGACTGTCTGGATTAATGCTTGGACTACACTCACTGCCCCATTGGCTCTTTGTGGAGAGCCCAATCCTGGTCCCCTGAAGGCAGTTGCGTATTACAAGGCCAGATCAGCCTAAGCCCTTCTGTCACTGTGGCCTAGTTATTGTCTATTAGAAATACAACAGGCAAGTAACATTGTACTTATGTCTGAAGTGATGAATTGGTACGGATTCAAAAGGTCACTTAGGGGTCATTTCTCCCATCAAACACTTGCGTCAAAAAAGCACTGAATTATGCACCTTTTGAGTTAAGCGTATTATTGCAGCTGTTTGCTTTTCTGGCTTCGGTGCATGGCAGAATTGATCCCTTACTGTCCTTCTCATAATTACTATAAATGTTTGGAAAACACAATTTCTTTCTTGCTGTAGTCTTCAGCTGGTGATTACTATAATGGAATACAGATGTAGTCCGTCTGACACGATTGTTTTATATTTTTGTATTTGCCGCTATGGTTAAGATCAGGTCAGCTTGATATTACGCCTGATGTGCTCACCTGTTTCATCTCAACCAGAACTTATAGACTTTAAGACAAGACGAGTAGCAGCGTTTCGGAAAAACTTGGTGGAGCTGGCAGAGCTGGAGCTGAAGCATGCTAAGGTGACCTTCATGTTTAGGAACTTCCTTTGTGGCAGTCCAAGAAAGTTTTGATTACTGTGTAGATTAGCATATGCAGTCCTTGGCATTATCTTTTATTATGATATTTATTTTGTTGGCTTTTTCCCCTCATCCAGGGTAATTTACAGCTGCTGCAAAGCTGCCTTGGGGTCCTAAAAGGAGATACATAAGGTCCTGGCTGGCAGTCCACTGTAAAGGGCTTCCCTCCATTTTGGTCTTGTCTTTATTTGGAAGATGAAGGCGAGAATGTTGGTCTGTTGGCCCCCAGCCTCTACTAGCAGAGACAGTTTAGGCCCTCCACGACCCCCCGGGGGGGGGGGGGGGGGGGGG
>JABFEB020000026.1:5327792-5346819 GCA_019775895.2 Stomatorhinus ivindoensis
AAATTTTAGCCCCACCAATACCACCCTGAGCCCCCCCCCCCCCCCCCCAGAGTAAGGAAGTCCCTGGTGGAATGTCACCAAAGTCCATACAGCACAAAAAAGAAAAAAAAAATCCTTCATCTTTATTCAATCATGTTGACATTTTAATCATCAAGCCGTCGTTTTCTGTGAATTTCACTCTCCGTGTCACGTCCTACTTTTTCGTCTTTCCCTTTCATTTGGCTCTACCATAATCCTTGCCAATAGTTTCAGTAATCTTTTTCTGTGAAGCTGCTCCGTTGCCTTGTTCAAGTTGAGCTGATTGTTACTATAATTAAAGTGTACGGTCACTAAAAGCCTTGTATATGTTGTATTAGTTTTTACTCTACAGATAATGAACATCTTAATCAAATTAATGGTTTTCTGATTTTTTTTTTTCCTTTTTGTTTTTAATGACAGTGATTTCATACATTCTGAAGTACAGACGCTGTCGTCTTTTTCATTCCATACAAAAGAAACGCTTCAATGTGTTTGCCTTAAAATGTAAACTAATCCTATGAGCATTGTGGAAGACATAACATTTTTGTTCCCCCTGCAAACTTTTTAAAAGTGCACTGTATGTCAATGTTCTGTTTCACGCAATGTGACCAAAGCATCCATTGACGTAAAATGGAGGAATGTTGAGACAAACCGTAATAATGGGGGGGAAGTATCAAAGTAACAAAAACTATACTGTTTATGTTGGAATTGCCATGAAAAGGTTTTGAATATCATAAAGCAAAGATTCGTTCACCGTGGTCTGATTCACTATTATGTTTGCCTGTTCAGACTTTTTTTTTTGTACTGTAAAATCACTTTCATAGGCTTTCTGAAACACCACTGGAAAAATCTGCTTTGGTTTCCATTCTTTGTATGTCAATGATTTAAAAAATGGTAATACTGTATCTATACCAGGAATTCAACCAGTGCATATACTTAGTCCACTGATTGCTGTTATAGAGCAGCATGTGATTTTCATACGCCTATGTTCATATAACCTGATTCCTATGACCTATTTTGAAATTTCTAAGACTTAGCAAGATAATTTGAATAAGGTTTCAGCCCTGATTTGGTAGTTCATATCAGTTTTATTGTTGCCATAATTAACCATCGTGCATCAACTATTTCATACGTTTTTTCCATTGAGTGTATTTCTTAGTGCTGTCCTTAATGTGCACCATTGACATGCATTGTCCACCTCCACGATTGTTTTAATAGCATAAATTTTTCAGCGTGCTCCTGGTAAACAATCAGCATGCATCAGTGGAATGTAACATACTTAAGGGTAATGTACCGAGTTCATTTTAGTCTACAGTGTCAAGGTCCTGAGGCATCCGTCCTACCAGCGTCTCTTCAGCAGGAAGTCAGCATGATTGTGTGGTTTTGCTCCATTACACCCAGTATCCTCCTGGGGTATGTAATGCTAAGCTAAAGAGATGCAACGCAAGACTTACGCTGCTCTCTGTATACGTCAGATCTAATGCCTTTGGCCCAAGTTACAACTGAATCTGCTCATTTTGTGTTTCATTCATAAAATTCACATCAGGCCATAAACTAAAAATTGTCCAGTTATCTCCTTCATGCCTTTCATTGAATGGCCTCACAACAAAAAACTAGCTTTGATTCCTAGAAATCAAAATGTAGAACAGTGATTTTTTTTCCATCCGATCATGCGGGATTGTGCCGTAAACTTCGCTGTTCTGATGTTCTGGCGATTCAATATGAATGGGGCTTGATTTGAACAGGTACAAAACTCTAAATGTGCAAAGTTCAAAAAGTCACACATGAAATATCATTTATGTATAGTAGCATTGATACAACTGTATAAATAAATAATTTACCTTGACTGCTGGGGGGAGTCAGGGAATGTGGGTTGGTTGTTAAACTCCATTGACAATGACCAGTATTAATTGATGTTCTGTTTTTTTTTTCTCAATCCCAGTAAATCTGTCCTGATACTTATCCTAACTCCAAGTCAACTGTGGTATTTCCCCAAGCTTGAGTTTTTACTTCTCAAATACAGTGCTGACCCTGTCCCTGCTACATCCCTAATAAACCTATTCTGTTCCACATCCGTGTGTTGTGTGGTTTTCGTATTGCAATCAGACTTTTTTATTATTATTATAACCTGTACTGACACATCTCTAAAAAGCAATTCAGCGATGCTGGTATTCACTTCAAATCACATTATCCATTTAACTGACTCTAAGCAAGCTGAATAATTCTGCTGCACCAGACCTAAAGTTGAACAGTTTATTCAGAAAATATTCAGACCCCTTTACTTTTGTCAGAATTTGTGGTGCAGCCTTCTGCTAAAATAATTTAAATTCATTTTTTTTCGTCATCAGTCTACACTCAATACTCCATATTGATATAGCAAGAACAGAATATTAGGTTTTTTTGCAAATATGTTAAAAATGTATTAAAATCTTTAAAACTGAAACATATTTGCATAAGTATTCAGACTACTGAGTACTAACAGTGATTACAGCCTTGAGTCTTTATGCTGCGACAGGCTTTGCACGCACATATTTGTTGGTTATCTTGTAATTATTATTATTATTATTTAACATGAATGAAACACTCAAAATGTGCAATTGAAACTAACTTTTTTTTTTATATATATTTGCCGAATCAGTTTTCACAAATTATTTTGAATAGCACAATGTATCATAACGTTCCAAAATCATCCCAGAATCGCAGTGCTCTTTGAATTGGTATAATCTGAAAAAAATGGATGGTTATATATTTTTTGTTGATGGGACAACGGCCTGCACTTACACTGATACGAACTCGTTGCTTCCAAGGGAGAATCTCTCACTCATTCCTGCCCTGCCTGATGACAAGAATAAAAGTAATGTACTATGCTTTTCAATATGCCAGTACGAGTTGTTGTAGTTTAAAATATTTAATAGTGCAAGCATGAGAAATATTTATACACGCTTTGAAGATTATTATGAAATGACTATAAAAATAAAACACATCTTGGACAGAGTGCCGATGTATCACAGTACATAAAAGACCTGGAAGACAGCCCAGACAAAGGGAGGTCACATGAAGACCAGAGAGAAGCCGAACATGAATAATAATAATAATAATAATGCTCCGGACCCCCCGCGACCCAGTAGGATAAGCGGGTATAGAAAATGGATGGATAATACTACTAATAATAATAATAATAAAACATGGGGGGGGCGAGAACTCAATACTGCGTAATGATTTCACAACGCCACTCCTTGTTAATAAAGGAAAAATATGACTAGTGCATGCAAACTGGTTAAAAAAACCCTTGAATTGACTGTCTATAGAGTACAAAAATATGAAAAAGTATTAACGCGTCGGTATGAAGCTTTTGTTTGCTATACTAAACCTCAATCTAACTGTCGGTGAATGTCGCCGTCACTCAATCGAACTGTTAAACCTGGAGATGAGAACGCACGGAAACATTATAAATCGTGCTCTCCTTTACAGGAAAATCACAAATACACAAATAAAAAATTACTCCAGCCTAAGCAAAACTAAAAAGACAGTGCAAACAAAAAAGACTGCAAATTCTCTAATAGTTTTGGTGGCATGTTTATTTTCATTAGCATAAAGTAGTTCAGTTTTACAGCTAGATATACATGTTCAACCTTTCAATAAAGGTTATAATAGTGGAAATCTAATAATATAAATCAATACATTATCACATATTGCTGGAGTGTGATTCCTTGTAATAATGCAGGTTTGTATATTCGCTCTAAGTCGGCGGCGTGGCATGGCGGAACCATTCTTCAGGCCGGCCAGTGGAGCCGTATATTTGGGGGGACATTAAAATGTCGGACCATCACTTCTGAATACATGTAGAAAGGAGATACTTTTAGTTAGGTATACAGGCGTATCCCTCATAAAGCGTATTTAAGCACGTTTGGTGGTGACTAAAAATAAAATATGAACAGAAAGGAAGAATACGATTCATATGAAATCGAGGAGCCGAGTGACGAAGAAAGAGCCGAGAGCAGGTACGTACGTACGTTTAGCTTATTAGGTAACTAGCTAACTACTTGATGAGATGTTGATATGCGGAAATTTTGGCTTTATTGTAATTAAATTTTTATTCAGTGAGCAGGTGAATGACCTTTTCTGGGCTGATTGAACGTGTGTGGAAGTATTCTGTTCTCGGTTTGCGTGGTAGTCGCATAATTTCAGTTTATAACTGGCTAAAAATTTGACTGTCATTTTGTTTAAAATCCCTCAGCTCGGAGGATGAATTGGACGTGCTTCTAAACGGGACACAAGAGCAAAAAAGGAAGCTGATACGAGAGTATCTGACGGGGGAAAGCGAGCCGTCAAGCGAGGATGAATTTGAGAAAGAGATGGAGGCCGAGCTCAGTTCCACCATGAAGACCATGGAGTGCCAATGGGGGGCGCCAGCGGATTCAGGTGCACAGGCTCCACTGTGTGTGTAGGGTAATCAAAAACCCTTAGGGATTTCACTATTTATAATGCATGAGCAGTTCTAGTAAAACAAACTTTTATTACTTGCTCATTATTATAAATATTACTACCAATAATAATACATTATGTGGTCCTTGTAAAAACATAAAGGAGTACCTAGGAGACTAATACCACCCTTACTGTCGACTCACTCCAAAAAAAAATCCACTAACAATCTTTGCACAGTTTTTTCCTAACAAGGTTTTTTATACAATGTACTTAGCAATAACTTGATCTTGAAGACAGTTGTTGATTTTAGGTGTAGCTTATAGATCGAAGAACAGTCATGGTTGTAAGTCGCTCTGGAAAAAAGTGTCTGCTAAATGCTGTAAATGTAAATAAATGCCCCATAGCCCATCCAAATGAAACTTGTTTGAATTATAGCAAAAAAAATAATAAAAACAAATCGATAATAGCATGCTTTATATTCTTATGATAATAATGATGTCTTGTTTTCTGTAAGGAATCGGCATCAACGAAAACTTTTTTTTTTTATTAGTGGCCTTTTTTGTGTTAACCTTTCTCATCTCCTTGCCTGCCAGTGTGAAGCTGAACAGGAAGTTGCATTACTTTAACTGGCTTTATGTACCCATGTGACCAGGAATGGCTTCAAGTACCAACACACCTGCAGCAGCCCCCCCTCAGCTCTACGACAGTATTTATTTTGACAGCGATTCTGATGAGGACGAAAGATCTGGTAAGTCATAATTATCTTATCAGCTCTCAATAACTGGTTAATACGGTCACCTGGCAATAGTTTTGCGATCCAGTAACGTGTGTAGGAACATCAGTCTGTATGATTCATTCATCCATCCATCCATCCATTTTCTGTCGCTTGTCCCGGGTTCGGGTCGTGGGGGTAGCAGCCTCAGGAGAGATATCCCGACCTCCCTCTCCCCAGCTACCTCTACCAGCTCCTCGGGGAGGACGCTAAGGTGCTCCCAGGCCAGTCGAGAGATATAATCCCTCTAGCAAGTCCTGGGTCTGCCCTGGGGCATCCTCCCTGTAGGATATGCACGGAAAACCTCTCTGGGTAAACCGTCCAGGTGGCATCCACACCAGGTGTCCAAACCTGCTTTCTGGCTCAGTTCTTTCTTAGCCACGACGAACCAGTTAAGCGCCTGCAAAACTGTAGACGCCGCTCCGATTCGTCTGTCCAGCTCCCGATCTCGCCTACCCTCACTCATGAACAAGACCCTGAGATACTTGAACTCCTCCACTTGAGGCAGTACGTCTTCCCTGCCGCTTCGCACTCGGCTGCGAACCGCCCCAGAGCACACTGGAGATCCCCAGCAGATGAAGTCAACAGGACGACATCGTCTGCAAAAAGCAGCGAGGCAATCCTGAGGCCACCAAACTGGACACCCTCAACACCCTGACTGCACCTAGAAATCCTGTCCATAAATATTATAAACAGGACCGATGACAAAGGGCAGCCCTGGTGGAGCCCGCACTGGGAACACGTCCGACTTATAACCGGCAATGTGGACCAAGCTTCTGCTCCGTTCACAGCAGTCACTTGGACTTAAAAGGTAAATAAGCATCTGTTTGTTTAAACAATTTCCTAGGTAACTCAGCCAGTTGCCGGGCCAAGCAGCGACGAATCCTTACAAATGATGAATTGCTGTATGACCCTGACAAAGACAACCTTGACCAGGCTTGGGTAGATGCCCAAAGGAAGAGGTGAGTGCACAGAAGAGCACTCTGCACATTTACTGAAGCCTCTGGGCTTTCTGGAATTGGCTTTATTGTAGCTACTTAGCTGGTCTGTTTTTACAAAGTAATTTTCAGGTTTTGCACCGTCATATGGATGGATAGTTTAATGAAGCAATTCAGGTGAATTTACTAAGGGTACAACAGCGGGACCTGGTTACAAGTCCTAGTCCTTTTAGTGTGATGTCAGCTGCTGCTTTGTTCCATATCAGTAAGGATGGTAAAGGTAATTCTTCCCACACTGATGTTATGGGAGGCTACGGAGATCACGAAAACACCGGGCCGGAAAACATGGGGGTGGAGTTTGTTAATTTCCCAAATTTTGGCACAAGGTATGCTGGTCCGCGGTCATCAAAAGTGTGGGAGCCCCTACTCTAAATATCAAATATTAATCTGTTTAACCGTGAGCTATCCAAGCAAGGCAGACCAGAATCACAGCCTTTATAAATTGATTGGTTCTGTTATTCATTATCAGTTATCCACGTAACAGTGTATTATATATGAGGTGCCTCTCGTTCAGAGAAAAGAGGAGATACAGGTAAGTAATGCACTGTTTTTGGCCGCCTCAGGTACAGGGGATGCAGGGCCAAGCGGTCAGCAGCGGGCCAAGGTGCTCCATCCCAAGCGCTTCCCAGCAGCGACGCCATCCTGAACTGTCCAGCCTGCATGACCACCCTGTGTCTGGACTGCCAGAGGTGGGTCTGGATGTTTGTGTAACCTGCTTGTGTCTTTCTGGAGCCATAAACACATTCACTTAAGTGTATATTATATTGATATCTATGTGAATGTGACATTTTGTGAAAATGGTTATCGCACTCATTAAAGATGTAAGACTGTTTAGTTGTGATCAGGGCTGGACTGGGATTCAAAATTGGCTCTGAACATTAGGGTCCCCCATGGTAAATTTTGCCCGCCTACAAATCCGTTGGTAGAGGCTGACATTTTTCCGGGAGCCCTGCTGGATGGGAGTCGATTTCAGCATTAATCATAGGACTGGGATGGGAAATGAGAAACCCAACAGAAGTGGGCGGGGGCAGGAATCGTATTAATAGGCCAGTTTTTATATGGTGGTCTAATGTAAATAAATGCTTTTTTCCCTTTATTTTGAACTTTAAGTCTTCAAAACTCTCCTCTCTGCTAGTGCCTGGTTATTTGCTGGTGGCCAGTACCACCTAATCAATGCAATGCAACGTAGGCTTTGACTTTGCTTGGTGCGGTCGTAAAAAAGCCAGACAAGGCAGTGTTGCAATGAAAAGTTAGGTCAGATCATTTAAAAATTTCAAGAGTTAGTCGAGAGTCACAGTAATAAAACGGTGTATGTAAAGTGTGCAATATACGTATAAAATACCAAAACGTCATGTTTGTGGTCTTACTGTGATATTGGACTTAGGTTTTAGCTAGGTTTCCAATCTTAAAAGCATCCCCCTCCCCTGGGATTGGGAGGGACTTCCCTAGCATTCTTCTAGGGTTGCGACTGGACAGGAATTTTCTTGTGGAATTGAGATTGGACAGGAGTGAAAGTCCACTCCCGTGTAACCCTGTACCCATCGGTTCTTCAGGATAATGCCTGGTATGCTGTACCTGCCAGTCCAGTCCTTGTTCTGGCTTGGTAATTGCTCAAAAGTTACAGCATGGAAAAACAATAATGGGCATTAAATGTACTTACGTAGATACTCTGCTGCTTCCCCTCTGCTGATTTTGGCTGTAGGCACGAGAAGTATCGGACACAATATCGAGCAATGTTTGTCATCAACTGCACCATAAACAAGGAGGAGGTTCTGCGGTACAAAACGCCCAATGATAAGCAGAGGAGGAACCGCCGCAAGAGGAGAGCAGGCTGCCAGGAGGCGGCCCCTGCAGGAGCAGAGCCGGAGGAGGCGTACCATCCCGTGCAATGCGCAGAGTGTGCCACAGAGGTTGCCGTATTTGACAAAGATGAAGTTTATCATTTCTTCAACATACTTGCAAGTCACTGCTAAAAACCACTAAGTGACTGAAAAAAATGCTTATGATTTACAGCAGACTTAATGCAGTGTTTTAATTTACTTTATTTTTTTAATCCTAGTGTCTGCTCTGTCATTGTCACGTCTTAACCATGGGGCAGGGGAAGAAATCGCTCTGTTTTTGTGGCCCTCAAAGTTGTTGGAGCTTTCCTCTTAAGCAATGGATTTTTCCTGAGGTCCATAAGTCAAAGATTGCCATCTAATATTCATTTTGATTGTAGTTAGATGTTAACTATTTATTTGCTGCTGCAAAATGATTTTTTAAGCTATTCTTCTTGATTGACAAATAGTAAGTTGTATCCGACTAACATAACCTGTTGTATACCATTTGTAATGACTGCTATTTTCATATTCCATATCATTAAAATGGTCATCAGATTGTTTCTAAAATTATTTCAACATTGTTCTGCTAATCAGCACTGCCAACTCCGCTACCCAGATTGCAAGTTTTAACATCAGCTGTTTAGCAGATTTCCCGTATTCCACACTTTCTATTGTCTTGTTTTATTGACTAAAAACATGTAAGTGGCCCGCTTAGTGCCCTCTGGGTGCTCCTGGGTATGGGGGGGGGGGGGAGAGAGCTGACAGTTTATCCTGCTTTTTTATTTGACATATTTGGACTGGGGTGTTTCCTAACCTTTTGATAACTGTGGACCGGTTGTGTAAAAAGTTCTCGGACTGGTAAAACCTGTTGACCGGTGCTGAGGGTTGTGGGGGTAGGTACTAGTGGCAGATTGATCAGCGAAACAGATTTAATGTGTTTCCATTTCTGTTATGTTTACATGCTATCAAGATGCGTGATCATCAGGGGTTGCAAAAAAAGCTTTGGAAATTTATTGTTTGTTCTTGTAAAGAAACCAACCTTGCTTACACCCCCAGTGTTCTGCAATGCAGTACATTACTCACCCAGACAGGGGATTGGGAATCCCCAGTTTACAGTAGACAGTACCAAGTGTCAGACATTGCCAGACTACTACCACACTACTGGCATATTTTTAATCTTATTTATCCACAATATCTCCTATTTTAAAAGATCATTTCAATGGACTTGCGATCGCATGTCTTGGACACACCTTGTGGTGAGTTGGATCAGATGGTGGGGGAAGATGCCGGATAGACCTGGTAGACCCAAACACACAGTGAGGGTGTGCTGAGAACATATGGCAGAGGGCTCTGCTTGGGAGATCTTCTCTTGGATCCCAAGCAAGGCTGGAGACATTGGTTATTGGTAACCTTAGCTAGCTACAAAAAATGAAACATAGAACATGCTTGAGAGTAACACAAGTACAAGCATGAGTTAATACTTGTATTCACTTCCAAATTTCGTTTTTTAATATGTTTCGTACCCCTGCTATTACTGGTAGGATTGCTTACATAAGCTGTCGGGGATCCTGGGTGGACCTGCATGGGGCAAGAGGGGGCACTCCCCCACATACTGTACAGCCTTCCCCCCCCTAACTGCCCCTCCACCTTTTCAGTTCTTAAAACATCATAAAAAAAAAAGCAATCGCCACTATGTCCATAAGCTGTTCAAATCAGGACATGCAGAGAAATCTAACTGTACGTAGGTACAGCACTGCGCTAAAACGTGAGCTCACAGCAAGAGTCTGGTGCAGCGGAGAGGAGTCACTGAGCTGCAATGCATCTTAAAGGGAAGTCCGAGCTTTGATGTCTGAAGTTAAAAGGTAAATTTGAAATTAATGTAATGTTCACTAAATTAGCAATGTGTGGCTTGTATGCTAATAGTGACAATGACAGTCAATTACTGTGTAATGAGAGCCTGTGATTGCCTTGCTGCGCCTGCGCCGTCACAGTCCGTCTTTGCCTCTGCTGCGCCTGTGCAACAGACCCCGCTTTTCCATGTACCGGAGGGGACACCCGGTGCATAAGGGGACCCCCAGAATCACAGCCAGCAAGCATCCCAGCACCTTCTGGCCCACCATAGATTCTCCAGAGGCCTGAGGATTTGGACAGTATGAGTTGGGACTTTGCCATCTTGCTCATTTCACTTATTCTGCCAGCTCCTGGAGGATGGACTCCCCCTTTGAATCTGGTTCCTCCCAAGGTTTCTTCCTTCTAGGAAGTTTTTCCTTGCCCTTGTCACCTCTGGCTTGCTCACTGGGGTTTTGAGTGGGGATAATTTAAAATGCTTTGAGTTATTGTAATGTTCTAAAAATGTGCTATACAAATAATATTGAATTGAATTGGACTGTAACTTCAACACCTGTTTGCCTTGTCTTGTCTCTATCTGTCCCTATCCTGGCCTCCCCACCTCATGCAGTGGTCTTCCCTGCCCAGCCTCCTGCGTCTCGCTCCCCATCCCATGTGAAATCCCCAAAGTCCAATAGTCTCTGGTTTGGTCTTTCATCTTCCCAAATCCATGCCCCACTGTTTCCTCCCTTATTACCTGGTCATACCCCTTCCTGTTGTTCCTCCTGTTGTATGTCCACATGCCCTGAGCTCCCAAGTTCAGTTCCCCATAGAGTTCTACATTCTTGTTGCAATTCCCAGGTCCTCATGTTCCACCTGTCTATCTTGGTTGCCTTCTTGTTAAATGTTCTGGTCCAGTCCGCCTTTGATAGTGGTTCCCGTGTCTAGCTCTATGCTATCGTTTGATTTTGTCTCTCCTGTCTTTGGAGTCCTGGCAGTGCTCTCACGTGTTTGTGCATTTGGTGAGGGGAACTGTCAGGATGGATCCTTGTCTGGCCCTGTGCCATGTGTGTTCTCACTGTTTGGCCAGCACTTCTTGCTGGCCATCTTGTTTGGTTTTACCCACAGGTGTTTGCCGAGAGCCAGGGCTGCCATGGTGCTTAACAGTATAAGTTATTGGCCGTCATCCTGAGCCCCCTTGTGTTGCGGGCTAGAGACCGGCCAGTCTCAACTATTTATTAGAGATTATTAACTTTTATTTTGTGGTTTCTCTTGGTTAATCATGTGTCTGTGTATTTCAGCTACAGTCCCCTGTTTTTGCTCCCTGTCCCCTGTTTGTCGTATGTTCATTTTTCAGTGTTTTGACTCCTCTCTGTTTGTGGTCCTTTTCTGTATCTGGTTCCCACCTGTCCTCCGTCTGGTCTTGTTATTAGTGTATATAAGTGCCTGCTTTTGTTCTGTTCCTCAGTGAATCATTGTGGCTGTTGCCTTGTGTTAGCTGTATCATTGTTAAGAATGGCCGATATAAATAACCCTTGTTAGTTACTGTCGTTTCTTGTGTTCCTCCCTGCTTTTGGTATTGAAATTTTTTTGGTGTTGCTCCTTGTATCAGTTTCTGTTTGATCAGTTTTGTTTTGACTCTTTGTAGTCCCTCTGTTGTCTGATTCTCTCTTTTGTGGTCTGTTACATTAATAAAACCCTGTCTGGTCAGAGCTATTACGCGGATCATCTCTTCTTCACCAGGCCTTGCCGTAACACTGCCCACAGGGCAGCTTCTGAATGTTGATGATGTACTCTGTGCATGCATTGATTACGTGTCTATTGCACCATGCACAAAACTACGTACAATTTCCAGCAAGACAGGATGCCATTGCAGGCATACCTGTCATTTTAAGTGCAGTGGATGGAGTGCTAAACTCTGTTTATACTCGCAGCATCTTAAATCCTATCTGCACCTGTCAGAAAGGGTTCTCAGCACTAGGTCTAAATGTCCAAGTCATATGCATCCATCCAGGACTTTTCATACACATTGTGGCCAAGTGGCCTAGAAGTACACATGATCCTTTGTTGGCGCAATTTCTTTGAACGGCCGTTGCGGGGGAAATAAGTTATAGAAATTTTTAGTTTTTAATTTTACTTTTTTATTACTAATTTTACGATTTAATCATACGATTATGTCATATATCGTGACGACACCATTTGTAATGTACCATTCCCGGTTTACTAAAGTCTATCAGGAAGCGCACTCAATGTCACAATGAAACAAGACAGCTGATACGATAGCACAGCAAGTGACATACCGCCCTTTAAATTGACGTAATGTAAAGCTTCCGCAACCGGGCAGGTCACGCGGTTGATGCCGCGGGATGCCATTGGTGAGTTTCCTCGAAGTCTCTGGCTCTCGGTTCGTCAATTGTCTCTCCTCACCAGTGACGTAATAAGACATCGTAGGCGGGCGGTGTTACGGCGCTCCGCCAAGGATTTGCTTACAGCTACTACCAGCACTGGGGGTGAAAACCAATATACTCGAAACTGAGCTGGTAATTCGTTTGTAAATTTTTTTGGGTACACACTTTGACTTTCCTGTATTTCGGTAATTTCATGTTGGTAGGTGATCTTCGGGTCGTCACTGTGCGTGTGATTTTCCTGCGTCATACCAGGAAGAAGAGCGAGCAAGCACCTAGGAGGCTTTCAGCCGTCCGTCGGGAGATCATGGCGCTCGGAGATGCCTGGAAGCAGCTGTCCTGGATCTACTACCAGTATCTGCTCGTTACGGCTCTTTACATGCTGGAGCCTTGGGAGAGAACCGTGTTCAGTATCCTTTCTGTGTAATCGAAAGTGTAACTCTATTTACAAAGCTGAAACGAGTTACAAAGTCTTTGGGTGAAAGTCAGGCCAAAGCAGATAGGTTACTTTTTATCTGCGCATCATGTCCGGTAAACCGAGTGTGGGGCGCGGCTCTTTGGAGTTGGGAGTGATGATGGGAGCTGCTCTGGTGTCTTTTTACGTTGTGTTAAACAGTCAGGAATATCGTCATCCGAGGGAAGCACATTTGCCCGCTATGCTTATAGGTGCAACAGGTTCCTGTAAAACTGAGTTATTTAGGCAACATTATAAAGGTGACGCGTTTAGTAGACCGGTGCTATACCTGTCTCCGACAATACGTTCATGGTAGCCGATCACCCAAAAAGAACTGGCTTCATGTAAGTCGTTCTGCTGCAAGTAACTGTTGCAAAGTTATATAAAATACTATACTTTCCCCGTGGGAAAATACATATGTTATGGGAGTTAGTTGTGATTCTCCGAATGCTATTATGGTCTGTCTGTAGTGTCTGGTGCATGGTGCTGAAAACCGTAATACAAAATTAATATATTGCTGTCAATTATACATGGATTTGTAACTTATGTATTGCATTATACTATGTTATATGTTGTATGTTAATGCTGCTGTGACAATAGAGTTTCTCTCTAAGGAAAACACTCAAGATCTGCGTAGACAAAGGCATGTGTCATGTGTTATAAAATACATAGAATTCGGTGATCATTTTTGACACACCACAGCACAACATCATGACAGCAGTGGAAGCCATGCTTGCTCAGGGTACCTCAGTGGTGCCTTACTGGTCAGGGATTCGAATCAGCAATCTTTCAAGTGCGCATCTCTAGCCATTAAAATGTCACTGCCCACATTTAACTTGTCCAATCTGTTTATTTTAAATTTTAAATAACCTGTTACTTTGCCTATCAGATTAACAGAACATATAAACATATATTATGTTGCTGCTGGTTGATCCACTAACCTGGTGCTTGTTATCCCTGGACATCTTTAGGACCACATGGTTGAATAGATTCCTCTGTTCAGGGTTGCTCTAGATCCTCCTAATATGTCAGCTTAAGGCTGGGTGTTGGGTTCTTGCAAAATAGCCCCCCCAGGCCACTTCCCTTTACATTTTATCAGTAAGATCTTTCATGCAGGCCTTTTTGGAAGGAGGGGGAAGTCAAGGCAACTTAAAAAAGCTTCAGTGCCACTGTGACAGTGGCTGTTACAAAAGTGCTGAGATGGTAAAAAGCAGCGATAGCAATACCACTTTATTTGTCTGAAAAATCACCGGGCCTCTGACTGTTTGGCTTATTGACGGCCTGCTTCATTTTCTTACGTTCCTCTGATATCCCTTTTTTCATTTTAATCAACCTGCCGCTTGGTGTCACTATTGTCCCTCTGCCTTACTACAGTTTGGAGAAAACTCAGTAATTCTCTCATTTGCAGAAGTGTCCCAGTAAATCTGTAAATTATTTGATTGCTTTTTAAATTCGAATTATTTTAATGTTTGTGACATGTAAAAATTGTGAAAAAAAAATGTGATTACAAAGCATATGCCCTGTTGCGTATTCCTTTCTTGATTTGCTCTAGTGTTTGTTGGTGGGTAGGCAAAATTATTGTTGTTGCTGTTGATGGGTTATTCAGGGTTACTTTAAATCTTTGTTCACTGGGCATTTCTTTAACAACACTTCAGATTCTCTCCTGATTTCGGTGGCAGGAATGGCTGTGTACACAGGCTACGTCTTTATGCCCCAGCACATAATGGCCATCTTGCACTACTTTGAAGTGATCCAGGGGTGAAGCAGCAGTGGCGACGTCCCATTGGCTGTCCACTGGAGCACAGTGAAGGATGGAAAGACAACTTTTATTTTGGAGATTCTTCAGGACGGTTCTGTGCTTACCAATGTTTAAATAACAGATATGATGGATAATCAGCGGAGAATGTATGACAGTTTGTATTTATTAAGGACACCATTCCTCTTTGTGTTTTTTTTTTAAACCTGAACTTGTGACCGCACAAACTTATTTTTTTTGGTTTCCTTGACACTGTAAGTACAGATGTCAGTGTTAGACTTGCCTTATATTTTTGAAATTGGTGGCTCTGTTTCACCAGCTCCCAAAATGTTTTGTCATGTATATAAATGTATACATATCTCTGTAAAGTTTTGTAGAAGCTGCCTTGGAGAAGTGGTTTTTGCTACAGATCAGTTTGAGGATCCATTTTTGGCAGCATTTCTCTATTTTCACCAACATTAAGACCGTAAACTTTTAACATTTTTATGTGTTTTAATGTGATATTTACTGTTTTTCATACAGGTCTCTCAGGTGTTTCTGCTTATGTAACTAGTATTTCGAAACATGCTTTAATAAATGATTGGATTTTTGTGTTTGTGACAGCTAATTAAATATTCAGATTTAATTTGTATCCTTGTATTTACGCATTTTTTTTACATGCTGGATGTCTCTGTGTAATTGCATAATGTTTTATTATTTATACACTCAAACCTTAAAAACAGCAGGAGTTCAATAAGTGATGTAGTTATTGATGCCACCAACTTTAAATGTTTTTGCAGTGCAGAATTTTGGGAGCAGTGATTTCATTTTTGGTTTTAAATCCCAGCTCTGCTCTGTGTGTCACTGTTTACCACCCTGTTTCATGCTGTTTCTCTCACATTCCAAAAACCCGGTCTTTGGGACCCTCAGGCAGTCCAAATTTTTGCTCCCTCCAGCACCATGCCAGACAGTCCACATTTTGCTTCTGTCTGGGGGTTCCCAAGGACCAGGTTGGGATAGCTTATGGGTAGGTATGATTGTGTGCATGTATGTGACTTTCAATGGAGTAATGTCCAGATAAACATCTCTAAGCCCAAGTGGCTTTGATCAGTGTCCATTGGGAGACTGCTGGCTGAGGGGGTGCGGTCCCACTCAGCAAATTTCTCCAACCTCTGTAAATTTTGTTGATCAGCGATTTTTTTCTAGGCAGCAAACAGGTCTGGTGAACCATGTGTCCATGCCACAGTTCCATGGCCCAGTTATTAAGAAACACGATACCCCTTCTCACATTCTTGACTGAGTAATTAAAATAGACAAATTAACTAAAAAGAGTAACACGGTTAAGGATAATAAAGTGCTTTTTTTTTTAAAGTTTAGCTGCATATTACCATGGAAAGATCTCAGTCATTACTGGAGAACTTTTGCCTACAGCTTTGGAGACAGATGGCTGATATTGCTGATATATAAGAATGAGCACTATGTACGGTTATACTGGCATGGCCGCCTGAATCAACAGACTGAAAATGTCCAAGGCATAGGTGTAAATCTGCACTTCCACAATTATATTGAAGCACGGGTGATCCAATGGGCAGATGAGTCAAGTTTGTTTTTTAATTTTTTTTATTATCAGCAATTATTATTTTTTCAAAAAACACGTAGAATATGACAAACATGAATATTTACACTCTTGTCTGGTACACCATTGGGAGCTTCTC
The DNA here is from genome assembly GCA_019775895.2 of Stomatorhinus ivindoensis. Taxonomy (NCBI): domain Eukaryota; kingdom Metazoa; phylum Chordata; class Actinopteri; order Osteoglossiformes; family Mormyridae; genus Stomatorhinus; species Stomatorhinus ivindoensis. Next base: position 5,343,962 of record JABFEB020000026.1, read on the forward strand.
TCCTGCAGCTTGTCGAGTCACAGATGGAGGCTATGATTCCTTGGCTTCAGTGGAATGTCATTGAAAATCACACTGACAGAGACTCAGGAGTTACGTCACTGCTTTTTATCTGGTGGATCCCTGGTGAGTACTGTGAATATAGTACTGCATGTACTGTTACATTAAGGAATGCACTTAACATCTGTTTTTGAAGCCTCCTGAGTAACACTGTCTCTACAGAGTAACACATTGTAACATGACAGTACACAGTAAAGCCAGCCACACCAGCAGAGGGTGATCGGCAACACATGGGCTTAAGGCAACCATGGCGTGCTCATAGTTTATCATAAAGAGAGCCAATAGGACAAGGCTAGTGGCCACAAATTGCCCCAACCAGAGGATGGGACTGTCTTCCTGCGGGCAGCTTAAATCATGCATTGGGGAGAAAGTCGGGAGGAACAGGAAAGGCCAGGCCACTGGTCCTAGTCTTTCTGCCCATGTGACTACCGTTGAACGGCCATCCTGAAGATAACCCTGCTTCCCAACCAACCCTTTGCACATCTTTTGCAATTTCCCTTAATGAACGTTGACAACAGTGGGGTATTTGCCTGCACCTTCGGCTACTCTGAGGGAGCCAGGAGATGTGGAGCTCCAATGGGCAGAGTTACAAGCCTCCATTGCTCAAGTGGTTGTGCAGAGCTGTATCCATAAGACCGTGGTGAGCACTATCAGTAAAGGGAGCCAGGCTGAAGAATGAGGCCTTCCAAGCTTGGTTAGCTTGTGGGAATCCTGAAGCAGCTGACAGGTATTAGCAGGCCAAGAAGAATGTGGCTTTGGCAGTTGCTGAAGCGAAAACTTGGGTGTGGGAGGAGTTTGGTGAGGATTCTGGCAAACAATCGGGCAACTCAGGAGAGGGAAGCAGATACTTTGCCCAGGCTGTTTTTAGAGGGGAAGGAGTACTTTGAGGATCTTCTGAAGCCCACTGACACACCATCATTGGATTGGCAAACCGGGGTGGTGGCATGGCTGGCCTTTGTCACCGATTCTGCTCATAACTTTCATGGACAGAATTTTAGGGGCAGCCAAGGAGCAGAGGGGTCCAGTTTGGTGACCTCGGGACAGTGTCTTTGCTTATTATAAGATGATGTGGTTACCCTTATTGGCACATATATGATGGGATGTTAGATGTACAGGGATTCAGCTGTGGTGAGGCAGTGATGGTAATTGTAGAGGATTTTGTTATGATGCCTTGTGTTTAGGAGATGCATGTATGCATGCTTGAAATCACGAGAATTATTTAATCTACATGAATGTATGCTCTACAAGGTGCCTGTCAGTAAGCATACTGTATGAACAATTAAACCTTTCTATATTTACATTTGCCTTTATTTATTTAGCAGATGTTTTATCCAAAGGGACATACAAGTGAGAGAGCAGGATGAGACATTCCCTGGAGCAATTTGGGTTAAAGGCCTTGGACTTCACTAGTCTTTTGTTTTAAGAATGTGTTGATGCAAAAACATTTTTTTTTCATCATTATTTTCCACTGCTGAATCTGCATCACCTTGTAACCTGAAGATAATGTTTCTAAAAGAGTTTGCACTTGATATACTTTCCTATCAGGTTTGCCATAAATGTACACTGCTGAATACTATTGATCCTATGTTGATCTTCTGTTCTAGTAACATCTAAGTAACTCTGTAATTTAATTGATCAGTTGAATGGGTGAGTTTGTAGTGAAACTTATCTAATTCCACCAAATTTCAGAGTAAATGGAGAACTTGTAGAATCTCATACGGCAATTTGTAAATAGTAAAAGGTTTGTGTAAACTGTCCATGACAAATAAAACTCCTCATATTCATAAATTTTTACTCAAAGACACATTTTAAAACTTATTTTTCTGCATTCTTTCAGTTGGCAAGTCAATAATCAGTTAACTCATTCCAGTAATGTCAAGCGCTCGAGTCACATGGACTCTGTGGACTGGGAAATAACCAAAGCATACAGAATATGCTGACCATCTATATTCAGTAAAGTACTATACACATAATTTTCCAGAAAAAAACATTCTTTGTTACTTAAATTTGTACTTATGTGTTTTATATAGTTTTTATATTTAAAATTTAATACCCGCATGTTGCAGGAGAATTCACAGTTGGTGGTGCTGTTGCCTTACATGTGAAAGGCCACAGGTTCGAAAACCTGTTTATTTCTGAAACCAAACCAATCCCTTGGAAAATTGCCTTGTTAATATCCCATCTTGCTCTCCATGAGACATACACACAGGTAAGCGGAGAAGTGCAACCTCACCGGCCACATATATTGATTCTACATGGCCCATAAAATATTTTAATTTAATTATTAAATCCTGTTGGTCGACCTTTCTTATTCCATTTTGTAATTTTACTTTTCAGTGATCTGCATAAACTACTTATGGAATATTTATGTTACGTTGTTTATTCCTCACTCCCTCTCATTTCTCTTTTAGCTCATAAAAATAGCTCGCGTGGTGCCCTGGGAGAAGTCCTCCCAGCCAGTGGCCCCCAGGTTCGAGACTCTTTAGTAAGAGGAAGTTTGGGGGTGACAGTGAAGGGTCAGTCATGCCTGCAGCTATTGTGGTTAAAATCCTTGCTCAAGGGCCCAATGGAAGCATCACTCTGCCAAAGCATTTGAACCAGCGACCATCAGATCACAGGTACAGAGTTTAAACCCACCGAGTCACCATGGGCGTAAATCACGGGGGGGACGGAGGGGACATGTCCCCCCCCCATCCGAGGGTTGTCCCCCCAAAAAAAATTAACAAAAAACAATCGCACTATCTATCGTGAAAAATATATGTATGTATACCTAAAATAATCGTGTAAGTAGAAAAACAAAC
>JABFEB020000026.1:5346919-5365895 GCA_019775895.2 Stomatorhinus ivindoensis
GTTTTACTTTATGTAAAGCACTTTGAATGACCATTATGTATGAAATGTGCTACAGTATAAATGAACTTATTTGTGTCAAAAATTGCTCATGAGATATTTTATATTTATTGTCCCCCCCTACTGTTAAGTGAAATTTACGCCCATGCGAGTCACACACTGCTATCCTCAAATAGCCCAAAGAGGGAGTTCCTATGTGGTGCGGCCTATTCTACTTGTGACCCTGTAGCCTACTGGGTAATTGGTTTGAAAACAAATAGAGGGATTGATTGTGTTTTTTTTGGTAGTTATGTCCACACATGGACACTTTGGGGTTTCAACTCCAGCTCCAATAATCTAGCGAAACATTACCCTTTAAAATTTAATTTTCTTTTTCAAATGTTGTACTGTAGTGTTGTCCATAAACTTTAAAATTTCTTGCATGTCCTTAATCATAATACTATCTGTTGAGATTGGTATCTCTTATGGGTTAGGAGTAACTGTAGGAGTACCGCATACTGTATGAGCACGATGAACACTGAAGTATCACAAGTATGTTGTGGGACAGGGGGAGCAATAAGTAGCCAGAATATTTAGGTCTTCGTTAAATTTCAAAATTTACCTACAATGATTTGTGGTGTACTCTGTTAAGATAGCATTTACGTTGTAAATGTAACAACTCTGCTCTGTCTTAAGTGCAAGTTTTGGTTCATCTTCAAGAGTCTCTGTTCTACCATCTCAAACCCTAGTATCATTATGTTAAACTATATAATATATGATATATATATATATATATATATATATATATATATATATATGATGAATAATGTTTGACAGAATGTTTGACAGAAGAGGCCATTCAAGCTTCACATCATACACCCATGAATCATTTCTAATAAGCAAGATACTAATGCTTGTCACTCGAGACGTGGACATCAGCAACCCAGTTAGCATCAGCTAAGTGTCTTCGGTTATAGAGTAATGTCACATCAGGTAACTGAGCGCCTTTATTTTGGTGCAGCTAGCCGTCACCCAGCGCCTTTGGGGGTGGAGGTTATATTTGTAGCCGTATCTGAACAAACAAGATGTTCCCTGAATACCCGCACGTAAACCTATTAAAGGTCAACTGGATACTTAAAAATATCTATTACTTGGAAACTAAGAAAATGTGGAAATTATCTTATTGTAATATAAGTATATAAGTGTAATAGGTATTTGGAAAATGATCAAAATCCTCTCATTATTTGTAATGTACACTTCATATAACATCATACAGATCATATTAATTTAAATGAGTAATTACATTTATACTTTATATGCATGTAATGCAAATATTATTTGCAATAAAATCGAAATCAAACTAATAATAACTATATTTATAATTAAATTACAAAGAGCAGGTGGCCATATTAATGTAATAGAAGAAATGTAAAGAAATATAAAATCTTTTAAACGCTAATAAAATTGATCACTTTGTTCCGAAATTCATTTATAGCTAAATCTATTTATAGTTACATCTATTATAAAAATGAAAACTCCCATCACCACTATAGAGCTGCAAGCATCCCTGAATGCAGGCTGACAATCAAATTGCACTTAGAGCTACACTGCTGTGACAGAAAGGGGGTGACGGTACGAGCTGGTGCACTTCGATAACCTACTGAAAATCAACATCCTGGCAGGGGTTCAAAGTGAATTCAGATACATCTGAAACTGTGAGATGAGGACATTCCCATGTACACACATACCCCAGGGCTGACTGCCACTCAAACCCAAGTCTGGCGCAAACAAAATGTACAGCCAGCATGAGGATTAAAATAAGCTCCCTCAGAGCTGAAGTGGCAGTTCATCTGCTAAGGGACCCTTAGTTCATCTACTGGACAAATAAGCTCTGTTCTTCATAAATATCGTCCCCTTCTGTTACACTCCCTCTCCAGCAGACATATGTGATAAGCGTCAAATGCAGCAATGATCTCATAGAAGTTCAAAGGTCAGAATCCTATGAGGTATACTCCTGTTAAACTTTTACTTGTACTTCTGACCTTTTAATGCACCATTCAGTCTGAAATTCAGGGAAACATTTTGTATAGAAGCCAAAGAGTGTTTTTTGACTTTCAAGGGATTTCTGAGTATTTGGCAGACTAAACCTAGCTACAACTCGAATCGTACAAAACACAATCAGTGGATTGCATAGTATGCCACAGTCTGGTTAGACAGTCTGGTTTGAAGGCTCCACTTATCAACTATCTATCATTCTAATCTTCTATCTATCATTCTAAGTGAAACTGGCACACTTACATTTAGTTAGCTTTGTGATCATAACCTTTGTCTTCTGCATATTTAGTCCTAATCCCATCTTTTCACTTTGTTCCTTAAATTCCTTAGAAGTGTCTTCAGATCTTCTTTGTTTTCGATGAAATTGTGTCATCGGAATTTCAACATTTGTCAATACCTCTTCCTCCCTTCTTGACTTCACCATTGTCTTCTTCCTGTTCAGCTTCTCTGTAAAAAGGTGGATAAGCATGATATTAGTATGCATCTTTGTCTAACTCCTTTACCAATCTGCAAGTACTCAGTTTCTCTGTATTTCATTCCTCCTTTGACTTCCTGCCCATTTAGAGATTCTACAATAGAACAATCATATGCTCAAATACACCAATTCTCCTGAGAATATTCCATAACTGAACACAATCTAAGGCAATAAAGCACATGTTGTCCTCCTTCTGGTATTCCTTGGGTTTTTTTTATCCACCATGAATCAGATATGATGTCTCTTGTTCTTCAGGATTTCCAGAATCCAACTTTTTACATTAGAAAACGATCTTTCTATGTAGAGCTCTAATATGCAATAAGTATAACCTTAAAGGCAGGTGATATGAAGCAAATTATACGATAGCTTGCATGCTTTGTCAGTTCTCTTTTCTTTGGTATAGAAATGCAAACTGGTCTCTTAATCTGTAGGCAATTGAGGTAATTTGTTCAGCTCTTTGAATTGCCTTCAGTTGCTTGCAGTCTCTATTTAAAGTCATGTTCCAGCATATTTGAGATGTCTTTTGGCTCCTCTTTGCAGTTGCCATGTTCTTCCTATTCCCATGTTTGCAAAAATGTACATTGTCCATAATGTATGTGTGCCCTGCGCTGGACTGGCATCTCGTCCGCCGCCTTGTTCCCTGGGCCTGCTGGGATAGGTGCTAGGCTCCTTGTGACCCTCTGTTCTGGCTATGGAAGGCGGATGGTTTTGTTACATAGTATTCTTTTTTTGTAGCCACTAGGCAGGAGAATAGCTGCTAGGCAGCAGTCTTTTATGATGCTAGGTACAGTTTGACTGAGTCATACTTATTGTCTGCAATCACTGCTAAGCTACATGGTTGCAGCTCTGTCGATTCCAATTATTTGGACGCATTCATTAGTTGTGCAACAATGAAACAACTTTTCCATTGCACAGTGCTATAAGTGGGTGTTTAGCATCAGCAAAATATATCCTAAGCTGCATAGTGGCCCTGGTGATTTTCTGCAATTTTCTGTTCTCCTGGGAAATAAGCAGAAGGTAGATGGACATGAAATCCATCGTTAGCCATTGCTATGGCTAAAGACAAGACACTTACTGAAAGAGGCAGACACTGGCTGTCCTGCATTGACTGCGCCCCATCATGTGCATTGAAACAGCTGGATTAACAAAAGGGAAGCCAGGCAAGATAGTGTGAGGTCTCCAAGAAGAATTTAGCACCTTGGTGTCACATAGATTGCAAGCTGCCATTTAATGTTGCTTTGATGAACTTCTGTAACATTTTAAAGTGCAAATCCTATTCTGAGCAGAAAACAATGATGTCACCTTGAAAAATAAAAAAAACTCAACATCCTGCAACCCCCCCTCCCAAAAAAATGGCTGCAAGCACACACAAGAGTGAACTATGTAGTGTCTGAATGATCCTGTTCATTGATGACCTGAATCCAATATATATTTTGTGATTTTATATGAATGAGGAATGCAACAAGTCCCTCAAGCTGTTTATTAGCTGCTAATGGATAATAAAATTTCCAAAGTGCATTTTTGGCTAAAGGCCATTTGAGAAGGCTAAAGGCTTCTCAAGCCATGTAAAGAAGAGAAGTATTTTGCACAATGGTAAAAGTTCCTTTAATAGTTGGGAATTTCATTAAAATATCTGTGCCGAGCTTCCGTGAAGAAAAGCTCACAACATTCTGGATTGATTTGTGTGATTGAGTTCAGAACGTTGGCTCTCTAACAAAAAACATACGTCACTGTCCAGCACTTCCAGACAAAGGAAATCACTGAGCGGTTCTACGAGCGAAGATGGTCTTGTAAGTACAGAATCTGTGTTGGGATTGTTGTCAGGCGGACAAAGTCAACACAAAGTTATTTTCTGGCAGAGGGCTGCTTGCTAGCGGCCAAGCCCATGCACACACTGACTTCTTTATCAGCCTAACTGTTAATAAAGTGCACTCTTACTGGAGAGTGCATTGCCTCACGTACCCTTGTATACCTCCAGACTGCAGGGTGGTGCCAGGAAACCCAAACTGGTCTAAAAGTCCTCCAGACAGAGCTAGACTTAGGGGTGATGTACAGCTTTAGTGGCCACTGGCCAGCTGGCCACACTCTCCCCATGACTACAATGTCTACTGCAAACAGTTTTATAATACAATGGGTGGGATGAATTGTAAATAAGTTACTCACTCCCAAGAGCACAAAAAGAACACACTTGCTCATTGCACATGCTAAATATAATCGTTTTAGTTTAACTTGCTATGTAATTTTTCATGCTGCAATACACGAGCTTCTCATTAGTATTTCAAAATACTCCAGTCATAATTTCCATTCATTGTATATCAATTCATTGAAGTATGTATAATTTTAAGTCAATACTGACATCACTGATTCCAGGTCAAACTCTAAGCAAGTTCGGAAACTGGAACCCTGTGATATGATATACATTCCTTATGGATTCCTTCCTCTGTCCGTACTTCACTGAGTCTATCTGCACGTAAGCTCCCCTTAATTTAAGCTACACAAATCACATACTCTCTGCACATATTATTGTAATGACTATGAATCGCCAAATCTATTGCATACGTGGTCTTTGATCCAGAAATATTTCCTTGAATTGGTGTTGAAGACATGTGTCACATTACATGGGATGAAGGACTCGAGGGCAGGCGTTTTGATTAAACAAAGGGGGTTTTATTAAATTGAAACTAAACAGACTGGAAATAAACTGGACCACGAGGGATCCAAATGAGAGGAGTACTATGGGGAAGGCCACAGATGGCAAGAAGGAGCAATGTTAATGAGCGGACTGGGGAACACAGGCCTGGGAAGCATGTATATACAGGACTATCGAGGGAGATAACGAGAGGAACAAGAAGTAAGACAAATGAGCTACAGGTGTTTACTATAATAAAAAAATTATAGTAATACATGAAGCAGAATATTGGCGGCAGCATTCCTTTACAGTGAAATGGGGGGGAGGGGGGGTTGAATGGAAGGAAACACATCCAGGGACTAACATTTATGTATTCCATAATATTTTATAGGGTTATGGTCTGGTTTTATCCATACCGAAATAAAAATTCACTTACCAAGCACGGATAGTAGGCCTACGCAGTTTGCACAGTTGCATTGAAGCGAAAAGCATCATCAGCTGACATTTATGAGCACATCATTTAAATTACAATCAAAATTAGAAAGAGCTACAGTTGAGGAAACATCTAAAACCGCCGTCTCTAAAACTGCGCATGATACCCCAGACTCATCCTTATTACGCAAATCACTATTTAAAAAGAAAGGACAAAAAAACACTCATTAGATGTCGTATCTTCTGAAGCTGTCCCCGACCTAATTTATTAATTTATTGCAAAAACTGCCCAGGTCTCAGTAAAACTTAGCATGACCAATGGAAAAGCGAAGGGCTGGTAATGCAGCAGTTCGTGCGTCATTGTATTTTAATAAATAAGCACGCATTTAGGTTCAATTCTTAGAAACGTTATACCTGTAGCATGCACTCGCCAACAAAAAATGTTCACTTAAACAAATGTCACAATATGGGCTTACATACCGTTGAGTTGAATGGTGGTAACATGCAATGAAACATCAAAAACTATACATATAAACCCCAAATAACCCGCAGTTAGCTAAATTGAAAACTCGAGGAAATTCTCTGGGATAAAACGGTTTGCAACTTAATTATAGGATACAATCTTCAGATAGGAGTTTTCGTCCCTGATAAATATAAAACTGACTTCTAATTAAACTGATAATTTGCGTGGCTATAGCGATGCTATAATATTCACGTCACAATAACAAAATCAAATTTCGCCGAGACACCCCCCACTCCCCGGCCGGCCAGTGAGGGATCAAGTGCGCATTCTCCGATAGGGGCGTCGCTCTGAATGGGCTTTATGAGCAGGGGAACATGGCACTTTTCACGTAGCGCCAGGCAGGTCACCCAGCATTGCAAGAAGTGGTTGATTTAACAAGCAAATGACAGCATCGGTAGGAAGAAACTCGACAGAAAACATTACAGAAGACAAGACCGCATTTTTTAAGACAATCGCCAATACTTCCGAAGTTAGAGGTATGAGAGGTTGGGAGGAGTCAGGGGGACCTGTCCACAGGTGTACGGAGTCCACTTCCACAAGTAGTGAAAAAATTACCGATAATGAAGACGGAGATCGAGCAGTCATCCCGTGTGCCCTGAGAAGACCACGAAGCAACCATCCAAAATCCAAAGAGCACAAACGCCTGAACACTCACAAGTTGGTCTTGCAGTATATAGTGCCATGCATGAATTCATACGGTCTTTGTATAGTGGACAATTTCCTCGGTAATAAAATTGGAGAGCGAATTTTTCAAGAAGTCACACATCTTCAGCAGGATGGTAAACTGCAAGATGGGGAACTGGCGAGCCCACAGTTTGGCAAAAGCAAGTCCATTCGGGGGGACAAAATTGCGTGGGTGGAGGGGAACGAAAGAGGTTGCGAAAATATAGGCTTTCTTCTAACAAAAATGGACAAACTCATCACGTACGCCGACGGCAAACTAGGAAAATACAAAATTAAGGGAAGACATAAGGTGGGTATAGCCTATATGCTTAATGTGAAACACTAATATTTTTGAGAATCAGAGTTTATGAGGACTTAAAAGTGATCAAAATAGGATGTATAAATATTTAAAATGGCATTTCAAAAGTAGGCTAATACTGTACAAAAACTTTATTTTGCGACAACGCATCATACATTTTATTTAATATATGACAATGACTTACCTACCAAATGGAAGCATGTAAATACATAATTAACAATAAAATCAGCTGATTAACAGACCTTAAATTAAAAAATGATTATGTCAACAATAAGAAAAATGCGAACTAAATATTCTAACAATCATGTAAATGACGCACTGTATAATGTACAAATATAGAGATTTGAAATATACTGTAGAGATAAAATAGCAGAGATTTTTATTAAATTACAATTAAGTTTATGCTTTTTATTATTAAATGATAATGAACGTAAATGCGTTTACTTAATATTAGAAGTTGTGAGCATTTATTTCGTGATAAAAAAAATAAACAATGTTTTGGCTTTCTGGCGTGGAAAAAGGAAAACGTTAAGTGCAGCCTGGGTTTTTGGCCAGTGCCACCCACTGGTTTATAGCTAACGAGCAGCGAGGGCTACATGCGCCTCGCGGAGTCGTCAATGGCGGAGGACAGCCCTATAGCGCTCACTCAAACTGACACTCCCTTTCCAGGCCTCCACAGTGTTACATAACGGCTATTTTACGCTGAACCTAATGGGTTTATGCACACGATCGTATTTGTGATTTTAACTTATTAATATTATTGGTTTGGATGTGTTAAGAAATATATGTCTAAGAGATGCCTCTTAAAGCTATTCCTCAATGAATCCAGCTTTAATATTACTATTAAGTTGTGATTTTGGCCGATATTTGTATATGGGGCAGAGAAAGTAAGTTAAATTTACCTTGCTTTACTGTAATAAGGTAAACAAAAAAAGCGCAAAAGTTGGTACCACGTAGAAAGCCGAATGAGGATAAGCGTGACCCCGCCTCCGGAGGAGCTACAACACATCCTGCACGTTTCCCTTCACAATACATATGCCTGCCTCTGTCCTGGTCTTTATAAACATGCTATTAACTTCATGAGCAAAGGAGAAACGAACAAGATCCCACTTTACTCCTATGAGATTTGCTGTATTTCTTCCGCAGCCTCTTCTCATCTTATGTGTTGACTGTTAGTCTGCTTGTAGTTGATACATTGGAAGCAGTAGACTTTGCGTGCATTTTAATTCAGCATTTAAACGCTTTTTAATCCTCTTTTTTGCGGTAAATATACCTAGTTTAAAATGCCCTTTCTCCAGCCTGTTACAGATGCAGATCTGGAGAGAATGGCTTTGGATCGGGTTGTACCTTGTTTACTGAATTACGGTTTCTTTTATGTCGATAATTTTCTCGGAGACTTAATCGGACATTGCGTTTTGGACCAAGTGAAAGAAATCCACAATTCTGGTCTTTTACACGATGGCCAGCTTGCCGGTCGAAGGCATGGGGTTTCCAAAAGGCACATCAGAGGCGATAAGATAGCATGGGTTAGTGGTACTGAAAAGGGCTGCGAAGCGATCAATTTCCTGCTTTCATTAATCGACAAGCTGGTAATGTTCTGCATCGGGAGACTTGGAAAGAACAACATCCGAGAAAGATCTAAGGTAAATATATTGTTAATGTCTTTAATGCCGAGCTTAGGCATGTTGATACTTGCCAATTAAATCGTAGCGTTTGATAGTTACATTGTATCCCTGTTTGTAAATATAATACGAATAACAACAAAGTATTAAATAAGGTGAATCGTTGATCTCATGCCGTTTTTTAAAAGTCTAACCGGGTATTTTCTCATATGTGGATCTTAGACTAAAATTTTAGTTTAGGATATTGGAGTGTATGAGCGGTGTCGGAACACGGTGAGTAAATTAAATGGGCAAATGAACAAACTCAGCGATTCCTATCATATTTCCAACCCCTAAAAATGAATAAGTAATATGATTTAAGTGTTAAAATGTCACATACATTTGTCACAATATGCAGAGATTCTAATGTTAGTGCTCAGGTCGCTCCTTTTCATTCTATTTACTTTCACTTGTCACGGTGTTTTTTCCCTTCCGCTTTATTGGTCATCTGTCTGCCTTTGCTCAGGGATGCGGCCACCTCCTCCTTGCAACTCTGCAGCAGGTGGTTAAGCCACATGTGCCGTGTCATTCCAAGTGTGCGCAGTACGTGACTGCAGACACTGAGCAGAGCAAGGCCTTACGCGCTTCTGTTTACACGCACAGGAAGCCGAACTGTGCGGCAGGAAATGGAGCGTGCACTGTTCGGGGCCACAGATCAGCTGCAGACTCCCGTCTGCGTCCCTTTGAAGAATAGTCTGGAAAAAATGCACATATGCAATTTCGAAATGTGAAGTATTGCGGTGGTACGTGCTTATTGTGCACTTATTGGCTAAAATTTGTGTAGAATCCTATAGTTATTTTGAGTTGTATGAAATTTTAGTTATGTAAAATGTTGAATTAATAGTGCCTGTTACATATAACACAATTTGAAACCTGGTTTTATGGTGGTGGATGATTTGAAAATTGGAAAGTTGGATAGCCAACTGTGAGACGGTAAACAACACCAGACGCCAGATCAGGCAACTTTTTATCTAAAAAAAGACATTTCAGTAATAACTTTATTGAGGTAATATTTTATATGATCCCTGAAATGCTACAATATATCTTGATAAGCTGTCAATGTTAGCAGATTCTATGAAATGAGTATTGCTACAGTGTTACATAAATCCCTTAAAGATATAAGATGCAGAATGCATGGATGCAAACATTACATGGTGATTTCCTGCAACTGGTTCTTCTGTGCTTGAGAGGTGAAAAATGCAGATTACCTCCTCCACACATGTGGGTTCCAGCTCTGCTCGGGCTGCGTGGGGACAGGACTCCCTCACGCTCCACACGTAGCTCTGTCATTAAACCTTCTTACCCTTGGCAGCCAGCCAGCAGGCTTTTGTGTAGGCCACGCCCCCTGACACCCCCCCCCCCATATTCCCACATGACCCAGTGCTGCTGTTTGTGCTGCGCTAGTCTGACAGCAGGGGTTCTATCTTTGCGGCTGTAACAGGAGGGGAAAATTTGGCATTATGCATGGTCCTGGATAAGCTGTTATGGGATGGATGGATGGATGAAATTTTTATAGTACTTGATATTCCTACTGTGTATGATACCTGATATTCTTTCTTGTAGATTATGTGGATTGAACAACTGTGGGATATAGCTGCCTTGGTTCAGTATGACTGGTTCCATCAAAACCATGGCTACCTTTCGGTGACTGAATGACTGCAGGTGTGGCAGCATTTTGAGTTGTCACTCTCCTGTTGATTGTGGCTGTTTCAATGCTCAGGGCTCCATCTGTCCCAGATGAATATCAGTCAAAGTGGGACTTAAGTGCACTTAATTGAAACTGAGTTCAGAATTATGGGATCTTCAGACATGGATTCCCGAGGGGTGGTCTCAGGGTGGGGAGCTGGTCTCGGGGTGGGGAGCCGGTCTTGGGCTGGGAGTGTGGAAGTGTTGGTTGTCTGAGGATGGAGGTTAGACTTAGGACAGTTTCATGCTTGGGGATGTTGTAGTGATTTTTTTTCTAAGACTAAGCTAAATGAAATTTGCTGATCACAGTTCTAAGTTTTACTCATATTTACTGTATATAGATGAATTCTTAGGATGTATCACAAATTGTGATCTACCAATATGTATTTTTTGTATTATTATTTTTTTTTTACTCTGTAAGGTATTTTGTGCTTTGTAGACATTGCCTGGGGTAAGAGGAATAGTTGATACCTGGGTAGTGGGTCCATGTTTATTGCTGAGTATCTGTCCAGTTAAATGTACTGTCTATTGCACTATGGTCTGGGGAGTAGATTACGAAAGGACCGTGGTGAAGTTACACTTTGCTAACCTTGTTTCCAGTAGAGAAAGCACAGCGTTCAGCCACTTTCTGTTTGCATGCTGGGCAGTCTCTTTAGGATGGGTGTTCCTTCTCCCCCTGTGGATCCGTTTTCTTAAATGAATCACTTCGGCATGCTGGGCTAATGCCCAGAGGTCTCGCTGTATTTCCTGTGGAGTAGAAGAGCTTCAATTGCCTGAGATGAAATTTAAGTTCCTCCAAGGATCCTTTGCCCTCTGGAAAATCAACATAATTTGTTACAACTATTCATTTTTCCTTTTTACATTCTGTATCTTTGGTAGATTTCGCTTTGCGTGTATAGTGTTTTTGTATGTCTCCTAGAATTCTTTCAGACTTGCTGGTTTATACTTGTGGCCATGTTTCCATCCAGGCAATGGTGGCCTGCTACCCGGGAAATGGCACAGGCTACATAAAGCACGTGGACAATCCCAACGGAGATGGCCGCTGTGTCACCTGCATCTACTACCTGAACAAGAACTGGGATGCCAAGGTGCACTAAACCGTTTCTCTTATTGCCTGTTAGCTTTGCTTACGTCTACATATTTCTGTGAGTTGTTGGTTGTAACATTATTGTTGCAGTAATGCGTAATTTGAGTTGTCTGAACTTGCTAGGCAACTAATGATCACTTATCTTGTTTCTATTGCTCTTTAGGAACATGGAGGAGTTCTTCGAATATTCCCTGAAGGGAAATCCTATGTAGCGGACATCGAGCCGCTGTTTGACCGGCTGCTGTTCTTCTGGTCTGACAGGAGGAATCCGCATGAAGTCCAGCCATCCTACACTAAAAGGTGGGCCCCCGCTTCACGTCGTGCGTCGCCCAGTATGTGCCTGACTGAGCTCTGGCAGCATATAAAATGTGTTCTGGCTTTTAAAGGCTCAGTCGTGAACTTGGGCAGTTTCATGTAGAGATCCTCTTTTAGGCTGGCAGACAATTTAGGATTTTTACAGTTATAGAGTTGTGGTTCAGAGCTGTAGTTCAGCTGTGGAATTTCAAGAAATGGCTGGGGGAAATGGTTAATGTTTATGGAGCATTCTGATAAATATTTGAACCAAGTAGTATCTTTGCTTTGACAATATAATATCCCTTGTTTGTGCTTGGTACATGTGCTAATTTATTCCGTGTTGCAGGTATGCTATTACAGTTTGGTACTTTGACTCGGAAGAGAGGGCCGAAGCCAAAAGAAAGTTCAGAGATTTAACTGGTAAGTGTAACATCTGAAAAAGTGAATCAGACATTGTGTTTGAGGAATAAAATTCAATTAACTCTTAGTGCTCAATTTGTTGAACAAAAACTTGTTTTAATTCTGTAATAAATCAGTGCTTTTATGTAATGCAGTGTATTTCCAGTTATAATAAGATTGACATTAAAGAGTTTTTTTTGGATAGTGTTTTAAGATAATCACATAAAATGCTTGTGCTTTGTTGGGTACCGTTGAGGTCTCAGTCTGTCGGGTACCGTTGGGGTCTCAGTTTCTTTTTCTATTTTAATGCCATGTTAAGATATCTAATGATTGCAATACATGTCTTTTCAGCAATTTCACAGGAGAGGAGCACCTCCTGATGGAGCACCCCACCCAACCCCCGGACGTGTACCATGGAATACCCTGGGCCCACAACCAGGCCCAAGTACTGAACTCGATTGTCTCTGGCATAGCACTTTAGTTTGTGTGTTCCGGACTTCTGTGGAGTATGAACCCTGGTACCTGCCAAATCTTCACACATACCTCTGGAATCATGGGAACTGTGTTAAGATTTTATTTTCTTTCCAGTTTGGATTGGCCATTGGTATTTGGACATTTTAAGCACCCTGTGGATTAAAACATCAGCCCATCTGCCTTCCATAACCACTTACGTTGTTGGTAATGGTGTTGGGGTCTCAGTCTGTCCCAGGATTCCCAGGGTACATGGCAGGGGACAGAAAGACTGCGATCCTGAAGGGAATTAAAGTCCTGGCAAACTGCAACCTTACAGTAAATTTAAAAGAAATGTCCTTAAATGCATTTAATTGTAAATAACACACATATTTTGAATGATAAATTATTAAAGATAATGAAAAACTGAATAAAACAGGACAGGGAGACGGATAAGCTGGGTGTTTCATCCATGATATACACCCTTCTTACAAACAGAAGGCAGCACAAGAAAAAATGTCCCACTACTTCCTCCTGAATCCCTTTGAAGCCTATTTAGGAAACTAACCAAAGGACACTTTTAGATCAAATATAAGACATTATCTATTTGATAATGAATTTTATATATTTTTGTGATTTCTATTGGCTGTGTGTTTTGGAGCAGTTTCACAGAAAATTTAGAAGAATATATTACATGTTTATAATTTACTATGTATGTCTGACTATACATTCTTAAGTAAAGATATGTGGTTTGCTTGAATGATGTGTAGCTTCAGAACAACAATGAAAAGATTTTGTTTGAGTGACCCTGAGTAATTGCAAGATTTAATGGCCAGGAAAACCTGAGAATCCAATGAAATTATTAATATTAAAATAGTTCTTAATGACATCATAGTTGCATTTGTTTTTAGTGAACTTATACTCAGAATTTAAATTAAAATATGTGATAGTGTAAATCTATATTAATGTAAACAGCTTGCACCAAAATTAGTTTATGAAAAGCCTAAACTAAGCTGTACTGAAAGGTCAACGAGGTGAATGTGGAAAATGACAAGAGAACAAACAGAGAGCGATAAATAAGTTGTTAACAGCAGTGACATATACAGGGCTGCACGTCTGGCATGTTAGATGTTTTTGTTGATTGACTTCTGAAGATTTACTTTTTATTCAAATTTATTATTCTGAAATTTCATGCCTATTTATTATGGCCTCAAATATTAAGAACACATGAAAAATCAACTTAAAATTTAAGCTAATAAACACACACTTACGACAATGTCACTACAATTAAAACAGTTCAGATTTTTCATATAGCCATCAGGCATGAAAAATGACTCATGTCTTCATTTTCACTCTTTCTTTTACTGAACAGTCTGCTCAGTATACTTCTGTTCCCTCTGCTTTTCTAACCATTTAAAGCTAAAGAATCCCCTTCATTAAAATGCATTGCTGAAGTTTATATCATCTTCATAAACTAAATGCCATATATTTGTAAAATACATGTACACAGGGCATTTTAAGTAGTTTATTCTGTTATGCTTTCTTAAGTACATGTTATTAATAGTTTTGCCAATTTAATGTATTTAAGAATTATGCTTGAAAAAGAAATAGATTGTGAGTTAAAGGAAGTTGGCTCACCAGACCCCTGAAAGTTACGTAAGTTGATCTGAGAAGTTCGGTCAATATAGATTCTTCAGTACAGATGTTCAGTACAGAACTTTATTGTTTTTTTTATCTAAAAACATAAATACAGGACCACAACATGTAGATGGTAAATTTTGTATAAATTGGGTGATTGTGTATAGAAAAAATCTATTTTTTTGCAAATAATCCTATTTATATTCAACAGTCAGAAGAATTTAAACAATTTGGATTCAGGCATAAAACTTATTCTAAACAATAGCAATATAAAGCACTTCAGTTTTCCAGTTTTACAATTCAACTGAGCTTTACTTTTTTCTGAGAGGCTGTATAGATGAGAATCTGTATTAGTGCATTTGAAAATTTGTTCTGCCACAAATCTTCAATTGTAGGAGTTGAGTTGTGATATGTACTTAACTTATGAAATAGATTTAAGGGATTTTCAGATCCCCACGATCCTGCATAGGATAAAGGGGCATAGAGGATGGATGGATTGATGGGTGGATAGATGTATGGACAGATGGATGTTCAGACAAACTCTTGAGAAAAACTCTTGCTTGAGAAAATAGGGAGCAGTTTCACTTTATCTCACCTTCAGATATCTCTCCGTCCTGGACTTCCTACAAGCACCCTTAAGGATAAAGTGTTTTGAGATCTTCTTTTGAAGTTTTATCCTGTGTTATTTTTGCATTATATAGTGATAATGATTTCTGTGAATGTTATATATCTGTGTTGATAGTCTGATTCAGACAATTGAATGTTAGGTGCAGTTTTACTGTTTCAATCATAATTATACAAGGAGTATTGAAGCATCCGTCCTTATTTTGTATGTGAAACTTAGAGCTGCTAACATCATTAGACATTAAATTTAATGTCTGTTGCTGTGTGGGACATGGCTTGCAGTGGAAGTTCAGCCTGCAGTTATGGGCAATTATGATTAGTAAGTCAGTCAAACTCCCATCATCCTCATGTAACATTTCCCAATCTATTTTGCAAGAAGTGTGATCATATTAAGATTAACATTCCCAGCATTTTGGGAAAGTTTGTACTTGTGTTTCTGTGTGCTTTAAATGACTTTGTAAGAAATATGCTTTATTTAATGTAATGATACGGTAACCTTTAATCCAGCTTGCATGCTGGTCAGCAGTGCTGGTCACTTAGACAATAGTTTTGGAAAACTCAAATTATTACTGCAAGCCTTTGTTGTCTTAATGCTTTTTGAGAAATAAAGTGCTTTTTCCACCATTGTGATGTCATCACTGTGCTCGCATGTTAGAACGGTGGACACTACAACACCATCAGGTATTAGTGCACATTTGATATAATTATAATTAAATGCTTAATGTGTGTATAATTATACATATAACATTAATTATTGTTAATTATTATTAACATTACTATTAATTATTAGAGAGCAAACTGAGTGGGGAGCACTGGGGCCTCGCCCCCCCGGGGATGGGGGTTTTGAGTCCCACTTTTTCTTTGTGTGTGTGTTTGTGTGTGTTTTTGTAATTATTAAATTTCCCTACAATGTGATAAAAACATGTAACATTTAACCTTATTGGGACATTTGTTTCTATGCCCACAAGAATAGCCTCAGTTTTACAAAAATCTGTGACTGCAATGAAAAAATGCCAAAAATCTGCTTGTTTGGTTACTTAATGTTAAGGTTAGGGCTGGGTAGGGATTAAGGTAGTCATAGTTGGGTTATCCCCATAGAAATGAAGAGAGTGTCCATGAAAATATTAATATGTGGACTATGTGTGGGGGTGTATTTGTGTGTGTGTGTGTGTTGTGTGTGGGGGGTGTATTTGTGTGTGTGTGTGTGTGTGTATGTGTGCATATGTGTGTCTATGTGTGTGGGGGGTGTATATGTGTTTAGTTTTCATTATGTTTTCCTCATATCATGTTGGGGCTCTGGGTTCTTTGCACATTCCCAAGACATGCAGTTTCTATTCATGCAGCTAATTGGTGGGATGGGAGGGGGTTTAATAAGGGGTTGGAAGATGGAAAAATTACTGTATGGCGCCACCTAGTGTCTAATAGTAGAAGCTGAGCAATCCAGCAAAATGAATTTGGTTTGTTTATCTATGTAATGGTATGTGTGTGTGTATATGTATATATATATATATATATATATATATGAAAGAGAGAGAAAGAGAGATTTTGAGTATAATATTCAATATGTCAATATTTCTACTTACATTTACATTTACAGCATTTGGCAGACGCCCTTAGCCAGAGCGACTTACATAAGTGCTTTAAGACTTCACAATGAATTTCCTCCTGATACTAGCTCAATAAAACCAAGGATATGCATACCATTGACATAATACTCTGATGGGAATGTGCAGAGTATAATACCAGGAGTGCTAATTGAGGTATTTCTGGAAAAGGTGTGTTTTAAGTCGTCGTTTGAAGACATACAGTGACTCAGCTGTTCGGACATCTAGTGGGAGTTCATTGCACCAGCTTTGTGCCAGAACAGAGAAGAGGTGTGTCTTCCTTGTGCCTTGAGGGGTGGTAGGACTAGTCGAGCAGTGCTGGAGGATCGGAGAGATCGTGGTGCAGTGCGGGGTGTGATGAGCTCTTTTAGGTAGGTACTTTGATTTCAGAATTCATTGACGTCAGTGCATCAATCAATCATTATTATCTTGATCATTACTACATTTGTACTGTAAAGCTTTTGAAGTCTTGCACTGGCATTCATGACTTCTTGACAGCAAAGATAGCTGTAGCGCTGGCAGTTTGACCCAAAAGTACATCTTGCCACTAGATGTCAGTGTTGCACAACAATTAGAATCAATATGAGATTTTACCATAAAGGACTTCAAACTTTTCCATTCATCCATCTATCCACCCATTCATCCAACGTCCAACCGCTTACAATGGTCAGGAATTCATACGTTAAATGAGTATTTGACAATTCCACCATTGGCAGAAATATAAATAATGGATATAGCATTAAGTACCTTAAATATTCCCTTATTTTCCAAATGCCTTATATTCTTATTTAGGTTTATGTGCCACCCATGGGCGTTGCCGCCATTAAATCGGAGAGGGGCGTGTTCCCCTCACATTCTCATAATTATATGTTTGGACCCCCCACAGAGTTCACCCAGCGCTGCTTCTATTGCTTCCCGCAAAACCCGGAAAACCCGCCACATTCAAAATGCTTCTGACTCTCCTGGGGCCGCCTCAAAATGACCTCTGGGTCCCACCCTGGCTCCCTCACTGGCTCTGCCACTGCAAGGGTGGAAGTTAATATGCCAGATGTACAGGTACACACACACACACACACACACACACACACACAGGGGATACAGGGGGATAAAATAATACATGCTAGACGGAATTGACAGATCAGTTATTTAAGAAACCGGCTCCTGCTCCTCAATCCATTTTAGTTGCTGGAAATGTTGAGGCTGTAAATTAATCTTTTGTTCTTGTTCTTGTTTGTGGAGCAGTGCACAGTGTCATGCATCCCAGCACCGCATGTAGGCGTAAGAGGAAGCGGGCATAGCTGTGCATCAATAAGGTTTTAATGAGGGTTAGCACTCGGCGATGCCAGGTATTAGAGTATGGTCTCCTGCTGATGGATTACATGGCATACAACAGACAAGAGTCATTCTGGGGCTTTTGCAATAGGAGTTAATTACAAAGAGCAACACTGGGCCTGCGTGTTTTGCCAGGTACAGTGTGTATTTCCCATATCCTGCAGCTAGACTGATGAAAATCTTGCTGTTTTGTGCCTGGCTTTTTACAATAATTGATTGCTTTAGTGGTCATTTGTAACCTCCTCCTATATATTGTAAAATCACTATGTTGTTCTTGGGTCTGTAACTAGCTCATATATTTGGGGAAATGAATAGAGATCAGACTTTGACTCATTGAAAGTCTATGCAACACCTTCTTTTCATACAAGGCTAGACCATCACTTGCAAATGTTTTAACAATTCTCAGGGTCATCATCATGTTCATCAGATCTTTGTAACGCAGAAATATAAAGGTCATTTTATTCATTGCCAGGGGGGATTTCCTGCATCACCAATGGAAATTGTATGACATGTACCTTGGATATTATATTCCAAGATTATTGTATGTGTACAGATACAGGATGTCTACAGAGCAGAAGCCAATACAATCTACAAAAATGATCTCAGTACCTGTATATATACACAATACGTCTTCTGTGACCAATGTAGAACAAAACTAATAATACTGATGAACAAGATCAGTAAACAAAATGGTACCTCTCATGAAACCAGTATTATATTGGTTGTGTTTTTTGCAGTGTTCTGGATATCTTCCTCCTTATTGGCCCTGTTTTTGCTCTTTTCATTACAGTGCTATCCAACAGCACTATTCGGGTACTTTAACATACCTTCCTCTTCCTGCTGTTTCAGATAGCTATCATTTAGAGTCACTTGTCCATCCTAAAATGCATTTTTCTGTGGAACCCATGCATTTTTCTGTGGAACCCATTTTTCTGTGGAACCCAATAATTCTGTAACCCTGCAGAAATATGAAACTTTACAGCATATATGTCACGTTGCGGGGCGCAGCGTGCCTGGGTGCAGGTGGTGTCGGGCAGGGAAGAAGACGGAAGGCAGGAATGTCCAGAATAATGGGGTTTATTGTGGAGACACGCGGGTAAACACCACAAAACATCACAATGACAGATCT
>JABFEB020000026.1:5376494-5398749 GCA_019775895.2 Stomatorhinus ivindoensis
AGCACCAGACACCACATGGCATTTTACAGAGAGGTTCTTCTAAATATTATATGTACAACTGAGTAAAATTGAAATTCGAAGTTATTTATGAATTCATTGTAGTAACATTGTTGACATATGATAAGTACACATTTGCCCCAAGCACTACTTTAGGTGAAATACCTGAAAATGTGGAGGGAGAACATACCTTGGAGTCTTGCTAGTTTTCTCTTCAGGAGGAAATGACATCATGTGGAGCAGGTCATGTAATTTGGAAAACACACTCTTCCTTGAGGGGTGTATTTGCTATGGGTAACTCAGATGACAGCGACTTCTCGGACACATATTCAATTTGTCAATTTCTATTGAAAATGTGACATATTGCCCAAAAAGACACATTGTTCAAAATTACCTCAACTTAATGTAAATAATATAATTAAAACTGTTTTTGAATAAGTTTTTAAAATGTTTTTTTAGGTAATGAGATTGTGGTTGCAATTCATTTCGGACGGTTATTTAGTTGACATTTTAGGGATATCTAGTAAATTTTTATAAATAAATGATTATTTCCATCATAGTTAACTATGGGATTTGTAAAGACAAGATCATGAAGAACACTGAAGACTTTTAAAATTTTATTTTAATAAGCATGTTTGCGAGATAAATCTCATGGACATGAAAACTCCCTCAATTATATATTGACCCATGTACATTGCCAGGGTCAGCAATGAGTCCCTCATTAGTGTGGGGGTATGATCCCATCAATGGTACCAAAGGTCCTGGGTTCAAATCACAAGCTTCCCGATGCAATTAAAAAAATTAAATATTGTGTCCTGGATATGACATTAAACTGCATGTGCAAGTAGCACTCCAACTAGCAGGAGAACAATTTTTTCTGGGGGTTGGTGGCGGGATTGGCACTCCATCCCTGGATGAGTTGAAACCGTCAGAGAGCTAATAGCGTCAGGCCTGTTGGGGATCGGGGCTGGTGTGGTGCTGAGACATTGCCTGCTGCATGGTGGCACTTGAGTCCCAGTTTGAGGTGACGCATCTGGGTGGGCGAATGGAACGTTTTGTCTCTCCTACTTATGGTCGGGTCAGTCTGATGGCTACCATACTCAGAGAGTAGCTGTTGCTGTAGCGGATCGGCTCCTTCTGATGGTGTCTGATGTCATTCCTTCAACGAGCATATTATGAGACTCAGGTTAAGGCACTCCTTGGGTGTCTTGTCTGTTGTCTCAGTGTATGCTCCGACTGTGGTGAGTGATGTTTTGTTGAGGGAGACATTTTACTTGCAACTTCGCTTGGTGGTTGAAGGGTGCACACGAGGTGACACTCCTCTGACCATGGGTGACTTCAATGTGACCATTGGCACTGACAGGGCTGGCTATGCGGATTGTGTCGGTTCCCATGGGTCTGGAGACTGTGGTGAAAGTGGCTCCATGTTCCTTGACTTTGGAAAAGGTCAGGGACTGTGAGTCGCTGGATCCTGGTTCCAACACCCTGAGCCACATCTCTGGACTTGGTACTCCAGTACTGGTGGTCCAATCCCCGTGGGCACATGCTGGAGGCTCCTGCAGAACTGCAGGATCTATAGAAGTGCCCAGTTTGTGGATTCTGACCACGGACTTATTGTTGCTACTCTTAAGATTCAGCTTAGACCCAGTAGGCTACTACGTACAAGGAAAACGAGGCTGGACTTATCTAGACTCCAAGATCAAGCTATTTCTAATGAGTTGGCACACAATTTGTGTAACGAACTTGCAGACATGGATGCGACCGCTGACTCTAATGTGATATGGGAGACCTTCCGTGATAAGACCCTGAAGTTTGCAGAGGGCTGTGTTGGTGTTGCCAGTGTTCCCAGAAGGAGGTGTTTCGTCTCGCAGGGCACCCTGAATATTATCGAGAGGAGTCACAGCATACGACTTGGTGGCAACTCCAGTCTATACTGGGAACTGAAAAGGATGGCTTTGAGGGCTTTGAGAGCAGAGAAGGAGGCATTTGTTAGACAAATCTGTGAGCAGGTGACATAGCGTCTGTGGTCTAGTGACCCACGTCCTGCTAACAGAGGAATCGAAGCATTATGCACATCTGAATCTGAATCTGTTCACTCGCAGTCAGGGCGGGTGATGGAACGGTCCTTACAGATGACACTGCGGTTGTGACCCGCTGGGCCGGCTACTTTGATCAGTTGTTTAAAGCTGACCCTCTGGCTCGGATGTTGGACATCTGTGGGTCCTTCTCAAAGCTGACACCCTGATCAGCTGTGAACTGTCCAATCTCACTGAGCGCAAGCACAAATACTGGCAGAGGTTCTTTGCAGCCTTTGTCGATTTTCGTAAAGTGTTTGACTCAGTTGATTGAGTTGCCCTGTGGGACATCTGGAGACCTTGCAGGATCCCCTGAAGTTGCCGGACATCATGGCCAACCTATACACTGGTACTGTGAGTGCTGTAGAGAGTGGAGGGAGAACCTCTGCGTTCTTCTCAGTTGATTCTGGGGTTTGTCAGGGGTGTGTTCTTGCTCCTACTCTGTTCAATGCTTGCATGGACTGTGTGTTGGGCAGGGTCGTGGGGTCCAGCAGCTGTGGGGCATCCATTGGTGAAGAAAGATTTACTGAGTCCCGAATGAGGCACATTACCTGCTTTGTAAGGGAGTGTCAGTTATGGCACTGTGGCCATGTGGTGCAGATCCCTGAGGGTGATCCGGCTTGCAGAATCCTCATTGCTGAGGACCCAAGCGGCTGGACCAGGCCAAGGGGACGCCCACGTAACACCTGGCTGTGGCAGTTGGATGGCCATTTCCGGAGGCTGAAACTGGAATTTTATCTGCCTGAGGGATCGCTGGCCGGCATCCTGAGGAATTTCGCTGTGCGCTGCATGCTCCCCAACCTCACCTGACCTGACCTGGTTGTCACCCGTCCAGCCCTGCCCTTCGTGTCTCCTCCCCATTTGGCCAGCAGGTGTTGCAGGCCATCCAGTCTTCCTGCCTGTCAATCACCCTTCAGTCCCGAGATGCTTTCCTGGCTCCACAAACCCCTCTTTGGGTTGAGCATTTGGCTCAGATTGAGAATTCGCT
Organism: Stomatorhinus ivindoensis; assembly: GCA_019775895.2. Lineage (NCBI taxonomy): Eukaryota > Metazoa > Chordata > Actinopteri > Osteoglossiformes > Mormyridae > Stomatorhinus > Stomatorhinus ivindoensis. The sequence continues at coordinate 5,379,555 of JABFEB020000026.1, forward strand.
AGTTCTTTGGGTTCAATACTAGCTAAGTCGAAGCTTCATCTGTTTTATATGCTTTTGGCTTTCCATAATATTATTGGTTATCAGTGCTTTTCTGTTTTTGGTGTTTTTGTATTGGTTCGTTGTCTTTTGTTCCTTTTCAGCTGCTCAGTTTTCCTTGTTTTCGACATCCCTTAATGTTTGCTAATCCCCCCCCCCCCCCCCCCATACTGTTGAATTGTCAATTTCCAAAAAAAAACATCACCTTGTTTGCCATGTGAGTCCAAAGTTCTGATTGGTCAAACAGTTGAGATTCTCACCAACCTCCATTGTCTTGTTAGCTGTCCATTTAAGTGCCTGTTCTTGTTCTGCTCTTTGTTGGTTCATTGTAGTTGCATGGAGCAAGATCAGGCAAAAAAAAGTGAAGTAAATAACACAGCGTACCAAATGGTTCTGAATATATATATTGCAACTTTCTTTTGCCAGTAAACACAACTAGTCTTTGGACATGTTGGACATGCAGCCCTCACTGTAAAACGCGATGTAATGCCAAGTAAAACAGAAATGTAAATCTAGTTGCTGTAGAGCTGAGAAGCAGTTTTTGTTGGGTAGGAAAAAAGGGCAGAACATCTGTTCACCACTCTGCAAACCCAGACGAGTTGACAGCATACCTATCACCAGAAATAAAACACTGACAGACAGGACCCACCCCCCAAAGCCCAGAGACTACACTCCAGACTAACCCCAGAGCTCAGCTTCAGGTACAGAAAATGCCCACTAGCCAGGCAAAATGACCAACTGAACCTGCTTCCGGTTCAGAGAGTGTAACCCTTGGCTACTGCCCCTCGCTATGGCATTTTTTGTTATTTGCTATTAAACACTGAATTACCTATGTACTCCTAAGCAAATGCAACAGTATTGCCGAAGATGCAAAAAAGAGAATATCATTATCTATAGTTGTGAAAGTGTGTGCAATAGGTTCTTAGTATATTTATAGCATATATTATGGCAGTAATTTCAAATCATGCAGCTACTGAATGCAAATTTCTACATTTTTTCCATACCATAACCAGTCATGAAATTAATTACGTGATTGTCTTGTCTAATTATTTGAATATTTAATCATTATGATATTATTTTTTGCTTGGGCACAGTATCCACCTCAACTGTCCAGACTTAAAGATCTAATTAGTATAGTAAACCATTTGTTGTATCATGCGTATCTACAGTGCCCTGCAAAATTATTGGCATCCTTAGTAAAACTGACCAAAAATCTATGAAAAAATGGCTGTTTTGACCTTTCATTCAAATCTTTTCACGTAATTTCACAATTAGTCAGGATATGGAGAGAGCTGGCAGAAGTTTGCATCAAGTAGCTACAGGATTTGAAAATATAAACTGACATAATATATAAACATGATGAAAATACTTCAGGAGATCATATACCAAAATCTGTAAAGACTGGTTTCCCCATAAATCTTCCAGCAGGACAATGATTCAAAGCGTACAAAAATGGTTCACTGACCACAGAATCCAGCTTTTGCAGGGGCCATTGAAAACTTGTGGAGCCAAGGATTCTGCAGGATCTGGAGAGATTTTGCATGGAAGAATGATCCCTTTAAATGTGCTTTCCTATCCCACCTGGTATTATAAAAGCAGACAGTGCTGTTATCATGGCAGAAAAAAACCTCAACACAGCGCTGCCAAAATTTATGCCATATGTGTTTTTAGAAGAAATGTTTCATTTTTGGTGAGGATTTCTTTGAATAAATTTACCCAATTTAAAGGTGAGATTTCTCATAAACAATAATTCATCTGTAAACTCTGAGGTGCTGGAGCAAAATCATGGAGACTTACTGCGACCACTTACTGTGTGATACGATTTTTCCCTTTCAAATTTAAAGTCAGATAAGGGAAACAGACTAATTTAGGTGGATGTATGTCAAAAAAATCATACAACACAAATGATTTTAAAAATACACATTTCTTCAAGTTCAGTTCCAAAGTTGTATCTATTCCAAAGTTCAACTGAATTTTAAGTTTAATTATATAGGGTGTAACGTTTGAGGAGATGGTGGGTAGACTGCTCTTAGCCAGAGGTTTTGGAGCCGAGCTCTGGCACCAATTAACCACCGCTGATAAGTTTAGTGTAAGATAAAGCTAATGAACAACCCAGAGGCAGTGAAACACACCAGCAAAAAAAAGGCTCAATCAAAAGCACTGTTATCACCATGGAGACCAGAGGTCCACTGCTGGTGTCCTTTACATGTTTCAGTGCCTATGTTCAGCGCTACTCTTTGAGTACGTTGTAGGTGCAGGTGCAGCCGCGGTAAAGTTTATGGGATGGCTCTCTAATCTCCCCACTTCCACCAAGTTGTTATATGTAACCATTAATCATTTAAAATGATAACTGAAAAGTTTAAGAGTACAGTAATTTTATATAATGTTTTCTTTGTTGGCTGGATTTTTCTTAGCACTAGACTTTCTGTCTGTACATGACTGCTGTTTAAAAAATTTATAACAAAGAATTTGGGTACAATATTTCTTCTTCTGCTTGTTGTGCGGTCGTTGCAGGACACAAGGGTCCCTCCAAGTCGTTCTTCTCGGGAAAATACCTGCGCATGTGGAGTTCCTCAAACGGAGCATTCGCCAAGCGGACAGGAACCAAAACTGAGAGCAGAACATATCAAAAGGCCAGTGTCACAGTTAAATCCATAAAAATAAAGCGAATTAGAAAGAAAGAAAGAACGAAAGAAAGGGAGGAAGGGAGGGAAAAAGAAAAACTGGCAGATCACTGTGGTGTGTGGCGGTCATCAAGATGGCTGAAAGCAAAAGAAATTATGCCAGATAGTAACAAATCTAAGAGAAGTTTATTATGAACATGGCACCTGTAGGATGGTAAAAACCGTGTTACAGAAAGACAACCATGTATGACATGTTTCTCTGAGCTGATGAGAATCTACAAAAGTATAAAATAACCCTGTTGTAAAATGAAGTATGTACATTTCTGAATTGCAGCATTATTCATGGTCAATGAAAAAAAGATGTTTCTTAAAAAAAATAAGCCAGGCACTCAAAGTTAGCTTCAGTTAGTTATGTTTTTCAAAACCAAACAAAAATAAAAATGTACCATAGTTTTCTCTTTTTAATATTTTAATTTGTTTGTATTTAGAATTTATAACACTGTTAACATTGATACTAAGAGAATTCCCTTTACCCCTTATTCACCTACTTGGCACCAAATTCCTCATAAAAGAATCTGTATAATTGTACAAGAAATAGTTAAAAACACAGACACAGTCTTCACAGGTAATGAAGTGTTTTTTTCATATTGTAATTTTTAAACACTATGTATCTGACAGCAGCTGAGATTAGTTTTAGTTTAAATCACCAGCAATCATTTTGACACAACACAGAAACATTAAAACAGCTCATCCTGCTGTTCCTTTGTAACACATGGGTGTATTTCCTGGTCCACGGTGTCTGTTTCAGAGCTGCCCCTCTCCCCAAACCTCATGCCCCACTAAGTAGAAAACGCTAACATCTACTATCCCAGAAACCTCAAGTGGCGACACCAAGACCCCCCAAAACATTCCACCTGCCAACCTAAATTCCACCACATTTTCCTTTTTTGTTATTATTATTATTTTTTTTTACACCTATTTCTTATGACCTGGGTTTAAGTAACAACACACCATCACAGAAACCACAGACACTTGTTTCCTGATGTAGGGGAGTAGCCTGATTCAGTTAAAAAGACAAAGGCTCCCCCACCCTTTGCTGGACAGACTAAAAAACACTGAATGTTGACAAAGCTGCTGGACCGAACAAAATCAAGTAAACTAAACAATCAACTTAGTAAACATGCATTTCCAAAACACCTATAAAAATAGATTTATAGTGCGAAACATTTTGTCTTTTCATTTCTTTAAGAAATCTTTAAAATTGTTTATTGTCCTGAAATACTATGATTTTTTTTTCCTGTGTGTTACAGGGTCCTTGAAGTCAACAGGTTTGGTGGAAACCAATGAAATACACCCAATGCATACAAGATAAGCACAAGGGACTCTGGGAATGTTTCACAACTGAGGCTTTTATGGTTCCAGTCTGTTACATGTTCTAAGTGCTACTTTAAATTTGTATCATTTTATTCTGTAAATGTAAGCAAGCTGGAAACTAAAGTCCCAGAATTCCTCAGTGGCAAATGGCTCCATAAACCTTTGAGCTAGTTAAGAGTCTTTTTATCTCTGAGAGAAAGAGAGGTCTGTAGACTACACAACAGCAAAGCAATAGCGGAAACAGAAAGAAATACAGACAAAAGGAAGCAGCATAAGGTGACACTACATAAGAAGGCCACCACACAAAATCCACTAACCTCCAAGAATCACTGATTCACTAGGACTGCAGAGAGGAGGGAGAGGGGCAGATACGACCCCACCCCCGGCCCCGGACTAGAGAAAAAGCACAGAGAAGACAAAGGACGAAACAGCTACATCAGCTTGGTATATACTGCATATAATAACGTTAACACATTGAAATCGCCATGGAGACTGACAGCCAATGACACTTACACATTGTACACATTTACGGGTCTCACGCTTGGTAATAGATGCCTTGATGGGCGGCTGCCAAAAGATGATGTGATAGATTTTTTTTTTTTATTATTTTATGACATTTTTTTCTTCTTAAAATGAGAATCACAGTGTTTTTTTAACACCAAACTGTGACATTAACTTTTTGGCAACAAAGAGATAAAATTAGGAATGTGATATTTTTAAATGCAGTATTACATATCTGTGATTGTTATGCATGTATTTATTACAATCTTGCTGACTTATCTGAGATTTCAGAGACTTTATGAGATGCTGGGTGATGCTGATGACATTCAATGTACATAGGGACAAAAAAAAAAATCTGAATTCATTCAAATGAAATGCTGTTAAAAATACACATTTGTGAACACAAACATTTCAAGTTAATGACTTAATTAGCCTCAGTTTTACTGAGAAAAGAAGATTAGACTAAAGAGTAAAAACAAAATCAACCCACTCAAAAATCCATTCTTAAGCTCAATCAGATTGAGCATGCAAGTACATTCCCTTGATAAGAGAGGCAAATATGAAGGTATATCTGCTTAGCTAGAGGTAAGAGTTTTCTGCAGAAAATCTCACCATGAACTATGTACCACTACCTGCTTCAGCCAGCTAAATGAGGGGTATCAGATGATAGCACCATGGATCTGCAAGAGTAAATGGAACTGGGAATATCCTGGACTGATCAGTTTTGAATTCCTGGGATATTATAGTAACATTCTATTCACAGGTCAATACCCGGCTGAAATTGCTTTAAATGTGTGATTTGCAAGTCAGTTATGTCTGAGCTATAAAAAAAGAGAAACATTAATTCTAAAATACTATTCCCCCGATTAGAAATGACAATAAAAATCCTCTGAACTATATCAAACAGGGTAACCTCCCTTCTTCAGCCTCGGTCGCCATCAAAATGTGGACTAAAACCGTTTCAGTTTTGGGCTAAAACTGTTTTGCTCTCTATTACCTTTAAATATACAAATTGAAGGCATCTTCATAAAGATGCAACAAAATCAACTCAAATAAAAAGTACATCTCAGGAGACCACAGAATAGGCGTCAAGTACTCAGAAGCTCTCTGTATGTGAAAAAGCCACTCTTTGCAATAAAGAATAATCCATTTTAGTCTGTACAGAGAGAGATCGTGAACGGTATAGAGAGAGAAGGACAGAGGCAAAGAAGCAGAGAGAGAGAGAGAGAGAGAGAGCGAGAGAGAGAGAGAGAGAGAGAGAGAGCGAGCGAGAGTGAGGAATGTCACGGGGACCATTCATTTTAATACTATGAGCTCACTTGCTCAAATTCAAAGTGCTAGAATTATTTCATTTTTTTTACCCATTTGAAACACAGTCTTATGCCTCAAATTGTCTTTGACAGTTGAACACAGTAATATGGTCTTGTTGTTTTGCTTTAATCTTCTTTACGCTCAAGAGTTTGTGTGGTGTGGATCCCGTTGCTGTAGACGGGGAACGGGAGAGTGGAGAATAGTCCCTCGGCTGTGGTGAAGACATTAGTCGCCGGCATCTGAGTGAGGCCCGCCCCGCCGACCCCTCCCCCGAAGGGGCCGGACATGTTGAGCCGGTGGACGTGGTGGTAGAGCATTTCCATGGGTGTCTTGGGGTCGATACCGAAGGTGGGGCTGTTGACATCCACAAAGTTCATTGTATGGGCATTGGGCAGCAGGTTTCCCTGCATGGCGAGGGTGACGTCAGCGGGGGCGTAGCGGATGGTGCCAGTGGTGTAGACCCGCTGACCAGCCGTGCTGGTGGCAGCTAGGGCGCCTGTCACCCGGTGGACCAGTGGAAGCACCACGTTGCCGGCCTGAAGCCTCTGGAGGGCCTCGAGGTCGCTGGTGTACAGCAAGGAGCTGGAAGTACTTGGAGTCCCCTGCTGCTTGTCCCGCGGCGAGGCGGAGAGAGGCGGAGACAGGGGGTCGGAGGAAGAGGTGCTTGATGGTGGGGCTAGGCTGGCCACGCTCGAGGCTGAGGAAGGGGCGGTGCCACTGTATGCAGGTTTTCGAGCACTCGTGCCTTCTGTGCCAGGGGGTGTGAGGACGGAGTCGGGGATGGAAACCTGCAGACCACCCCCCTGCGGGGACGGGAAGTGGTCGGCTGCCGCAGGAGGCTTGGTCATACTGTAGGGGGACTCGTTCCTTGAGATCTCTCTGTTGGGAGGGTAGTTCCAGATGCTGCTGTCATTGTCGAAGTTGATGGGCTCTGACATCTCAGTCTTTATCTTGAGCACTGAGGCACTGCCAGGGGAGGGAGGGGGCAGCAGGGCGTGCTGCTCCCCCAGGGCCGAATCCAGGACCCCTGGGCTGGGGGTGGCGGAGGCCAGGCGTCGCCGCTGACTGCTGTCTCCCTTCTGCTTTTTCCTCCGCTTCTTCCGTTTCTGATGCTTTGAGGAGGCGGAGGTGTGGAGGTTGCTGGCGCTGTCCGAGTCCTTGGCGCTGTCGTACTCGTCAGAATCGGATGAGAGCGAGTGAGGCAGCTCGACGGCCTCTCCGTCGCAGTAGCGCTCTACCTTGATGTGCAGGCTGCCGAGCCGACCCAGCTGGCCCTCCTTGCTCTCCCCCTCGCCGTCGGACTGCTCCATGCTGTCCTCACTATCCTGACTTTCGGGGTTGCTCGAGCTGTCTCCCTCTTCCTGCCGCCGCATCTCCTGCTCTGAGGGCCGGCCTGGCTGCTTCTTGCTGTCAGACTCTGGGTCCTCACTGTTCTCCGACTGGTTCCCCTTCCCGTCAGACTTGGAGTTCTCGTTGTCTTCTGAGGAACAAACAAAGGGCAGCCGCTATAAAAATCCGTGTACTGCTCTGAAGAGACAGGCCTTGCCTACAGCTTGAAACTATGGTTAAAACCAATGAAAAATGTCAGACTTTGAAAGCTGTTTCTGTGTAGGTGTATGTATATGTATATGTAGCAGATGGAAGGTGTCTGAGGCTAAAGCAGGGGAGAGGAGAGGGAGTTAGCATGTATTCCCCAGGGAGGACACGTGCCTGCACACTCTCCTTTAAACAGATGCTAATTGTATAGCTCCTGTTGGCTACACCGGCGACCTTGGACTTGTACAGAGAGGGTCAGCGCTTGTGAAAGTGCTGCCAGCCCCAGAAAGACTGGGCTGGGCCTGAGGCAGCTGGGGAGCTCAGTAGACTGAATGATGTACACAGATACAGAGGTGTAGCAACAGGGGACTCGCTATACTGTCACCTCTACCCCACAGCAACATCCCCCCCGCTGAACCATATCTCTTATTCCTCAGAAAGCAGCCCTATCCTCTCATGCTAGATAAACACACCATATATCCACCCAGGCTCTGAGTATAACAGTATAACAGTAGCAAGTTAGCCATTCTCAGAACGCTTAGGCCGGTTCATGGACGTGGTACTCATTTTTTTTTATGATGCATACCAGAGTTTTCCTTAGAGTCTGATTCCGAGTCAGAGGTCTCAGAAGACTCGGAGGCCTTCTCTGGCAGATTGGGGAGCTGTGCGATGTCTATGGGCGTGTCCTTGTACTCTGGATTGCTGCAGATACAAAAGAGGATGGTGATGAAGTAGTCGACCGCAGAAAAGCTCTTTAAGAAGGTTGTTGTCAGGGATTGCCGGAGTGTTTGCTATTCTTCCTGCATTGCGATTGATCGGCTTCCTTCCCCAAAGGATGCCTCTCTCTAATGATCTCTAACAAAGCACTACTCTGGCCAGCAAGGGTGAAAGAAATTAAGTGGGGATTGTGGAGATAAATCCATTTGCCCATCAATGTGTATGAGAGAGAGAGGACAAATTCTAGAGATCTGAGAAGGAACCTTTACTTGAAATTTGGCTGAATCTTTACCTAAAGTGCAGAAATCACGCAACGCCCGGAATACAGTACTACACGGTACAATGTAATGGATGATTTTTTAAGGAAACGATAAACAAAATAAACAACAGGAAAGACAACAAAACTTGGTACCTAGGCATCGGCTCCTCTTACCTGAGGACATAGTTTACCCAGATGATGTTCTTTTCGTTGGCATTCTTGGCATTGATAGCGATAGTGGCGCTAGACTGGATCCAGATATAGCCACCATTCTTCTGTATCCAGCGATAATACTTGGTTACACACTGTCCCTTGTTCATCACTGCAGAGGACAGAATGCTTAGTGAGCTTAGCCAGATAGGCATTGAGTTCATGGAGTCTGAATGTCCCAAAGAAAGGCACGCTGCGTCAGCGCTCACAGCAGACTGCCGCTATACCTCCCGTGACGGACCATGCCATTGATCTGCAGTGTGAATACCAAGGATCATTCAGACCTTTGGTTTCATGCAAAAACATATTATGGCAAAAATTAATCTCATGCACATTTTTTTCCATTGATTTTGAGAGAATGGGTTCGTGGACGGTTGTTTTTTTTAAAAAAAAAACAGTTGTTTAAAAAGATCTATGAATTAGATAATGATAAGTTTTCATATATTGAGATATGTGCCTCTATGGGAGAACGTACCTCAGGATGCAATAACTAAAGCAAACCACTGGAGGGAGCTGTGAGTTTGCACATGCTGGCAGCGGCTGCCCTGTCCTTGTCAGGGTTTGCTGAACTGAAGATGCTCTAGCGGTTGCAATAAATTTGGCTAAATTAGCTGCTAAATGGTTATCTCAACCAATATGTATTTGCATTAATCATCATGCTCTAAAACAGAAACAGTGAGAATCTGAAAGAGGTAGTAAATTCATATTCTTGGTTTAATTACAGCTACAAATAGGCCTTAACACAGAAAGAGTTTCACGAGGAGAATGATTTATATAAAAAGAGGTCCAGTAATTAAAAACTATTACGGACTGATAGTGTTGTTTGAGATGCGATCCTGTGGGCTACAATAACTGAAATTATTTTGCAGACTGCTTTCTTTGCGTGAAAAGATAGAACAAATTACAAAATAAAGAGAATCATACACAAATAAATCGTATAACAGGCCCCCTCCCTTTTGCATACCCTTGCATTCACCTTCACCGCTGTAGCATTGTGGAGTGATATACCCAATGCACAACTCCTGTTTCATGTACATACTGCAAATCCTGCTCATTTACTGCCCAGTGACAGTGCACTGACCTACACTACACAGTACAGAAGTAACATTACACTGCTTTAATCACTGCCAATTAAAATGTAAATTTAAGCATAAAAGGCAAATAGCTCTATGTACAGAAGTCACAAGGAAACATTAAGTGATTTAACTAATATTGTAAATCTGATAAAATGCATGAACTCATTTCAATTAAAAATATACCTTTGAACAAATTAAGATAAATATATGCAGAGTATAGCAAACAAAGTAGTCCAAGTTAAAATACCAAATGGCTTTACTAACCCATTAAAAATGAAATACAGAATATCTAAAGGTGCATATTAGGCAAAATATATTATAACCCACGTCCAGTCAATTACACTTTAATGATATGCATGTGCTACAATGAAACATATTTGCTAAACTGCAGAATTCCTCCAAGAGGGTAAACTGTCAAAGCAGGAAGGCCAATATTTCCCTGTCTGTGGCGTGGGCGTCCGGGTCTGCTCGCCTTCTCCTGTCTGCTGGTGCCTGCCTTGTTTACCTTCGATTGGACAAACCCCCTCTCCACTGGGCCGTCGATACGCACTGTCCGTCCCTTCCCACGTCTCTGCAGGTGATGCTTATTTTTTAACCCCTTTCACTTACAGTGCCATTAAATCAATCGGCCTGCTCACACCATTGATTTAGCGTTAATGAAGCTGCTTTTTTTTCCCCCCGCGCTGAAGTTTTCTGCTGCTTTGGAGGCATTAAAAGGAATAGGGGCTCTTTAATCTGCAGTGCTCTCCTGCAGCCTCAGGCATGCCTGTAGGGCGGCATCCCGCGCACCGCGCCAAGGCCCCCCTGTCCTTCAGTTTGTTTTCATCATCTGGATCCCTTCCATAATGGCAGCTACCTTTCAGATACCCTTTACCCACAGCGTCCCGGCCTGCGCTGGGCTCAGCTTCTGTATAAAAGTAGGTAATTTACACCCGTGAAATTGCTTTTTAGAGAAGTCCTTGCCGTCCACGGGGATATTACTGTAAAGGCAGCGCTTTTAAGACAGAGCGAAGGAGAAGTGAGAAGTTTGTCTCTTCGTCTCCCTGGACCCTGTATGGAGTACGGCCTCAGTGCACCGTCCCAGTGCTTCGCTCTTGCGGCGCCTTTCTCCATCCGCTGCATTATATACCACATGCTCACTTTTCTGCGTTCTATTTACCGCCATTACATGCACAACCCATTAGTATTTTCTTTGTATTCTGCGTGAGCCCTTTCCCTCTGCGCCTTAACGTTATCACTTTTTGCACTTCAATTTCCCTTTTGATTAATAAATTAACAGATCTTATCCATCTCCCCATCTACCTGTCTGTATCATACAATACAGTAACTGGCCAGATCTTGTAGAGATTAGCATAAAACTGGGAAATAATGGAAAGGCAATTTAGGGTTCCGTTCGGTTTTTGATGTTTATTGATGAATAAGACTAACTTGTTCAATCTTTTTGTTGCACACCTTGAACTAATTGTGCCACAGTTTTGCACTTGTGAGTGGCGTTTTCTGCTAAAATCTTGCCATTTGGCTAGATTTGGCTAATCAAGGCTATCATTTTATTCTCTATGCAATTGTTTTGCATTTAATTTCAAAAGTAATGTGAGCATCATGGTGGCTCAATGAAAAGCACCCCTGTCTCACCCCCCCAGCGCTGAGGGTTTAAATCTAGCCTCTGGGTTTGTCTATATGTTCTGTATCTGTGCTCCCTGGGAAGGATCCAGGTCCCCTGAAGCTGTCCGGCACATGTCACTGGAAAGCGAACGGACAGATATAACTGTATATTCAATATGTAAAAATTGCCTAGCCTTTGGTTTTAGTAATTATTTTTAAACACCGGAATGGGATTCCTTTCATAATATGTCAGTGTCTGTCTGCTATCTTATAAGCGCACTGGTGCTCCACACCCAGATCTTGAAGCGGCCTCTTGAATTCAAATCAGGAAAGACTGCACCTTGCCATCAGATTTATTAGCATTTAAATACAATACGAGGCACCAAATGCACCAAATTACTAAATGAATGAAAAAGCACGAGGTGTATAACATGCTGCACATGCCTTATAACATTTAAGGCTCTTTTTTGCTTTTACCAGAACAATCATGGAGAAACGTAGCCACCAATCGCTTTGTAATAAAGGCTTTGTGGTATTTTTTGCCGCCTGTTTTGAGAGATTTTGGTGGGTTCTGGGCCAGTTTTGAGACACTGTTGAGTTGAAAATGCTAGCCCTAGCGGGGAATCACTGCTTTGTTAGGAAAGCGTGTTGTACTGAAGTGAGCTGAAGTATATTTGATGCATGGCCTTAGGTGACATATTCTTTAAACTTGACACCACATATTTGGTGTACACAGTTACACAGAAACAAAATCTCAATATAGAATGTACAATATGCCACTAAATGATTTAACAATTCTTACACTTCATCTGAACAAGTACTGTTTACTGAAAACCTGATTTACTCCTCCTCAGAAAATGTCATAATGAAAATTTAATTAACACACCATTGGACGGAAGTTTAAGTAGAATCATGATTCAGATGAGGTGTTAATTTAAACAAATCTGAACTGGTCTTTTGAGACCAGCTATAATAGCGTGCTGGAGGCCTATGGACTGGAGGTATATTAGAGGTATATTTTCTGTCTGCCGTTACTGTGCCTAATGGAATTTGATGCAAACTGGTGCTGCTGTTTTGCAGCATGCACGCTGCTTTGGAAATGTCCTAATAATGGAGGAATAGCAAGGAAAAGCATGCGCAATGACCTTTAATTACAGCACAGCCTTCCTGGTCAATAGGGTTACATATTTAAGGTATGATTACAAAAGCCAATAGGTTTATACTGCCTACATTTTCAAATGCGACAGTTCTTGCACGGCTGTAAATAACTCAGAACTGCTCAGAGTATTCATTAAATAATTCCTCTGTCAACACACTCCTTTAAAAGCAGGCCAGTGGCGCGGCATGTGATAAATCAGTTGGACGCAGCACTGGACACGCAATATATTACAATGTAGCACTTGGAGTTTGCTGTCGCCTTCCTGTCCCTGTTCAATGTCAGCCTGCTCCACTGCTCTCTCTCTGCTGGGTTTCAAATCAGAGCCTAATGGACCCAATCTGGAGCCTGTTTAAGGAAAAGGGACAGTGCGCTGTGGTGGTAATTACTCTCTAATTCAGCTGGACCCCCAATATCTAATCAGATAGCAAAAAATTCTCCAGCAGGCCCAAGGACACTCATCCTCCTCCACAAACACCTAATAAAGCAGGGAAATTTATACCCCTTACCCCTGCTATTAGAGCACACGGCCCACAATGCTTAGCGCGTGGCCTGCTTCCCAAACACTGCTGCACGCTGCCGCCACCTTACAAAACCCTCTACAGAGTGCTTAAAAAAGCATCATTAGCTTTAGCAATGGGCCATTTTTTCATTTGACACATTGCCAGTTTTTGCATGTAAATGCTAATCAGAGAAAAATATCTTATGCTGGCTGCACTGTTTTTATTAAATTCAAATTTTTTCGCCTGTATTTTGCTCTCCAGCTTCAAGACTGGGAGAATTCAGAGCAAAAATTCAGTGTGGCATTCAGTGTCATTCGTTTCAACATAATCTTCCAACTCACACTTTACTTTCCAGTGAGGTATTTAATTTCATTCTAATTACTCATGTAACCAACAAACAAAGAATAAACAATAAAATCACAGACATATAGGAGCTGTTGCTGACGACACTGCAAACACTTGTAAATGCAGATCGGAAAGGGCACCACTTAAGTAAATGATGGAGGACAGAGCAAAGTATCAATGGAGTTTGATAAAGCTTGAGATTTACCGCTGGACTGTGTGAAATGAGTACGTCATCCAAAAGGCTCAGCACAAAGTGCTGCTTGAGTGCATTTATCCAGATCGATGCTTTTCAGCCCAATCACGCTTGAGTTACCTGTCACCGACATTTCCCAGCTGCAGGAGACGGTGCTCAGGCTGCTACGAGTCACTGTCTTTCCCGCGCTAAGAGCGAGGACCCCAGACACTCCTGTATGTGCAGCTAAATGCACACATACATTGGCACAATACACTTGCTCATATGAATTCACTTGCATTATTTATCCAGCATGCTGCCTATTGGGAAAAATAGGTTGTACTAAACAAGTCCGTCAGGAGATAACAATGAGCTTAAACTAAGGATTATTTTAGCGACTTGCCCAAGTAGTTAATGATAATTCAAGAATAAAATAATAGTACATAAAAATGATAATGTATGCTATATAATCAAAACTCTTTACTGAGGTCTGGGTCAGTACTCAAGCCTGCAAATAAGCCTGAAAATCTTGATTTTACATGCAGACAAATATATGAAACTCTAGTAAGCTTATAAAAAGGCATTAAGCTGTTGTGTAAGTTTTCAAAGTAATAGCTGCAGGTCGGTATGAGTGTCCTTCTCCTGGCTGTGTCCGGCTGCACACTTACGGTCCAAATGGCTGTGCCGAATGCCTTCCACATCTTCCGCGTGGATGAACTGGTAGCATCGCTTTCCTACAATGTCGACCGGGGTCAGGTCCATGTAGTCGCTAATTCTTGGAGGAATGGAAATAACCGTTAAACAATGACGAGGCAAACTGCTGCGCTTTTACTTTAAATTCAAAGGCTAAAGTGATGTCTGCTGTGAACCAGAGGCTGATCAGAGTACAGGGCAGCGTCTCCTGCTTTCAGCCCAACAGGGCTACTTACTGTCTCATCATAAATAATGTGAGAGCAGTAAACTTTCAGTAAGACATCAGGTTGATGTGAACCCCAGGGTTATAAATAAAACAAATAAAGTATTTATTTTCAAGGTTACATATGTTAACTTTCCAGCAACACTGTTTATGTGGGGAGCTAGCTGGCTTTTTACCTTATTTATGTCGAAATACACACATATCATCTGCACATTAACTGTATGACAGGCATGTGAAAGCAAGCGAACCACGCATAGACAACTTGTACCTAAGATCTGTTTGCTTAAATTTTGCCTAGCTGAAAAATACATTTGGCAAAATATGCTATATATCATTTTTTATTTAACCCCCTTCAAGGTTCAGAAGCCTCACAGAGATGCAAGCAAGGATTTCATTTTCTCTCATTTTTTTTAAAGATTTGGTAGTTTGTATGACATGCTAGTTCAGGTATGACATCGGAATCATGTGTTTATGTTAGAATATGATCGTTAATCAGTGTCAAATCAATCTTTTAAAATCTCTTATTATTGCATAATAATAATTATGATGACCCACCTAAGATGGGTTCAGTATGTGTGATGTCTTACCTATTCTCACAGTAGACAATGTTTAGGTCCATGTTGACTCGGGTCACAAACATCTGGCAGTCGATGCGGACCTCGTTGATTGTGGGAGGGGGGAGGGCGTGGGCCACCACTACCATGCCAATGATCTGGTTGGGTACCGATCGATTGTGGGTCAGCGCCATACGGATCCGTAGTCGGCCTGTTACATGGATGACCTTGGAGAGAGGTGTATGTGTGTGTCAGTGCATATGATGCTGGCCAAGGTCAATGAAGCTTATTTAACGAAATAGCTGATATGAGGTGAAGAAGCATCACGGTGCCGTGGTGCTCATTAATTCTACAAAAACATCAAATAAAATACAGCAAATGTCAGATAGACATTAATGATATATAAAAATCAATTCCAAGAGGCCTATTTAGCGAAACGGTTGCTATGGGTTGAAGAAGCATCACGGTGCCGTGGTGCTTATTAATTCTACAAAAACCTCACAGAAAACATCGCAAATGTCAGAAAGATATTAATGATATATAAAAATCAATTATGAATGAAAAAATAATGTTAAAAACAAATTTTATGATACACTGATGAAGAAGATGTTAAGAAACTATTTGCCTCAGCAGAGAAATACAGTAGTGAAGGACATAATTGCCTATTTCTAGCTTTGCTAGGTTTGCAAAGCTTTAAAGTCTTTGTAGCTCTATTTTGCCTGGAGCAGGAATTGACTTGATATGCAAACTGTACTTTTAGATCCATCCATTTTAATCACTCTTAAAAACCTCCTGGGAATCCCCATGTGCACCCCTCAGAAAGCAAACTTTACTTCCTTCTCATCTACAGACGCAGGATCTGCAGTACCATGTGCTGGTAAGTGGCAAGATGCTATTAATATCATTTACAGAGGTAGGCCGCACTCTCTACGCTCTGAAGAAGCTCGTGCCGTTGGGATTTCTTTATGACTCTTCTCTGCCGCTAAGAAAAGGCATCCCGGTGTTGTGGAACTAAATCCCCCTTTGGCAGACTCTGAACGTTAGTTAGTAAGCAGCAGTGGAGAATTAAAATCACATCCGGGAGCCTTCAGAGCTGTGAAATTTAACACAACCTCGACACAGTACAATGGCTCTGTCAAAGTGAAGCCTTGGCAGAAAATGGTTTTCCTATCCAGCAGATTGCATAATGTCTTCCTTTCAATTCAAAGCCTCCCATTTCTGTATCGTAGCGACTCTCAGCCATTGCCTCCATGCTGAATGGTTATTATATGCCTCACTCTAATCCTAAAGACTTAATGCTCCTCTCCCATGCAGGAGCGAGGCAGATCTCACAGAGGAATTGGATTTTTCAGCATGTTATGTTTTTAATGTGGATATTTTACAAACCTATCAATTATAAACATACCTTTATTAATAAAATCACTTTTGTCTCCGTCATGTTTCATTTATCTGACAATTCTTTGTTAAACAAGGAAGGATTATAATCTTGAGAGGATGTTTTATATGGGAGATGAAATGCCCTTTAACATTAAAGATTGCCATTCAATTGCCGTTCATGTATGCAGCTGCATTGCTATGCTAAGAAATGAGCAAGACAAAAATGTGGACTTTGCCAATAGAATAAATACACTTACAGCAACCATTTTGTCATTAGGGCTTTATGGCAGCTGACTATCAAGGTATGACAAATCCGAATGAGATTCTGTTAACAGCTCAATTAAGTTTAATTAATTACAAGGCATTCAGAACAAAGTGGGAATACACACAGCACTCCAAGAAAAGGCAAAGCAGCAGTCCAGCTAGAGCAGAGCAGAGCAGAGCAGAGCAGAGCAGCTGTCTCCGGCGTTCAGCAAAGACTTACAGCGAGCTGTCCATCACGCTCTGATAAACGAGTGACAGGCAGAGACACGCTTGACAAGAGCGCTGCCAGTCGGCGCTTCAATAAGACATCACAGTGCATTTGGACGGGGGGGACATCTAAGTAGTGCGGCCAGGAGCGTGAGTGCACCTTGTAAATACTGTATCAGTGCCAAGCTGCATGCCAGTCCGGTCAGGGCGCCCTCCGATGAAAAGAAAGGCCCTCGGTAAATAAATAAACCCTAGAATATTTTTAAAAGCGTACGAGATGGAAATTACCCCACTGGACCCTCAAGCAAAGGGCATCGAAAAGTTTAGTTAAAAAAAAAAAAAAATGTAATAAAAAAAGCTACTTTTTGAAGTAATTGCCACAAAGAGAGAGGCGGCGGGCCGGACTGCTGCAGGAGTGCTCTTGGCAAGAACATCATAAACTGTGGCCGAGACGTTAATATGCTCAGCCGGCCAAATGCAAAGTGACGCGGCAGCAGCGGTGGGGAGGGGGGCATGGGGGCAGCGTGAGGCACACAAACAGCACATCTCAATTTAATACAACACAACAAAGGGATCAATTCCTATAATTCATGGTTCGGCGCACAATGCCCCCCCCCGTTAGTGAATATAGAGGCGTATACATATGGAATCAGGTTCATCAGCTCGCTGGGGGCTCGCCAGAGTGCTTCTGAAATGTGATACAGCACAAATAATGACGGAGAACCTTTGCATGAGTGAATTAAATAAGATGGGCTTGGGATCCGTTTCAAAAAAGATGGATTTATATTTAAGCCGGGGGAGGATTCTCTTTGCTTTGACCTCTGGAGTGGAGAGGAAACGTGAGCAGCTATGATGCACAGGGGGTCCAGTCCCTGACCATCCTGGTGAAAGCTCTGACATGGCATGCACTACTTACACAGCTGTGTTATGTAACAACGCTAACGCTATATTCAAACGCTTATTCAGAATCAGTGCAATAGGAGGTGTCCTGGTCAGCCCGGTAATACGTGTGTGTGTGTGTGTGTGTGTGTGTGTACATATGAATGCCAGGCTTTCCTGGGCCCATGCTGATTTGCATGAGGTATGCGTCCGTGTACGTGCAACATGAAAAGACTGCAGTGGGAGAGACAGCGACAGGATGGATGCAGGCTTTCGAGGACGAAGCTCACTCCTAACGCCAGGGTTACACTTTATCAGCTTTCCGACATAAAATTATTTTCTGAGATTAAAGAAACCTGGGAGCAAACAGACTACCCACAACAAAGAGACCTTCAAGATAGTTTTGACCACCTGCAGGCCTTGAATTTCAGGGAATAAATACCAAATGACATTGTAGTTTCAAGGTCAACAAACTGGTCATTATAAATACAGGAGTTTGAAATTTAGCTCCTGCTGTTCAGTGAATTATTTAATTCCATAGTACGTGTCTTTAAGAGCAGATACAATCCATAATGTGTGTTACCTAAATGGCTTTTGAACAGTGCAGCCAATTTAGACATACAGTTCATTTAGATAAGCAGGAACATGACGGGTCACACAGACAGAACACAAACATAGTGAGGCATCAGTGCAAACAACGTGATCATCTTGAGGGGAGATTTAGAGCACCATTAATTAAAAACAGCTGTAGGTCAGCTCTTCACTCGAACAAAGAATACCGTCCTGTCTGGCTCATGATAATGACTTTTTATAGGCAGGCTGACATTGATAAAATCTCTGATGTATATTCTTATCATTTGTAGGAGAGTGCATTCGTATTTTATTCATAAATTAATCAGGAACACTTCTCTTCAACTGCAATATAAAATACGTTGAGATATATACAGTAGGCTCCACTGGCCCTCAGAAAAATCAACTTTTAAATACACCCCTGATTAAAAACTGATACATTATTGTGAAATGATGCTCAAAAAATATGCAATACTATGAGAAATTGTGAATACAGAACAAATGGGGCAAAGGACAACAGCACATTCACATTCCTCACCTCTAGTGACTCAAGAAATATACTTTAATCTATTTCTCTCTGCGGTAAAAACTTCCACCATTTCGGTACCTTTAGAGACCTTAACCTACAAATGAAAATCATATTTATTGCGGAGTCAAGATAATTCCTTCAGTATATTACAGCTGGAAGTCACAGCAGTGCCTTTCTCTTTTCGAGTGTTTCCCAGACAGCCAGAGAAATGAGGCTGCGATCGCATATGTGTAAGGAGCCTCTGTGTAAATGTGTAATGGCAGGAGACGCCTGTCCATTGCCACACTCTGCTGCACACCATGATTAGGCCGCAGGCGGCCGTTTCTCACCTCCTTCTGCCTAACAGGAAAGCCTGCACACATGCAGACACACACACACACGTATGCGCGTGCACACACACACACACACACACACACACACACACACATGTAGGGTAAACATATCCTTATGGGGACCGCTCATTCATTTCTATCTGAA
>JABFEB020000026.1:5408175-5418955 GCA_019775895.2 Stomatorhinus ivindoensis
GCCGGTGTACATGAACGTGTCGGGGGGGGGGGCGGGGGTGCACAGCGCGCAACTAATAATGGTGCCGCCTGCGGGAGATAAATGCTGACACGGCGGCGACCCACACGCGGCTGGGTAGGCGTACAGGGGATGAGATGCAGGGCAGGGGAGGTTTCACTTCAGGGCCGTTCGAAGCCATGAAAGACACACATGCCGCTTAAGGGTAGCACTGAGAACACACAACTCTTCTCGTTTTTAAAATATACATGTTTGATCGCATATTTATTTAATTTTATGCTGCCGGTAAAATAAGTCTGAAAATCTTACTGCCGAATAAAATTTAAACAAAAGATTTCCTCGTTTTGCAATTTTTTTCTAATGAAAAGAAATTCCATGGTTATAAGATTTTTGTATACTGTTAATGTTTATAGAAAATTAAAAAGGATGTATATATATACATATATTCAACACAAAATATAATTTCAGTGAATTCTCTCCTAATGTGTATGAAAAATGTGAATATGTATGAAAAGTGAGTGAAACTACTGTTTTAATATCATGCTAAGTATTATTTTCTATCTTGACGGCAACTGTAATAATATCTACGGGTAGAATCCTAACATTTAAAAAACTGTTTTTGATTTGTTTTTTAAGACAAATAAGTCTTTAATTATGAAGACATTAGCATATGCTGCGTAACCAGACCAATTTAAAAACAAAGAAAGCTATGTCCAGTCAGGCTAATTAGAACACTTACAAAGACTAATAAATACTTTAATGGTTTATGTTTGAAAATATGAACTTTGAATGTAAATATCATATGTGGCCATTACATAAACACCCAATAAAAATCTTTACTCTCTTTGGAGGTCATGCCAAGGTTGTATCGTGGTCAGTGGTTTACACAGATTGGATTGAATTAAATTTCTTTAGAATAAATATCTAATAAAAATGAAACGTGCGTGCATGATTTCAACAGCATTCAAACAGAGGTAATCATAAAAAAGGGTCCAGGATATCTTTCCAGTTTTCAATGTGCCCCCCACCTGTGCCAATCTCCAGTCAAAGTTCTCTGCTTTAATCAAGCTACAGCAGCGACGGCCCTTGGCACTGGGGGCCCAGAGGCTGCAGATGGCTGCTTTACTCCAAAATGTTCAAGCTTGACTGACCCATTTTCATCAGCTCTGTCAAAGCCTTGCACTGATACATGTTGACAACATTTAATCTTAAAAATTGAAAGAAATGAATTAATATGCAAATTTCATCAGCTTTGTAATAAAAATGTCCTTGAAAAAAACAGAGAACAGGACCCCAGAGGAATAGTGCGAATTATACAGGCTTCGTTGTTCTTTAACTTAGTCTGAGGTACACAAGTCCACCAGGAAATCAGCGCGGATCTGACTTGGAAATAATTATGATGGAGGAACAAGACGCGAGCAGGTTGAATAAATGGAACAACTTGGGAAAAGTCCTAGACCTCTTTGTTATTCACTTTAAATTAATAGGATTAGTTTTCTGTCTCTGAACCATATACACCTCTGTAATTTCTCCAGCTAACTAAAAATCATGCATGTGCGCACACTGATATTATTCCATGAGTATGTTACGGTGGGGGGGGGGGGACAAACATTTCTCATTCTTCAGAGGAAGATCTCTGGAGGGAGCAGATCTTACAAGACGAAGATTACCCATACAAAAGACAGGGCTTGGTACAAGTGGTCTTCCAGTGGAATATCCCCAACAATGGGACCTAATTATCCATGGGCATGTATTGAGGAGAAAACCGTTACTCTTTGAAGGACAAACAGCTAATTAAAAAGAACAACTCACCTAGCTCTGATTGTTGCCTGTGATGACATGTGCTGCATGAAATCCTTAGAAGATCATCTACATTACAATAAGAGATCCCCATACTGCCATTCATGTGAAGCTACTGGCTGTTGGAGCACAAGGAGTAGGGGCATGAACAAATGAGCCTGTGCAATTACATCCTGTGCTTTTCCAATATTAGTGCAAGTAAGTTCCTGAAAAAAATCAGGTGCGGAATTATTCTGTCAAAACATTAAATCGATTTAAAACATGAGGATGCAGAAAATACAAATGTAATCCACTCCAGCAAAATGCATTTATTATTATATACCTGCAAATGTACTATCTGGAAAGCAAAGCCATACACTTTAGACAATTTATTGGTTTCTCTGCTCTATAATATTCATGTATTGTTACGTGAGATGTTGCAAATTTCATGCCTGCACTCCTGGCCTTGGTTAAGAAGCTTTTGAAGACTCTGGCCGTCAAGGCAGCCAAGGGAAGATAAAGAGCGCCGCACTGAAGGGCACGTGTCAGCGGTGTGATTCTGACGCATATTTTATTAAAGAGGCAGTGTCCTTTGCATCATTACATGGCTCCTCGGGGACCCAGCATCACACCCTGTCATGTAATTATTGAAAGAGACACGCCATGTAGAAATCGAGAGCAGCTCGCATGAAAAAGCAGTCCTTTTAAAGGAGGAATGAGTGCAAAGAACAAATATCACTAGCAAAGCCATGCTACTTCACAAACTCCCAATATATGGGCCTGTTATAGGAATTATAACAAGCACTGAGAAAAATGGATATTAAAAGGGACACTGAGTGTTTAGTGTTAGACTTTTTAGTGCGCCTTTCAGAAAATGCAGCTTATTTTTAAGATTTTTGTTCGCCACTGCATTCTCTGAATTGTGGTTCCACAAATTCACACCAGTCGTTTTCTGCATCATAACAGCAGCCATCCTTTGGTATTAAGGGACTTTCCTATTATGCCATAATGAAAGTGTTTTGAAGAGGAAAAATGTTGGTAGGTAACATAAAATTCACTTAACTAATTCATTAAATTTATTTAATGCTCTGCATACATACCGCTTATTTAACATAAAACTACAATCCTTCAACCTACCACTTAGTAAATGGAGAAAAACAAAACACTGAAATGATACATACAATCCAGCAATGCAGATGCCCAGGACAGGGCTATATGCATAAAGGGATTTCATGATCTGACTATGACAAAACATGGCCGACTACAACAATGTGCATTGTGTCAAACTGAGCTGTAGTTGTATACCGTGGTACCTTTCTTTGCAAGCATAATTCGCTCCTGAAACGTTCTTGTAATCCAAAGCACTCGTATATCAAAGCGAATTTTCCCTTTAGAAATAATGGAACCTCAGATGATTCGATCCACAGCCCAAAAATATATTCAGATAAAAATGAGTAATACAAAATATAAAGTAAAAATACATAAAACAAATTAACCTGCACTTTACCGTAGAAAAAAATCGTGGATGGTGTGAGGGAGATGAGAGAGAGAGAAGAGGAGGGTTATTTTGTAGGACAACTTTCATTATAACTAATGCTAGTATCTGTTGGCTCATTGGAATCTTTTTCTTTTTGTGCGACTTTAACAAGGAACCTATCCAATAACAGCTGCTTTTGCCTCCATTTCGATTTCGTGGAAATGTGGACATTGCATTGTCGTTAAACAGATTCATCGCTCGCACTGCTACGCCCTTATTTGGGTGGTGCTTTTCAACTAAATTTTGACAATATGAGTGAGGCACGCCGACTGAGACCAAGCATGGGAGACGATTACCCACAATCCCTCAGCGAGAGAGAGAGGGGAGTACCGTCTGCTCAGTTGTGATTACGTGATGCTCGGCAGACAAAGCCTATACATAATACTTGTATTGCAAGACCTTGCTTGTTTATCAAGTAAAAATATATTTTAAAAATTTGCTCGTTTTGCAAAACACTCGCAGACCAAGTTACTCGCAATCCAAGGTTTTGCTGCATGTTATTGTTCTCTGTACATATCACAACATTAGCAGTCATTATTTGTGATAAAATGTCAAGAAAGTACCATGACAGTAATAGCATTGTTTGACCTTGTCAGATATTATTTCAACAAAGTAAAATATTAACCTAAACTATAAAGTATGTATTTTAAAGTGCTGTTTGTTTTCCATGGCCAATAAAAGCTTGCTTTGTGCAGCCCGTTATCAATAGGCAGGCATGTATACTGTAGCGGCACACCAAGATTACGGATATCTGGCCATATCGGATTACGGATATCAGGTCATATGCAAAAGTCATACGCAACTGTGTTTGATTTTTAATACACAAAATAGATACAAAGTGAAAATAAATGGTGTTTATTTAACCACTGGGCAAATGTGTTCTGTTATGTTCAATTATTTAACAAATTCTCTAAACTCTACCTTTCAGCTCCTAATACAGTGTGTGTCATGGTTATGCCACTGATCTACAAAGGCCCTGAAACAGTGAACTCAGTGTGAGGTGCATCACACCAGGGCAATGACACTAAATGAGGAGGACATTAATTATTCAACACTGCCTTTCACACCAAAGAAGCGATGTCACAATATAAAAAAGTGACAAGAAAAGAGCCAAAACAAATAAAACACTCTTCTAATTCCTGCAAATTCTTCACCTTTTGGGATAATGCCCTAAGACGAGCATACACTGACATGCCGAGACTCCGCTGATTATAGATAACTCCAGAGTCACTGTTAATCATCACCTTCCACAGCTGTCAGTAGGTCTGAATTATGCATTTGCCTGTAAATCGATTGGTGTGGTTTCAATGAAAAACAATAGCCAAAAAAGCAGCATGAGATTACCATCAAGAGATGTTTGGGCACTGCGCTCTCCCTTTCTTGTTTCCCCTGTAATCCCCTGTCCCTTGTCCCTTTATTCAAGCCCGTTCATTTCCTCTGTCACCGCTGCTCCGTCTGCTGGCCGCGCACCCACACTCTGTCTCACTCTTCAGTCCTCTCCTGTCTTCCTCAAAGTTGCACCTAGCTCCCCGGTTGGCCATATAATAATGAAAAATGTGCGGCGCAGTCGGGGTGCCGCTGTCTCCGCCGCTGGACACACACCTCAGCTCGGGGGATTCATCATTCCGGAGGTATTGTCAGCGAAAGTTTAATTGCATAAACACTCTGTAACTGTCCTGTCATATTTCTTGTCATCCTGGATTCTCTCCCTGGGCTCACTATCTCACAAAAATATAATTGAATTGCAACAGAATCCCGCTGGGGCTGGGGGGAGGGCAGGAAGGGGGGGGGGCAAGGAGGGGGCTTATGAATCGAATTTGTTTCCTATCAGCAGGTTTGACAAATTGTGTCAAGAGAAAAAGCAAGAGTGATAATTTCCCCGTTTATAGGAAGCAGACCCTTTCACGGTATGTTATCTCCTCAGTATTATAAGAAGCTAGTTAAACAAAAATATATGTTTATAAGTGATATAAGTGACAATACAAGAGATAATACAGAAATCCAGACACTACATAAAACTGTGCATAACCTGTCCCTTTATTCCACAAGATCGATCTAGGTTGCTCGATGCACCATGATACTGTAAACATGTTTACAGTAGCCATGGTGAACACCAACACACTTCTGTCATGCTCACGACATCACCTCAGTTTAGGATTTAATGTCTCAAACATGCCAACTTGACAATCTGGTCTAGTCAGCAAGGACAGCTCTGTGCACGTAACGTATATGTGATTTATTAGTGTGTTACATTAATATGTAATGAAACTGACATTTTGAGCATATTTTACAGTGGCATTCCAACAGAACTGAAATGAAAGTTTCCAGCTCATTTTCATGTACAGTACTTTATTAAAAAGATGTGAAACATAATACAAAGACAGCATTAGAAGACAAACCCTATGTGAAAGAGTGAATGCAAAGAACAGCTCTGTGGTGAACTAGAGCACAAAATAGCTCAGGCCTTTAAAAATAAAAATAAAAATCACTCCTTGCCAATAATAAGTGACCTCAAACACTGTGTACACAGCAGACTTCACTTTGACATTCTCAGCCATTTAGCAGTATCCAAGGCCCGAACTCCAAATGGGCTTTTCCTGTGTGAAAACATGTGGCAGTTTCATCAAAAGGCTGGATTTTTCCCACAAAGCATCCTCAGCACTCATACTGTATGGGAACAAAGTGGTAATGCCTTGTGCTGACTACTCCAGCCTGATAAAAAGCCTCTTTCTGACAACCTTATCAGCCAAATAAGCTTAAATAAAACTGCCTTCTAATAGCCTAGAGACGGCCTGATCCAGCCTTTGTCTTTCAAAGCTCCAATGCCTTCCTCCTTTAGTGATCTTGTGCTTTTCTCATGACAGATTTTTCAATCTTTTAGGCCAGTTAAGCTGTCGTTATTTTCTTTGTTCCTTTTCAAGGCCTGTTTTGAGTACGCTGAAGTGTGGTTTGATACCGGTGCACTGAGCCTGAGAATAACTGGAATGCTTAGAGATTTCAAAAGCTGGGTAATTCCTTTTTACGAGTGCTGGAGATGAGATCTGATGACTGCTAGCAGTTTACTGGAACCCGGCTGCCTCTGTGTGCAGTCATGCCCAGCCCATGGTGAGAGATTCCCACCAAAACATTAGAGAGCATGGGCAGTGTAACTGGCTGCATCAATGTTATTATGAGCTGAAGCTAGTGTAAATGTCAGGAGTTTAAATAATCGCTCTGCTGCCCATTACTGTTTTTTTAGGCAAACACAGAACCCTAAATGTAATTCAAGGGCATCCGCAGCTAACCAGACAAACTGTCATCATATGGACGAAAAACATGAAAACGATACGTGACGGTTGTATAGAAAACATAGCAGGGTGCAAACTGGACAGTTTCATACTAAAGTCCCATGCAAATAAATCAAATGAGTCAATTTTCTCAAATAAAATATTTACATGGTAATACTTCAAGTAACCAGCCCAGAAAATGCAACAGAGAATGCTGACCTTGTAGCACACATTCAGTGGTTTTAAAGGACAAAAAAAAAACAGCTAAATGGGATTTTCTGATTGCAGGCCTACCTTCTATAGCGAGAAGTGACTGATGGATTACTTTAAATTAAGTTATGTATTTGCGGGTTTAATTTAGGGATAAGGTTAAGACTTGGGATAAATGAACACATTACAAGATTAAAAAACATTTGTCTTAGGATGCTGGGGAGTCGCTTATTTATGGAAGCAGGTTTATCAGAAGCTCTGCTGAAGCCTTGACAGAATATCTATCTAGCCGACTGATAGGTACTTTAATAATTGCAGAGTAATTTATGATTTTGTTTCCCCCAAGAATAAAATTATCCTGGAATATGACTTTTCTCTCACGCAAATAATTATGAAGGTTGAATTATTAAACTGCAAAAGGGCCACTTTCACATAAAGTCAGATTACAGCCTTTGACCTTGAGCTTCCGGACACCTCAAACTCATATAGTGCTTTTATTCTGCGGTCGAATCCAACTGCTTTTAACAAATAGCATCAAGTCTGAAAACACTTCAATTAATTTTACTGCTGCTGTTAAATAATAAAGCCAACCCCACTCAACATTAATGTGAATATAAATTACGTGGATTTTTAAATATAACTCTACCATAAAAGGATTTCCTCCTACCAGCAAAATCAAAACTGAAGAGTAAATGTCTTTTAATAGTGGCAATATCAAATAGGATCTTTGTTCCTAAACTAAATTACAGTGCCGGTTCTTGTCAGGCGGCCTGATTACCTCATACAAAAGAGCTCTTTCAGCAACAGGCAGCAGATCAGCACAGGCCGAATAGCACAGGCGCTCTGCATTACCACATCAACTGTGTCAAAACAGTTCCAATTCCTGAAGGAGACAGTGCAGCTGAGACTTTACTCAGCGACACATTCCTGGCACACACTGCTCGGTAAGGTACGAACTGTAAAACAGCACTGGAAAGCCATAATAACTGAATAATCAAAATGAATACCTGAAGGAAAGTCTAATATTGAAACAGACTCTGCATCACAATAAAACCTTAGCATGAAAAATTATACACGAAATAGCACAACAATTTATAGGTAAACTAAAATCAGTCAATACAATGCGCCTTTTAGTTGCAGTGATTTATATTTTTCGTGTAACACGAGTGTTGTGTTTCCGTCACTCCATTAATATTTATTGCAGGTAAACATATCGCATCTTCACGGGGACACTGCACCGGGTGAGAGGTGCATTTTTGAAAGGCTCCGTCGCAATGCACAGCACTGACTGATGCTTGTTTAAGGGGAGCACAATAAAGGACGGAAAGACAGAGGCGCCAAAAAACATAATGGCGAAGGTTCCACCATTAATCAGAATGAGGCGTGACTTAAGATAATTAAAATTTGAGACCTTTAAATGCAAGAAGCTGTGCTGGGCCATCAGTGTGATCCATGCTTTTATGAAAGTTCAATTTGCTCTTAAAGTAAGACACTGACTGTAGGAGGCCAGCTGACTGTCTATGACCATTTGAAATGGTAATAAGTCTGACATGAGCAAGCTGCTCTGAGGACACGGCGTGCTTGGTGCTGGGAGCAGTAAGATTATGGCTAATGAAGGTCCGTACTGCGTGCATGTGGCCGGACGCCATGGCAGTTGCTCTCCTCACACAGCACAGGCACTCAGCACACGCCACCCCGTTCAATGCCCCCTCTGAACCCACTAGTCCTCTTCTAATCATCCAGGATCCATTTCAACCAAGGACCCTCTCTGAAAAGTGCCACCCGGACCAAGAGCTCGAGTGACATTATTAACAGTTCTGCAGGTCTCTCAGGAGAGCT
The DNA here is from genome assembly GCA_019775895.2 of Stomatorhinus ivindoensis. Classification (NCBI taxonomy): domain Eukaryota; kingdom Metazoa; phylum Chordata; class Actinopteri; order Osteoglossiformes; family Mormyridae; genus Stomatorhinus; species Stomatorhinus ivindoensis. The sequence goes on from JABFEB020000026.1 coordinate 5,416,804, forward strand.
CTTTTGGCTCCCACATCCCCAGCTACCCACCAATCCCCCCCCCCCCCCCCCCGGTGGGGAGGTGAGGAGGGGGCCAGGCGTGCTGGGAATGGAGCCTGAGACGAGATGCCCTCCCACCTGACATTAATTCACAAGAACAGGCTGAGGTCATCTTTCCCTTTTTCTGCTGCTGCCTGGAACAAGAGCAGCGCTCGAGATAGTGTACTGGCAACTCTCTCTCGCTCTCTCTCTCTCACACACACACACACACACACCACACACAGGTATGAATTATATCTTTCTGGGGGCTCTCCATTCATTTCTGTGGGGAGAACACTAATCCCAACATGATGACCCTAACCCCTACCCAGCCCTAACCTTATGTAGCCAAAAAAATATGAGACTTTTGGTATTTTTTAGTTTTTGATTGCATTCACAGATCTTTATCGGTACCTGAAAGACATTGGTCCCTACAATGTAAAATAAAGATAATACCCCTCACTGATGGTGCTGAAGGGATTGACAGCAAGAGGCAGGGCAGCAGAATCGGTGTGCTGTCACATGGCATCCGGTGTGTGTGTAAACACAGGGAAACAGGGACCGCAGGGAACCCATGGGGGGGTGGGCACCACATGGTATTCTATCACAGAGGGCAGCTATAACCTGCTTTATTATTTAATGAAAGACAGAACTAGAACTAAATTTCAGAGCAGCATCCTTTCATATTCAGTAGAGACACAAAGTTAATTCTGAAGTACATTTCTTTTTCACTCCATATTGCTCTAAGTTTCATTTGGAGTTAAAAACAAAACATCGTTATGCTTAATTTATTAATTAGAGTTGAGATGATTAAGAAACAAGCCCATTTTCACCCTTAACCTCAATTAGGGAAGAGCACGCAGGCCAGCATTGTCCCTGCTTTCAGGTACACTGTCAAGACATTCAGAAAATTTCATGATAGGGCAAAGATTTAAATTCAGATCAGGGGATTTTCTTCTAGTAAAACGACTAATGAGCACAATAATGCATGCAAGGATATTTACTAATTGTGCGGTACAATATTTGCGTGCATTAACTGCCAGGAAGCGATAGGGGATTTTTTTCACTTCATATGTAAATTGCCTTTATGCATATTAAGTGACCTTAATGCTATCATGGCATTTTCAGTATGAGAACACAAAATAGAGGTGGAGATCATGCTAGGGATTGTCTCACGAGATGCATGGCTCTCAAAGCAAAGGCAGTAGCGGCTGAGGGCTGGATTTACAAAGGCTGAGGAGCAAAAGGCCCGTGAACATGCTTGTGCAGTGTAACAAATCGCCCAAGTGCCGTGTGCAGTGTTAGGGGTTGATTTACCAAAGGTAATTATGTAAATGATACCAGCCACAACACCACAATTAACATATGGGTTGATCTGTTAAGAATCTCCCCCTGCATGCTGGAATTGCCTGACTGCAGACTTCCAGCTCTCCTTTGGCCCCATCTCCATATCATCTTGGTCCTCATTCATCTTGATAAACACAGCAGATCATGATAGGATGAAAAGCTACAGAGGTCCATAAACATCAGCATAGTTTAAAGGGAAACTTTTTAAAATGTTGCTTTAGGATAATGGTATATAGAATTTTTAAGTTAAGGGAAAATATTGCATTTTTACTCTGAAATATTTGGACAACATACTATATATGCAGAAGAATTTCATTCACTCCTCAAATGTTTACATGTTTCTGTAACTCATTATCTTGCATAACTTCTATCTGTTTCGGGCTTTTGTTTTGGTCTGACATATTAATAGTCTTTTTAATTTTATATCAAGCCTTGCTATGCCTGCTACACGTGAGATGGTGGAGAGAGCTTTGTGTCAGCAGATAAGAGGAGAAAAAGGGGACGTTATCTGGAGACAGTGGACATGGTAAAGAGAGTGAAAGACAAGCCGTTTGAGCCTCAAAAGGTCACAGAGTGTCACGACAGCCAAATGAGGGCTGATTGGTGCAAAGGGGCACAACTGGGCTCACATGTCAGGGTAAGGCCATCGGAGGGCCCCTTGAATGCATAAACACATAGCACTTTACAGGGGCCCCTGAATGCATAAACATGTAGCACTTTACAGGGGCCCCTGAATGCATAAACACGTAGCACTTTACAGGGGCCCCTGAATGCATAAACACATAGC
>JABFEB020000026.1:5425242-5437041 GCA_019775895.2 Stomatorhinus ivindoensis
CAGGGGGGGGTTCCAGGAAAAGAGCTGTATTTGCATTTCAAATGTCACTTGCTGAAGACACCTGTGAAAGGCGACAGCAGCTTCCACACAAATCAAAGGTCTCACCTATTGGGAGAGCCCGCTTCCTGGAGCCCTGGGGCTAAGAGAGCTAGAGAGGGGCAGCCAGCATCCCGGCGTGGGGGGACCTCGTCAAGAGCACCGCTGCATCTTCACCCACACTTAAGGCACAAGTCACAGGCCCGCATAGCCATTACCACCATGAATGTGCCTTTCATACGGAGTCAAAAACTCAAATATGGGGCAACAAAAGAAACAGGATTTGTGAAATTACTCAAGATTCAATCTGATTAGAAGTTTTTTGTATCATAATTCCATATGACATTCCATATTCTAATATTGTTACATTCAAATATTGCATTGACATGCATTCATAGATACATATTCATAACCACCTGTAAAGTAAGGGAACATAGACCAAGGTAAAATAACTATATTAATTTATATAATCAATTAAAACATTTGTACAATAAATCTTAGTGTAAATGATGCTTCCCTTAAGGCATATACTGTGTTACATATGCAATAACAAACAATCCGTATTGCAAAAGTCTGGTTTCTACTTCATGTTTTCTACAGACATGACAATACCGACTGGATTTTCCAATAATAGTGCCATCTAAATTTTGGCAACATAAAAAGAACAGAAATAGTCTACACTTTGCCTCGGGGCAGCTGAGCAGCACAGACCCTCCATTTAAAATTTTGTCAAGAAGATTCTCTGAAATTCAGAACAGAGTACAACCTATGAAGCGATGTGCAATTGTTTACATTATTACCACAGCAAAGTTGGGTCCCAATCTCCTTTCATAATTTGGAGAAATAGATGTGCTAACGTCATGCAGGCGATGGGCACCACAACACATACGAAGACGAGATAAATTTGTCAAGAACCAGTTTTTATCAGAAATCTATGTATTTCCTTCAAGTTTGATAATGTTCATTTGCTAAATAGCAGCTGTAAATATAATGAATGCAATTCCATTTTGGTCTTGCAGAGTTTAAAAAATTAAAACTGGAATACAATGCTTTCGAAAAATACATTTAATAAAATAAAAGTGCATGTTTATTGGATTACAAGTTTCATATTTTGGTATAGTAAAAAACTGCACCATTTTATGATCAGGAACAGTTATTTCAGTCTGTATATAGAAGCTTATATAGTCACCTCAGGAGATGACTCCAGACATATGTTATATAAATCCTATATCTCACATAGGGGTAATCACCATGGCGAATTCTGAGATATTCATATTTTATAATTGAAATGCACGTATTGCCACAGACACCGTTAGGTATTATATTTGCTATTCAAAAACATAGCCTATATAATAAAATTCAATAATCACCTTTCTTCATTGCAGTTTTTTTTCATTGTCTGACCCTTACATGCTACCAGTGAAGCTAGTAGCTGGAAGTCTTCTTTGACCTGATTGTCTGACTTGACCAGAATGTTAAGCTCAGAGAACAGCAACGTAACTACATCAGTTTGTGCACTGCCCTCCTATGGTCAACCCCAGAACTGCCTCTCTGTCCCAAACATGAAGCCTACTGCTATGCAAGGCATACTTTTTTAACAACAAGATGAATTTTGTAGTATGAATTTTGAAGTCACAACGTGTTATTATTTCTTTAATTGCATTAAAACATGGGGTATTCCCCCAAATGGAAGAATAGTATGAGCAAAAACTTTTAAGAGACCTATAATGTATCTTCCCAGTTATAAATAACACATTTGGTTGTGATGTTGCACAGTATCCCAGGATTCACGGCTAAAATGCTGTGAGATTAGCTGCAATTAATCAAAAATAATCATTTGACATCCCAACCTATAATACAACACCCTCTCCTTAGTTATTGTAATGTGTTCATCTAGCCTTTTTGAAAGTATTGAAATTGAGCTACAACTTGCTTGCAAATAATATGTTTGTTGGAAATTAAGTCTGTACATCAACCTGTACCATTTACCCGTTAAACAAATATTAAAATATACTTCCTTGTGGTAATTCTATATTAATTTGGGAATTCACTGAATAAATATATATGATTGTTAGTTTTGAAGATGCAATTAAGCATAGTTAATCACTGAAAACTGCAATGAATTAATTAATAACTTTCACTCAGTCCACATCCCTTTTCTATAAGCTTTTTTTTGATCAAAACATTTTTCCATAGACATGGACAAGTCCTGCCACAGACACTGGACAGGTTGACGATTCCTGGTCCCACTAATTATAAGACTCAGGAACCAGCTGGAACATAACGCTACAAAAACAAGTACGTGCAGAATTACCATCCATCCTTCTGGCCACATATCTAGAACTACCATTCTAATTCAAATTGACAGGTCACCTATTTATCTGTTTATTCACTCATAAAGAAGACTTTCCACCAAAGGCAAGTTCTTGACAAAACATGGGCTTAGTTTCTTCAGCACAATTGTTGACATATTCACCCAGTTTGTAATGGACACCACAAACCCTTAAGGGATGCAATGAAAACTGAAGAAGATTCATAACCAACTGCATGACGCATGTTAAAAACTGAGAGCTCCTTTAAAGCAGGGCTGATGAAACGGTGCCTGACAGGCGTCATTAAAGGGGAATGAGTGATAACTGGATAGATTGGTGCAGGGAAGATGACAGGAGGTGGCAACACGGCTCAGAGCGCAATTCCAAAAGGCCTTTCATTCCACTGCTACCAGGATAAGAACAGAAAGGAAAAGGAACAAACAGAAATTTTCTGAGGTGGGCGAATGCTGGGCACCCCTTTGTCTGACCGTACAGCAGATTCATAATGAGTGACTGTGTACACAAATAAATGTCAGTGTCGGGGCCGGCTGGTCATTAGCTGCCCATTAGCTGCCTGCTCTCCCTGATGGAGTAACGCGCACAGGACACTCCCGCACTACAGACTGTCACTCTCCCACACTGCCAGTGTAAAAGATCTCGCTAAAAAAAACCCTGAAAAGGACAAAGCCACAAATGTGGAACTTCAATTAATTTAAAGCCCCAATCAGCAAAGAATAAATCCTTCGCAGATCTAATTACCAAGGCTCTCGGAAGACCCAGGCCGAACAGCCAATCTTCCTGCTGTTTGAACAGCTTGATGAACTAAGGGACTGATGGATATCAAGTCATTTTGTTTAATTTATAAATGGATTTTCCCCTAATACTTAAATTATCATCAGTACAACACAATGAAAATGGGAACATTTGGAAGGCAAAGTCTATAACGGCCCTGAAAGGAATTCCAATGAGGAATGTCACCTCTTTTCATTTCCTCTATTCAATTCCTCTAATTAAATTCAGAAGCTTGGTAAGCCTGTGTTACAGTACAGCCTCCCAAGTTTTTTTTTTCTCCCCCCCCCCTGACAATTTAAAGCATGGCTGAAGACACACTTCAGGGGTATCACGTCGCACCACACGAAAAGCTGTCCTCCCCCTGCGAACTGGCTCACTCAGCAGAGAGGCCAGGGTTTCTGTGTACGTTCATTCATAAAAAGTACACTGCAGCCTCAGTGTACAAGATGCATAGAATCACCTTTGTATGCTCCTGCCTGGCATCGCTGAATCTGGGAAAACACAATATATAAAAATGTCCTAAAGAGGTGCAAAGAAGAAACAAAATCACGAGCGCGTTTATCCCCCAGAAATACAAATCAGAAGTTTTCGGGGCTTTTTGATCGGCAGCGTTTGATGTGTGTGTTTATTGCAGGATAGCTGAGCACGTCTGATCTTTGAGACTGAATGGAGTCAGACTTTCTGCTTGTGGTTTTTCACCAGCGTAACTCTGACCTTCAGGAAGAGAGGCAGCTCAGCCGATGGTGCTTACTGAGGATACCTCCCCGGTTAGGGACATGACCCCCGAGTACTTGAATCATTAAAGTGACTAAAAGGAGTTCTGGATTCGGAGCAGAGATAAGGTGAGGCTCCCACTCTGCAGGAGTGCAACACGCAGACGCAGCTGGCGGCGACGGTACCCACCTGGCTCTGGGGTCTCCGACTGGGAGGACGAGGAGGCCGAGCTGGCGCCGTCCTCGGCGGTGCCCTGTGACAGGAGGCCCCTGCCCGGGGGCAGCTTCATGCCCAGCTGCTCCGCCATCTCCACGTGATCTCCGGGGTGGACGTAGTCGAACACGCTGCTGCCCGTCAGCTCCACCTGTAGGGCAGCCGAGGCGGAGCATCTCAGACGACATCGTCACAAGCCGGCGAAACGTGAAGGGCCCTCGACCCAGACACAGTCCACACAAACCCACAGCCTATGGTCCAGTCAGAAGTGGCATAGTGTACCCCATTACTCCATACACTACAGTATAAGACAGACAAAGGGAATGTTTAAGGCCATATATCTGGGTGATAATTTGTACATTTGCTCAGAAAAAGGCACAGTTTAACATTAGAACACTTGCAATCTAAGAGTAACATAATAAGAAGTTCTTCTGTTCCCCAAAAAGTCGTTAATATCTTGTTGGACGGCCATAGGAACACCACTTCAGTTCCCTAACCTCTCCTCAAGAGCATCCCAGTGTTACACCAGCTCAATTAATTTATTAACTTAATTAGATAAATAACTCAATGAGGTATTGATTAACCATACGAGGTGGGTTAGTGGTCCAGTCAAAACAACTACATGGGTGTATTGGACAGTTACTCTAAATACTGGGGTGACTTTAAGAGAGGTTTTGAAATGACTAAGCTGACACATTTTGACAGACATAATATCATAGTTTTACACCAACATGAAGATTATTTAAACATCATTTTCTTCACTGTCTAAGACTTTTGCACAGTACTATATATCGTTTTCTGTTATTTAAGTCAGCTCTATACTTCAAAAAGGAACTGCCCCATCTGGCATTATGAAAAGATGTCAGACTAAGCCGTTCTGCTGTGGAATTTTCTCCTTACAAGCAGAGGATTCCTTCAGCCACAGGAGATAGCAGGGACCCATCCATCCCTCGCCACAGAGGCAATCTTCCTGCTGTAATCTTTAAGTCAGAGTTCTCGTGACAGATCTGCTCTCGGCCAATTAAAGGTCACGGTCGAGTAAAAATGGGACGCTTGCCTAACCTTTAAATATTCTCATTTATATGGATGAGAAAGGGATTTGTCGTTAACCAGGGATGACAAACAAAAAAACACAACAGGTTGAGTTAATGATAATGCGTCCAGAGTTTGAAGCGTCTTCTCTCTTGAATAAATAGGTCTGCTTCAGCAGCGCCGGACCGCTCATCACGCGCCGATCAGGCCGGCTCCAGCAGGAGGCACGGATTACAAGGCAATGATCCCTCTTTAGTGCTAAACCTCTTAAAGCAATTTAGCCCTTCATAAATTACAACTTGGGGCAGAAACAATAATGAAAATACGAAATATCAGTCATGCAGCAAGTCATCTGTTGCTAGTACTTGCTACATTTCAAATCGAGCAACATGTCAAAATACTGACAACCGCACAAAATAAAGCATTTGCCCCTCCCAAACATGAACACACATTTATGCATACGCACATACGCAAAAAGGCTGTCTGGGTCTCTGTTTCTAAGCAGTACGTGTATTTTCAGACATATATCCAAGTTAATTTCAGCATATCATGAGGCAAAAGGCTACAAGCTTGTAAAAACTAATGTCAAAAGGACGTTCTGTGACAAGGCTGATGGATCCAAAGGTAAAAATGTAATAAAAGGCAGAACAGAGGGAAACACACAGGAAGAAAAACCAGCATAGGACTGTGGAAATGAGAGGAAGTTGGCTGCTTGGCCTGTGACCAGGAATGGACATGACTTCTCTGGTCTGGCTGTAAGGTACTGGCGGGGGCACTGGAAGGGGGGCGTGTGCCCTCCGATATTTTATATGCCTTCATTCCACCCCCACTCATGCACAAAGTAACCTTTGCATTTAAATGATGACGTTGTGTCCCCCCAATATCAAAGTCTCTCCTACACGACTGGGCACAGCTGTAGTGGAGTGTGCGGACACAAGCCATCTGTGCAGGTGTGAGTGGGGGGGGGGCGGCCTGACCTTACAGCCCTGCATACACACATTTTTATGTACTTTCATTTTTTAGTTTTTTTTTTGGATTGCTATTAAAATTTAGATACATGGAAAAGTAAATTCCAAAAATCTACATGGGCAACACACATACACACATATATTAGCTTTCTCTAGTATTTGTCATCAGACATGCAGACAGCCAGCAAAAGCTAAATTATTTGTCGACTTTTCCTTCATCCTGTGCCCAGTATGTTTGCTATTAGCCCAAAGGACACCTAAACCCCTTCTGCTGCAGAGATTCCTGGGCTACCATTATCCTTAATATTTTTATTCAGTTGCTCAACAAACATGGTTTTAAATTTAGTCTTCATCCAAAGCGTGGATGGTGTAGAAGCACACATCAAACACCTCCATGCACTTATACATATAGAAGGTGAAACAAAACAATACGCCAAATCCGCGCACTGGGATACAAAAGCAGGAAACTTTGGGAAAGTCAGAAATCACATAGTTGTTTGCTATGTAGTAAGCAAAATATTGTATGCGAAGTGGGCAGTATGTCACCCTCAGCATTGATGACACAGTAGGCAAAGGGAACCTTGTTGGCGAAATTCCAAAGTGTGCAGCTTACACAATATATAGGAGCTGCAGCCACAGATGGAAAAACGTCTCTCACTCAGAAATATGTGTCAAGATATAAGGAGGGCTGTCTCTAAAATTTAAGTAGAAAAACAATACCCAGTTACATAAGTTGACTCAAATACTATAAAAATACTATAAAATGATTTATAATAATTTTTAACCCTCACAGAGGTCAAGCCATGTCATTGATAAACATCAAGGTCAGATAATACGCAAGATGGTGACTGCAGTGTGTCCGAATGCCTGCGTACTGCTAACATGAATATATACAGTATGTACTACATAAAGGTTGAGTTTTAGGCCTCTAATCAAAATTAAATGCATACTATGTAAGCTTGAAGTTTCAGATGCACCCTTCTTGTTAGGTAAAAATCTCTAAACAATTATGGCAGCTGTTTGTTGGTATACATTTGACTTTTTTTGCTGCTTGAGCTGAATGACTTGTAGGTGTGGAAGGAAAGCAAACATTTGTGTCACTTAAAAATGCATCACAGTAGAATCCTGGCTGAATTTTTTTTGGCACAAACGCAAACATGAATTACAATACAAAATAACTGTAGCTTAGTTTCTGGATAACATACATTTACACATTTGTCTACAGTATTTGTTTTCAACCGGAAAAGATACTGCACCCAAGAGGCTGTACTCATTTCCTTCAGTTCACTATTAAGAGACTGGACATTTTTCAAGGGCCAAATGTGATGGCAGAAAAGCAAGATGTTTTTTGTACAGAGGCCATTGTCTGAAGACTAGCTAACAGATGGCCGAATCTGCAGTCAAACAAAGGTAAGAAATGCCTTTATTTCTCTCCCAAAAAGCAGATTGTCTTACATCAGCGTGTTTAACCCCGGGAGCAGCATCATCCTGCCATGGATTACTGCAGAAGGGAGAGACGGTGATTCAGAGCCATAATTGGATTAAACCGGAATAATAAAAATGGACGGCCGAAGCCTAGTGTGAACGCTCCATTGCTGTGAATACATTACAAAAAGGTGCTTTAAAATCTATTGCTGAATGGAGATGAAATGGCAAATCTATCTCTCACAGGCCGCACAGACTAACCCTTTGTGCCCATTATAATTCATGAACACGGGAGATGACTATTTTAACAGTATTAAATTGACCTGATTCTGTACAAGTTTGACAATGCATTACCCCCCCCCCCCCAATCCTAATCTCTGTGATGCTGAGATGGTAGCAATATCTTGTACCAATAATAGGGAGCCTAATATTCATTGTGTAGCGTGGCGAAAGTAAAGTACCGCTGTTGTGCATTATTGGAGAGGTATAGATTAATCTTGGTGACTGCAGAGGAGCACTTGCATTTCAGTGGCAGGTCTTGTGCTACCAGTGAGGCTCTCTTTCTCAGCAGCAAGTTGCAGATGTTGTCCTCTGCACGCTGCTTATTCTGCAGCAGGTTGTGAATGCTGTCCTCTGCATGTTGCTTTTTCTGCAGCAGGTTATGGATGCTATCCTCTGTATGTTGCTTATTCTGCAGAAGGTTGTGAATGCTGTCCTCTGCACACTGCGTATTCTGCAGCAGGTTGCGGATGCTGATCTATGCATTCTGCTTATTCTGCAGCAGTTAGGGAATGCTATCATCTGCACTTTGTTTATTCTGACACATGTTGTAAATGCTGTCCTCTGCACATTGCTTATTCTGCAGCAGGCTCTGGATGCTGTCCTCTGCATGCTGCTAATTCTGTAGCAGGTTGCGGATGCTGTCTTCTACATCCTACTTATTCTGCAGCAGATTGCGAATACCATCCTCTGCACGCTGCTCATTATGCAGCAGGTTGTGAATGCCATCCTCTGCACGCTGCTTATTCTGCAGCAAATTGTGAATACCATCCTCTGCACGCTGCACATTCTGCAGCAGGTTGCGAATGCTAACCTCTGCACGCTGCTTATTCTGCAGCAGGTTGCGAATGCCAACCTCTGCACGCTGCTTATTCTGCAGCAGATTGTGAATACCATCCTCTGCACGCTGCACATTCTGCAGCAGGTTGTGAATGCCATCCTCTGAATGTTGCATATTCTGCAGCAGGTTGTGAATGTCACCCTCTGCACGCTGCTTCTTCTGCAACATGCTGTGAATGCCGTCCTTGGCACACTGCATATTCTGCGGCAGGTCATAAATTCCATATCCTTTGCTTGGTAATAACTGTTGGCTACCCTCTCTGCTCATTATGACTGACTGGAAAGTATTAATGAAAACACCTCATTCTGCAACAACAAGAAATGCACTGCTGATGCCGTTATTTCCTCTCCCTTTTTAAGGGAAGGAAGCAGTGCCGGGGCTTCAGAAATGCCAGCTTTTTTCTATAAGCTGTTCCAGTTTTCTTGCCAAAATCCAAATATCAAATACTCATCGTATGAAGGACATTGTGTCGGATGATCTGTCCACCTAATAACTGAAGAGCTTCCCCGGGCTGGCACATGGCAGGACCTAAACAGGGCGTACACACCCATAATTCTGCTGCCTTAAAGGGGCAGTGTTAGTTTCCTGCTATGAGAAGTGACCCTTATAATGACAGTGGAAGTTTCTTCCTTTACTCTGTATAGCCTATTCTGTCTGAACTCACCTGTGTGTGAAGGTACCCGTCCTCAGCTAGGCGTCAAGCCTGCACTGCGCTCTCATGTCAGCTGGAAATCTACCTTTACAGGCTGATGGAGGAGGGGCCTTTTATACTGTCAAAAACCTGTCATGGCAGCTTAGCAACAAAGTCCACAAAAGTTATTAAAGAAGAAAGCTTTTATTGTTAGTAAACACAGAACAACAGAATCGAGTCGGCGATTATAAAGGGAGCGGCACGGAGGCTCAGGAGGCTGCAATGTCGACTCACACTCTCACCGCTGTTCAGGGTGTTTCTGGTTTGCAGGGCTTCCTCTCACATGCGGTTAAGCTAACTGCAATGGCTGAACTGCCTGCAGTGTTAAGGAGTAACACACCGACTAGATGTCCTCTGGCTACATGCCCTGAGCGCCCTGGGATAGGCTTCAGCGGCTCCCCCCACCCCCCTACCAGGATAAAGAGCTGGATTGTGGGTGGAATCATCCTTATTTATGTAGTTAGCATGCAAAAAAGTTCAGAACCATTAAAACAAGCACACGTCTGCAAGGTTCAGTTGTGAAGTAAATAATTCAGAAAGCAATGGAGAAGGTGGGGTCACGTAAACAAACTGTGCAAAGTCACATACAGCATATCCAAGACAAAAACACTCGAAAACCTCCTCAAAATGTTAAAATATTGTACCCTTTGTGCAATGCACTAATGGAAGAAATTGATGTTGGCTCTAGGGTTCAGAATTAATTAATTGTTGCATTTAACATTAGCTAAATGAAATAGTATAAGTTTGATAGCATATAATTATGGTCATATTAATGATTCATATTACATTGCCTACAACTGATAACACTTTATAGAGTACAATAGAATTGAATGTTTCCATAGAAGGGGGAAGAGAGAAGCTGCAGTTTAATTGCATCTCCTCTCCCTACTACTGGGACACAAGGCATCTGCAGCCTTCAGGAATGACATTGCTGTGACTCAGTCACAAAGACATGGGAAAACACAGGGAAGACACAGGCAACTGAAACGCAACACCGTTATGTACCATCATTCTGCAAGATTTGAGTCTCTGCAGGGCGGACTACTGGACATTGTGAAAGGTGACGTGTGCAGTAGAGCTGAGTGCAAAAAGGTTTATATTTCCTGAAAATGCTGCCAAACACATTATTTCACAAAGAGACCAGACATTCACCAATCATATTGATCGTTTGGTTCTAACCACTTCACCACATTCTATGCCTGTCAACAAGCCCTCAAACCTTCCGACAATCCCAGAAACCCTTTGAGATGCCCACTACCCCAACCTACATTCTACTGTGCTGATATGACCACAAACCTTTCCCAGACCTAGCTGTCTAGGCAGGGGGGGGGGGTCTTTAGCAACACCTACTGTATAGTGTCCCTGTGATTCCATGTAAGTGACACTGCCTTAGGAGGCCGCTGCTGAAAATAAAGCTGTGCCGGTGTGACAGAAACACCTGCACTTGCAAGTCATACTCCCAGCTGCAGGGTCTCTGGTCAGCAAACTCTCCCTGGCTGCATTTTTGGCTTCAATGTCCAAACATAAGCAGCAAGGCGTGGAGTCAGGGGCAGAGTCTTGGGCAGAGACTGGAGCAGATGGGTTTCCAGTAAAAACTGCCACTGGATTTAAGGAAGCCAGTAATTAAGGGCAACTGGGTTTGACTATCCAGCAGCAGGACCCAGGGGAGCACCTGGTTTTCCAAGTGACCTTGGCGAAGAGAGTCTTTGGCTGAATGGGTGACCCCTCGATCCCCACTCACATCTAATCTTCCTCAGAGAGAAAAGGAGCGACCTGCCTCATGCAAATTACCTCTCCCCTGTGAGCCAGATACAAACTACAGCCTAATTAAATATTTTTTAACGATGTGAGTAATTTTTGCCAAGGGGCAGATTCGGGGAAAAATTTAATATGAGATCACAAAAGATGTTCCCAGCGTTGATTCTGTAAATTAATGACTATCTGCCTTATGATACAAATATTCTGCCAAGAATGTGAATGAAATCATAAACTTCATTTATCTAATGGCGGGATGCATTTTGGAATGGGTGTGGTGCCTGGGGACAGTGTGGGAAGGGGGGGGCAAATGCTGAAATTTTTGGAAACTTTCCATGTCCATGTTTTCGGGACGATGCCACAGCAAGGCCACTGGGAGAACATTTATCAGTGTCCAGTGGCCTCCGATTCCACGATGCAAAAAGGCGCTTTCTCTACTTCCTGTTCTCTCTATCTCTTCCTTTGCCCCCTTTCCATAGCTTTCCCCTCTTTTTTTATCTACATCCTCAGAGGTAAAGCTGTCCTCACTGTTCCCTGTGTTTTGGCAGCCTGCTATATATCACCACTCAACTATTAACTGCAGAAAGCTTTCTCCAGTCCACTCGAGTGTTACACGGCTCAGATTACAGTAACCTTTTACTGGGCTGTCACAGCGGGGCCCAGATTTAGTGGAGGAGCAGTCAGTCTCTCTGGCGAAGCATTCTACTGCTGCATTGTGCCACGTCTCCACCTTAATCTGCC
>JABFEB020000026.1:5447765-5486760 GCA_019775895.2 Stomatorhinus ivindoensis
CCCTCCCTACCGACTCATCTTATCCCAAATAGAAAATGATTCTCAGGCGTGTGTCTTCAATGAGATTACAAGCCTGGGGAATCAGGTTACCAAGCTGCAGTCTGCAAATGTAATGAATGGAAGAGTGCCATGTGATATGGCACATACTGACATATTTTATTACACTCAGAACACTGATTCATCTATGAATTGCACTGTCTCCTGCAAAGGACAAGGAACGGCAGAGCCACTAACGCCTTTTATTTTTTCGCAAGCAGTGCATGGTAGTTCTACTGAGCCATACTACTCGGTGAGAATTAAACTTCCATGTTTTACAGCACAGAACTATCAGTCTGTTAACATTCAAGTCCCATTGACTTTTTTAGCTTCTGCCAGTGCAGTCAGGAGAAGCTCTCGTGGCCAGACTAATGCTGCCGCCACGCTGAGGGCTCACTGGCGTCTCATTCCTGAATTTACGGCTTGCCAGCAAACAGCACTCAACAGGCCGACAGCAGGGGCTCAGACCCATAAGGTGCGGAGCTTCATGAACATCCAGAGTAACTGTGAGGCAGAGCTTCCAGAGAGACTTCTTGACAACCCTATATGCTGCATCTCTGGCACATTCAGTTAAACCTCCCATTTTCCAAACAAGTGGTCAAACACAGAATCACAGGGCAATGTGATTTTCAAATGGAAAAATTACTGTTTTTCAGGCAAAATGCATGCTTTATAAGCATTCAATTTACACCAATTCGCCTTTACAAAACATCTACATTAGTATATATCTATATTGTAGACCGGAAGAAATCCAAAGAGGATTTTCACTTTTACGAAAAAAGGGAAAAACCGAAAAAAGGCCTTTTATCAGCGAGCCAGTTAGAGATATACATTCATGGACCACATAATGATGTTTCCGTCAATGACAAACTGCATATGCCATGGTGGTCCTGTAAAATAATAATGGAGCTGAAAAATTCCTACCGCCTAGCGACGTTGTAGCTGTCATAACATCATGACGAAACGCATTATTTACATATTGGTGATACTTGATAATGATACTTGATAAACAACTATATTATTTATTTATTTATTTCTTATACTGTACTTTTTAATCAGTATTTTAGCTATACCATATAGCCTAGGTATGTAGTAAACAAACCAAGGTTTGTGTAAGTACACTCCATGATGTTCTCACAAGGGCGACATTGCATAATGATGCATTGGTCAGAATGCAGCTCTGTCATTAAGCAATACAAAACCATATCAACTCTGATAAGTGAAACTACCCTGTACATGTATTTGTCATATCATTGCCGCTTTCTATATATCTTAGTTATTTTAGGTTTTACGCATTATTTGGTATGATTTGGTAGGTTATTTTTTTGGTCTGGGAAATTTTCCCATATAAATGGTAATTGCTTTTTCACATTACACCGTTTTGGCTTACGAAAGGTTTCATAAGAATGCTCTGCTTTCTGTAGTGGGGGAAACCGGTATTTACAATACATCACTTACATCAGACATAATTCCATGCTCTGAAAAACACTGGAAAAATATTCATGTCCATCTACTGTCAAAATAAGCTACAGGCTGTTTCACACAATATCATATCTTACAAATGAATCCAAGACTGAGAGCTCCTCTGGCAGAAATTTCAAACAGCGACCTTGTATTTTAACCACCGGTGTCCTGCATAAGTTACACTCCATCTAATGGAATGAAAAGATCTGGGCCATTTCAGGAAAATGCACATACATCATTACAAAGAGGAAGTACCTTTTACTGCTGAACCATACATCTGGGCTTCTGCTACACAGCCATTGCCAGCTACTGCCAATGTATCATGGCTTCTAAGTACTGCTTTTGATTCTGTCCAGTTGCCCTTCAGGAATGCTTTTTTTTTTGCCCATTTACCTTCCATTCACTGTGACATTATGGTCCTGAACCCTGTTCAAATTACTGTCGCATAATGTGCTTTAGCAATAGACATCAGGCTTCCAACTAATAAGTTGAAAAGAGCAAAACTTTTAAGTGGAATATTTTTGGGTGGCCCCTTTGCGATGGGATGAACCCAGGCAGTGCAAAGCCGCTGAACATCGCTGTCTGGATATGGACGACCTTGACATTCCAGCCATACTCCATCACCTTCCACCTCCAGTTCATGATGTCCTAATGGAGGAGTTTAGCAGGCCTCTCCACATGTGATATAATCCTTCCAGCCACAGTTGAAGTTTACATCCGCAACGGTCAGCTGGACTACACGCATAATGATTAATAATGTTTGCACAAGCATTGCTTTTCAGTTCCACACATACCTACAATGCATGAGCTGAGTAAAACCTCATTTCTTGGACTTCACTTCTGTGTTCCTTAACTGCGACCTGCATTTGTCTAAATGTCAGTTATGGCAAACCATCAGTTACATGCAAAATCTTTTTAACCCATAATGCAATATACAACTCTGAGCTATTGGCCCAATGACTAGACTGATTCAGAAACATACTGTTACATACTGGAGCATCACGGCTTCCTTCTTATGTCCCCAGCTCTGTCTGAAGCAGCGTATTCACAGTGTCTACAGTAGAGTCTCATGCAGAGTTACTCTGCATGTGGTTTGTTGTGTCTACAGTAGGTCTCATGTTGCCTGGCCAACTGTTAAACCAGTCTTGACATCTAGCCAGTGTTGTGCAGGTTATTTTATATTCTGACTAGTGAGCCATTTGCCTCTAGGCCTTTACTTCCCCAGAAGCCTGAATACATGTCAGAAGCCCAATCTCCTTTCAAGTGTAATACCCTGATATTACCCTCAAAGGAAAGCTAAACTTTCCCAGCACAATGAATAATCCAACTTTCATTGCAAGGACATTCGATATTTCACATAGTCAAGCAGGTAACGAGAACAGAAGCTGAAGCTTTGAGGCAGTGATTTGTGTGCATGTGCCTGGATCAGCCCATGTACATATTAAAGAGTGTTTTTCCACCTCAGTATCAGTTAATTTAGCATTCAGTTTCTCAGCTCAGAGCATTTTGATTTATGCCGGCTACCTTTCATAGCTTTAGAAAGCCCTGTTCAGCCTTCTCTGCTTAGGATCAATGGAACAGAACAGAAATGATGATCCAGGGACTGAGAAGGTTAGTAAAGGACAGGGGCACCAGCGTGGCTGCTGCCTGCGTTATTGGTTCAGAGCTGAGTGAGGATTTCCCCTCAGACTGTCGTCTGCATGCCGACTCTCCCAGGATTCAGATTCCTCTGCGCAACCACATATTTTCAGAAATGATTCGATAAACCGGAATATTCAAGTTTGGCATTTGAAAGGCCTGTTAAGAATATCTGATTACATTTCCTAAATGGTCCAGGCACTGGACAACATTCAGGGCTTCCAGAACCAGCCTACACAAGCAGTTCTAGCTCGGAGTAAAAACTGCACATTGTGAAGGATAATGTCACGTCACAAGCACATATATCAGGCCAAAGGGGAAGGCCAGCCATGATCATTATCCTGAAATAATGGGCTCCTGCATCAGCAGCTGAGAGGAGATGTGGTGAGGACATACACACAGCTAAAAAGCCAACCAGCTCCGGGGTTCTCAGCAACGTTACAAAAATAAAAAAAAAACCTCCTATCTGTGTCCAAATCCCCCTGCGACGGGGCCACTACAGTGAGAGATAAGCTGCAGTAGCGGACACATTCTCAACAATACTGTGCTGATAAAACAAACAATACACTTTCTCTTTCATTTTTCTACCGTTATGATAGCGACAATCTGCCAATTCTCTATCAAAGCTACTTAATTTAACTGTGCCTCTAATGGTTGCAGAAGTGCTCCAGGTATGAGCCGGTCTCTCATTTATCACTCGCGGCTTTTTGAAGTGTGCAGCGGTACTTCAGGTGGGGATGCTGTTGGCAATTCCCTGCGATTTTTGACAGGTTCCTGTGGGAGCCATTGGGGACAAAGAGGTGCTAGGAGGAAGGAATGTGATTAATGCCACAGAAGATAATATTATTGGCACAGCTGGCTGTGTCTGACAAGGAATTCCTCACTCGCATAGCCAGCACCATATAATTTTCTCCCCAACTCCATGCTTCCATTTTTTTTAGGTGACAGAAGATTTGCACAGGACAAACTAGCTTGTCACCAAAGGACAAGCCAGCCAGCTGTTAAGGTATCGTGAGCATGACAGATTGCTATGTTTTATGTCAGATTAATTCACTTATTAGATGTAAACCCAAATCACCTGTCACTGTCAAATCAATTGTCAAAAGTAGGAAAATGTGTCACGTTTCTGGTTTTTGGCTTCCCTCCCTTCACCTGGTACCTTCCCTTCTTTATCTCTTTTTCCTTCTGTCAATATAACACATGAAAATGACATTTACTTACTTAGCGGACACTTTTTTCCCCAAAGCAATGTACAAGTGAGGGTGAGAGAGCAGGTCAGCTAGTGTCCCCAGAGTTAAGGGCTGCACTCTACCAGTCACAGGAGATGAACTGACAACCGTCTGATCATGGACACTAACCTTTAGAGCCACACATTGCTACCCCCGAAAGAACCTGGGAGATCCACCTATATTAAATTAACTAACAGGCACAGATAAGTTAAAAAACCATTAGTGATACACAACTCTCTTACACCTATTTAATAAAATAGATTTTGCTTGTCAGATTCATGCTTAGTACAAGGGTTGCAAAGATACATGTATGCATCATGTGCTGCTTGGCTCGGTACTCACCAGACCCGCAGCCAAAGCTAAATTCCATGGGGGTAACCCTACTGGCAAGTCCCTCTCAGCAGATTATGCTTACCGGACTTTGCGTCAGTTTGAGGGTGGTTCAAAATTGTAAATTCACTCTTTGCCTGATTGGTAACAAAAAAAATATTGGGGGGGGGGGGGTTAAGCCCATTACTTTACTACTTTCAGGGTCAAATCCCGTTGTGTCAGTCTTTAGTGTCCATTCCCTGTCACTGGCCATCCTGTCCCTCTTGTCAGTCTTTGCCTTTTTCCTGCACCCTAGCTGTTAGCTGCATGGCTTGATGTGTTGGGCGCACGGCTACCTGCAAATCCCACTGCCGTGTGTTTGAATCCCACCTTCTCTGTTTTTGTAGCTTCTGTTCCCTTGTGTTTCAATTGTATCAGTTTTCTAGTGTTTTGATTTGCATTTGGTTTTGGTTTTTTTCCCTTGTGCCCATGATGGTGGTTTTACTGGTCTGTTATCCCCATTGTTAGATTCTGTTTCCTAGTTTGAGTTTCATGTTTTAGTTTATTTGTTTCACCTGTGGCCTGTTTTCCCAACCCTCGTTAATTAGTCTCACCTACCCTGTATTAGTCTCGTTACCCCTCAGTATTTAAGTACCTTCATTTCAGTTCCCCAGTGATTCATTGTTTGATACATGTATGATACATGTATGATGCATGTATGATGCCCATCCTGCCCACCTGTCCCTTGTTTGCCCTGACCCCTTAGTCTTTATCCCCTTTTGCTTTTGACCCCTCGTGGTCCTTTTGTTTTTTGTAGTGTTTATAGTGTTCTCTGTTTTTGTTAACAGACCACATTTTGGGCAGTGGTGGCTTAATGGTTAGGGAAGCACACTTGTAATTGAAAAATTGCAGGTTCGAGTCCCTGACCAGCAAGGTACTGCTCCCCAGGTGCTGAATTAGCTGCCCACTGCTATGTCGCATTGTCACATATGGGTTAAATGCAGGGAACACATTTTGTTGTTGTGTGCTGTGGTGTGTCAACAATGACAACTAATCATCAAATTCAAAATTGTCCTGTGAGCCACAAGTGGGTCATCCATCTCCTTCCCAGTCTGCACCATGCCACACCGTCACCCCAAACTTTATATACCATCAGATTGCTAAAAAATATTATCTCACATGGTAAACAACACAAGGTTCCATAGATGGGTTGGCCATGCTGTCGAATGAGTGTGCAGCACCGCTGATGAGGAAGAATTGGTTGCCTAAAAGATTCTACTTTGATTATGTAGAAATGGTTTGTACTTGCATAATCTGACAGGGACCAATCTTCTCTAATTTGCAAACTTGTCAAAGATTCTGTGTATATAGCAGGTGGCCATACACTTAAAACACGCCAAACGTCTGGCTGTTCATGTACATCAATCATCCATTACTACAACTACCAAACTAACATTGTGTATGTCCCCCTTGTGTGGCCAAAACAGCTCTGACCCATCGAGATATGGACTCCCCAAGAGCTCTGAAGGTGCCCTATGTTATCTAGCACCAAGTTAGCAGCAGATCCTGTAAGTCCTGTGAGTTGTGAGGTGGGGCAGCCATGGATCGGACTTGTTTGTCCAGTGCATCCCACAGACCCCTCAGGTTGATCAGACTGGGATCTGGGGAATTTGAAGGCCAAGTCAATACACTGAACTCTTTCTTATGTTCCTCAAACCATTCTTGAACAATTTTTGCTGTGTGCCAGGGCGCATTATCCTGCTGAAAGAGGCCACTGCCATTAGGGAATACTTGTTGCCATGAAGGGGTGTACTTGGTCTGCAACAATGTTTAAGTAGGTGGTATGTCTAAGTAACACACAATAAATGGCAAAACCATAGGTTTCCAAACAGAATATTGCATCATGTTGCCTTCGTCAGCTTGACTTAATGCATCCTGGTGCCATGTGTTTCCCAGGGAAATGATGCACACACATACATGGCCGTCCACATAACAGGAAACATGATTCATTAGACCAGGCAACCTTCTTCCAGTGCTCCATGGTCCAGTTCTGATGCTCAGATGCCCATTGTCAGCACTTTTGGTGAAGGACAGGGGTCAGCATGGGTTCACTGACAGCAACCTGTGATGGACTGTGTGTTCTGACACCTTTGTATCATGGCCAGCATTAAGGTTTTCTGGAGTTTATGCTGGAGTAGCTCTTTTGTAGGGTCGGAGCAGACAGGCTAGCCTTCGCACCCCACACTCATCAGTGAGCCTTGTGTGCTCATGCCCCCAGCACTGGCTCATCGGCTGGACTTCAATGGATCACTTTAGGTAGGTACTGACCATAGCATACCAGGAACACCCCACAAAACTTGCCATTTTTGAGATTTTCTGGCTCAGTCAACTAGCCATCACAATCCTCAGATCCTCATGCTAGCCCATTTTTCCTGCTTCCAACATATCAACTTTAGGAGCTGACTGTTCCTTTGCCTTATATATAATGACATGCTTGACAAGTACCATTGTAATGATAATCACCTTCATCTGACAGTGGTCGTAATGTTATGGCTGACCGGTGTATGTGCGAGCACATCATCGTCAGCTGCAGCGCCTTCAATCCATTCTGAGGTAACCAAACACTTCTTAGTAACACTCAAAATTTCAAGTCTTGCATTTATTATTTAATTCTTTTATTTGTCCATTGTTTGTATTTGTGGTAAACTGAGTTCAGAAGTCTGTAGTTATTGACCAAAGTGATAAACGTTCATTTTGTACACTGAACTTTTGAAACTTTAATATTTAAAAAAACACTATAAAAAGCACTTTTGCTATAATGGGTAATATGTACAGTACAGTATTTTACATACCTTAATAATTAAGTTTATTATCATAATGCTACAAGCAGTGTTTCTTGTAAGGATAGGATTGTTGGTTAAATGATTACTACTTACATTAAAAAAATTGTGGTCTATGTTGTGGATGATGATTAGAACCAAAAATATTGTGATATGATATTTTGGCCATATTGCCCAGCTCTAGATGGAAGCACATGCTAACTCATGTGAGATGACATCAGTGTGCATATGAGCAGAGCAAGTTAATAGCAGATAATGCAGTCTTGTTTTTGATTTTGAATTTATTTTGCATACTTATTTTTACAATGTGGAAATAAGCATCTCTTAGGTCATTACTACTAGCTAATTTCTGACAATATTTTAACAATTGTTTTACAAATCACAAAATGGGGTTCATGTTGGTAATATTATCAAGTGTAGGAAAGTTGTAGGAAATATTGGTACTTAAACCCTTCATAATTGAAAAATGACATATGAGATATTATTGTTGTTGCTTAATATCCTGGGTTAAAATTACAAGCAGAGTATGGTTTAGAGGCAGATTTGGAATTAAATCGCATAATAATTTCCTTGTGTCCTTCATGTTTATGCACTCTCTCAAACACCAGGAACACCTTAAGAGATCTTGGTTATTAAAAAGCCTGAAGCTCAAGAAGTCAAAAATCAGAAACATATCAATAACAAAAAAAAAAACATTAAAGACAAAAATCAATTTAAAATCAAAATAAAACAGCCTCAGGTAAAATCAGAGGTATTTTACTTCCTGTCAGATACGCCAATAAGGGCATAATGCTGAGCCACTATGTCAGGTCAGCTGACCGAAAAGAAAAGCTGCCGACGTCACTCCACGCGGATCCCTCTCACGGTTATGATCTGCAGCAGATACCGAAGACTTAATTGTAGTCTTTTAAATGAGGTCTTTGGGAAAACAGCTGTCTTACTTTTGTTTAATTAAAAATATTTTAACTATATATTTTTTTACTGAAAACAAAATGGTATCTATACAAACATACATTAACTATTGGCTACCAGGCTATTCCAGTGAATGAGCTCATGTGAAGGAAGGAGATCTGTAGGGTAGTACCTACTATGCCTGTTGTGCTGGGCTAGATGAACCAAACTACACGCAGGACACTCTTCAAGGGTTCCTTGTCTGGCCATGTGACACAATAAATGTGAGGAAAACCACTAAATGTATGGAAGCAATGCCAGCAACTACAGTGTTTGAGACCACCTCTTCAGTTCTGGACAAAAAGCAGTGTCAATCGTTTTCCAAGGCCGTGGCCGGAGCGGCCGTCTCTCCTCTCCCCACGCACATTGTAATACAAATCTTTATTTGGTCTTGAGATGTTGACAGGTCAATTGAACAGAATGAGTCTAGTTTATGATGCAGTTGTCAGAAGTGGTTAAGCCGGGAGTCTGTTTATCTGGCTCCCTGAGATATTCTAACAATTTTTCTTGCAAACTGAAGCACCTCGAGGTTAATTACTTCACCAATTTGAGTAAATGGCATGCCATATTCCCATCTGTCTCCATTAGTTCCCCACTATTTCTCAATTTACGATGACTAGGGTCAAGGCGGCGGGTGCAAAAGGGAAGTAATAAAGCATGAGATTTTATGTTTACACAAATGTGGAAGCCGTGGCATAAATAACAGAAATGTATCATCTAAATGCTAAGAGCATCCATAATGCTGGCCCTAAAGAGTGGTTTGAAACGTTTTGTTAGACTTGGAAAATCCTTCATACTAAAAAGTAATAATGCCAGGATGAGCCAGTAATAACTGCTGGCACATGCCCCCCCCCCCCCCATCACTGACACCTACAGGAGACCCGACGGCCTGGCTTTACACATACACTCTGCCACTTACTTGAAACGTGATTGACCCCGACTGACTGCACCTAATCTACTCTGCTTCATGGATACATGGACAAGTTTAAGCGTGGACAATAAAGATTAGGTACTCATATGCCCATACTGTAACTGAGAATCCAAAGAACAACCTGTTGGTGCTTATATGTGTGAGTTTTAGATGTATAAATGTTTTGCCTTGATATAAAAATGGAAAGCAATTATTCTATTAACTATGATACAATTATAAAAATGACACTAGGGAAAACCACTGCCTACATAACACTGGCCTTGGTAAAAATTCTCCCACTCCAGCAGTTCTTGTGAAGATGTTAGGGCAATTAATTTAATAGCAAGGCAAGTCTGGACCACAGTTTCACCCTCTCGAATTATTAGTCTAGCTACAACTGACTGGGCACCAGCTCCCCTAGGATCTATACATCCCATGGTTGAAATGACCTTGGCAAGTTCCCTAAACTGAAAACTTTATGGTACCCAATTCATGATGCCTCAAATAGCAAAGGTTAAGAAAGTCATATGCTGTGAAAATAAAACCTTTGGAAGGAAGATTCATACATCTAATAAAACTCTTAGAAGAATAAATCCCCTTTGCCTGCTTTCTTCCAATTCACACTGTCCTAGATTTGGATGTTGCTTCTGTTCCTCTACTTTCCAAATTCATCATGACGGCTCTGCTTCTAATCTCTGTAGGTTATTCATGAGTTGCAAGTGTTCTGATCTCTGTGTCATTACTATACATCGCTGTCATCGTGTCAAGGTGAAAACACACTTTACTGCTGCCCTAGACCTTTCCATAACACACAAGGAAAAATTTACCAAATGGATAAAAGCTATTTGATGACATTAATAACATTTGCATTAATTCATAACTGTAAATATCTGGGATGTAACTAAAGGAAAGACAATGTAAATCCAATTTGCACAAAATGCATGCATGAAATAAAAACAAGGTGAGAACCTGACATCATTTTCAATTTCATATCTACCAGATTGCTTCATGAAAAGAACAAGATGATTATTTATGTCGACAAGCTTCTTTAGTCTCTGCTACAGAGCAGACACAGTGAGCTTCTATACTGACAACACGAAATTCTGTGCCAAACTAGAATGCGATGAATTGTGGGCTAGATAAGAAAATAAATTCCCCCTTAATTTCTCTGCCTGCTTTTGTGCAAACTCATATTTTTCCACTCCAGTGCCTTTGATACATTTGGTGCCTGTACTGCCTTGCCTGCTCCCATGAAAGCTTATCCTGAAACAGATGTAGAATGATAACGGCTGAAATATTATTGGTGGCACAGTCATTTTCACTGCAGCATCTATTAGAATCACATATGAATCCATCTAGAGCCTCTTTCAAAGAGAGATACATCCTCCGCTCAAGTGCACTGTCCACATGTGAGTGCCAATGACTGATATGCCCTTGACTTTAAACCTGACCCCCCCGTCTATCCTGCCCAGGGGTAGCTCCAAGCAATGCGGCTCTGACCATGTGCGATCAGTTAAAACAAAGAGAGCTTCTTTTTTAAACATTAATGTATAATTGAATGGAAACTATCCAGAAACCAATCCATGCAGCATCCAGGAGTAAATGTTGCAAAGTTTGCACAGATCAGACAAACAGATGCACAATATATTTACACTAAGAAAATAAATATAAATATAAAAAGTAATTTCTTTACCTGGAAAAACTGAAAGCCCGACTTCAGCAGGTGGTACAGTGTTTGGATTCTTATTTTGCTTAGTTTTAAGGGGAAAAATGCTCCAGCTTCTAGATAAGATCATTTTAATCAGTACATGCAATTATATTGATTTCTTTGTTTATATACTACAGTGGTACCTCAGAACTCGAATTTAATCAGTTCAGAACTCTGGATCGAATCCTTAAAAATTCGAGTTGTGATCAAATGTTCCCCACAAGAAATAAAGGAAAACCAATTAATTGGTTCCCTGCCCAAAAAGATACATCTAAATATGTTTTTTTAGCATTTAAACACAAAATGAACCAGATAAAACAAGAAGAGCATATACTGTACTAAACACATCTAAGTGCCTTTATCAAAACAGTAATTTTAAAAGTAAGAAAATAAATGTATCCAAACAATGTTTTCTGTCCCGGTCATCCGCTCCTTCCATGTGCCACGCCCCCTCGTTAACCCCGTGTGGAATTCCCGTGTGATCAGCTGTTTCTGGTTGTTGTCATTAGTCCTCTGTATTTTGTCCGTGTTTCAGTTTGTTTCTCCAGTCCGGTCATTGTATTGTCCATCTGTGTTTTGCCTGCCTTACCTGTAATTAAACCCTGTATTCCTCGATACCCTGACGTCTGCGTCTTTGTCTCCGTTCTGTCCCCGCTCCGCACAACAATATTATTATAATTAAATGTATTAATGGTTTATAATGAATAAAAAAATAAATAAGAAATCTTTATTTGAAATGTATTTTATTATATAATAAATACTGTTACTGTCTATCATTGTCTAAATGTATTTTTACTGTCTAAATATATGTAGTCAGCTAGTGTAAACATGCACGATGCTATCACAGCGAATACGAGGCTTAGACTGAAGTGATACGCTATGTTTTCACTGAGAGACGTACTATGTGACTAATTTCCCCGCATGTACATGTTATCTTAGGTCGGCATTCACAGTTTGACTTCTGAGATTCAGATCTAGTTCTAGGTAATTTTCGAACTGGTTGGTTTGACTTTTAAGAAATTCGAGTTGCAATGAGTTCGAGAACTGAGGTACCACTGTACTTCTGATGTATCCTAATTTATATATTCATTATGATTTTTTCAATAGCAGCCTCTATGCATTTTGCATATAATTATCAATTATTCAATATTCTTCTGTTATATGATTATAGATGCATTGTATACATTTTATTGATGTTTTATTGTAAGCACAAAGAATATACTATACTCAATTTGGTCAAATGATTGGCAAATCTGATGTTGGTAAAATAGCAAAATGTTAAATATGCTGGGATTAGGGGTGTATACATGCCTTGTAAGGAATCAATTATTACGGTTGTGATTTAACTGCATCCTCCTTAAATATACTTCTTCTTCTGGGGTGCACGCTCTCACTTTCACATGCTGCAGGTAGACACACAAAGTAGCAGCGCCGGTACGCCAGTTTCCGAAACATAGGACGACAAGGGAAGACTCATTAATATTCATCAAGCAAGCACCACCTGATTATCTTTGCGCTACAATGCTTTTGAAAAATGTGCCCATGTTTTGTTTACTAGTAGTTAAGATAATCTGTATGCGGCAATGCTTCTAGGAAACTTCTCCTTTTTTGTTGTGCAAAAAAGTCATTGTTTTTGCTAACTTTGGTAGCATTTGGTCAGGACCCTGGGGTAGCTAACTAGATATCTAAGCAAAAATAGAGATGCACCATATATTGGTGAACATGTCAATTTCTGCCAATATTCATTATAAATATAAATGAATCTGTTATAAAAGATATCTGCTTGTGAATTTTCATCCACCTACAGCCAACATACAGCTGTTGGTCCAACACACATTATTTAAACCACCAACAGTACACTTAAAACAAACAGGGCAATAAGAGAAGCGTATCATGGCAACTGACCTCTAAACAACACAAGTGTTAGATGTTCCTCACCATATGTTTATGTAACACATAGGAGCTGTCACCAAACCTTAATGCAAAATGCTATATTTGAAGGTTGGAATTAAGATGACAAGGATGCAAGGGAAGCCTTTCTGTTTTTGTAGAATACATCTTTAACCTTCAGTCAGGGGACTACAAGTGCATGTTTTCGAATTAAATTCATACAGTTGTAGGTAATGGACTGCCTGCATTCAGGGACAGGAATGCAATTACTTAGCAACTCATTAAGGCAGTAATATTTGTTAATGCACTGTTAAACATGCTCTAACGAATTGCCGATTTATGTAAATCTCAATACAGCTGCTTCTTTTGCAGGATAAATACATTTGTCCAGGGCAAAACGGGATTTAGGGAGGTGGATCATGAAAAATCATGAATTTTGTATGAATAATAAGTTATAATAGGCTTGCATGCATTATAGAGAGTGAAAAGGAGTGTATAGATGAGTGTGGCAGCTTGATTTTAAAGCTAGCTCAATTTTTTCAGGAATGGAGCCTGAAATAGGGACTGATGTACAGGACTGCAGCTTTATTCACAGTGAGCCAAGTGGCCGGCAGAGAGGAGCTGACTGATGGGACTGATTAGCAGGTTTAGCATGGACTGGCACACTGGGGATACTGGTCCGTTCTGCCGGGAACTTTATTACCCATCTGCCAACAGTCCCCACTGTGAAATAATTCATTCCAATTCCCCAGACCGTAGTTCTTTGTAGGCTTGTGGAAGAGTATGGGGAGGGGGGTGGGGTGGTAATAAAGCTGCTATGCTAATTCTACCAACCCACAGATAAGTAAGATGGGGCAACTCACTGCATGGGGCCCCTTTGTCAGTGAGCAAGTTCATTTTTAATTGTATATTGTTCTTTCAGCAGATGGACATTAGTGCTAAACCCGAGGTACTTAGCTTGGCCCATATGAGCATGTGCGCACGCAGTCCATCCACCGCCGTTCATTTGTTTATCAATTGATCAGACTGTTAAAGGAACAGATGGGAGGGAGTGAAAAGTCCTGGAGGGGTCAGAAATCAATTGAAAACCGGATTTCCATCCTAAAAGACGATGAGACAACCCCCCCATGCATATCAAATCAGGCCAAGGCACAAAGATTGAGGGGAGTGTATTAATTATTTTTTTTAAGTAATAATGCTTAAAAAGGAATCTGCGTAGAGCTTCAGCGAGGCTGTAATTGGCTCATGCCACTTAACGAATGAATCACTGTACATGTCTTAATTAGCAAATAATTAATGGTGGTGTCAAAGCAAATCACCGGGTTCCAGAGCTGCACATGTTATTAACTCTTGCAAAACAGTGGCGAGCTGCTGAAAAAAATGATGCACCATGAGCAATTTCCATCCACAATTAAGGCTGATCTACATCAGTGCTTTGAACCATGTGCAAGTTTTTTTTTAACAGTATTCAAAAAGCTCTTTATAAACACAGAGGATGCTAGAATAATAGCTATGTACCAGATTCTGCAGTTTCTTCAGTTAGAAAACAACACCACTAAAATCTAAATATGAAAACGATATTCTGTATTTCTTACTTTTACTGTCTTACCAATACAATACAGTATTGTTAGTAATTTTTATATATATTTATTATGTTTATTTGCATACTGATTTGAACTATAGTGGTACATTGGAGTAGTTGAATTACTTTTTTAAAATTTTGCAATATAGTATAATGTAGTACAGTACAGTATTTTAGTACTAGCAGAATGACTGAACCACTTAGTATTAAAGTAAAACAGACCATAAAATTCCAATTATTTGCCTATATACTAAAACATATATGTTTATATCTTCTATGTCTTGTCAATTACAATAATGAAGTAAAAAAAACTTTCACACAGAAAATGAAATTCCAGACATAAATAAATCATTGTTCACAAAGAACTAATAATATGCAAACACATTTTAATATATAAAAAAACTGGATGCACAGTTGACAGTTCCCATTAATATTGTGGGGCGTCTAATTGAAATAATTATGTAGGTGCATAAATAAATACACATATTAAGATCAAACTGGGTTTCTAGCACAGAATAATCTACCATAAACGGCAGCATGGCGCTTGGATCACTTTTTTGGGTATTTCATATCAAATGTACTCCTGACAGGCCTGGGCAGCGTTCATTTGATAGCTGTCAGCATGCAGGGAGATTGCTCACGGTGCTTCAAGCAGAGCCCACCACATATGGGCGCATCATGAGTACCCATGCTGCAGCTGGAACATCACGATGCATAGGGAGTTGCGTTACATTGCAACCACAGTGCCCTGTTGCGTCAGGTTTTATAGTATTAACCCTGCTTATTCATCTACGTGATTCAAGTTGGGACCGGGGACCTAATGGAGAAAATAAACACTGATCTGGTCCAGGATTCAGAGTTTAATCAGACGAGATACACATCTGTTTTCTGAGAGTGCACAGAATAACCTGGAGAGCGAGGCTGGGCAAGCCGCAGCCTCCGGGGCGCGCTGATAACAGACTCCTGTCCAGCTGTGGCTTTTACAGCGTCTTACACGTACATTACACAGAGCTGCATATGGGCACTTACACACGCAGGCGACAGCATACAGACAGGCGAATCACATACAGAATACACAGGCAATCTTATACTCACAGGTGTATCACTCACAGATACCAGACGAGACACACTCACATCATAGTGAAAAACTAACCCTATGACATTCTACTGGAGGATCTCAGCAGCCCATGACAAAGAAGGAAGATTCTCACATGTTCAGACAAGTGAAATTACTGTAGTTTCCCATTGCACACTGCTGTAATCGCACCCCATCTAGGCTTCTGCTTAATCTCTTTTTCAAACACTTTCCTCCACTTCCAATCCCCCCCCCCCCTCACATGCATCTATGAAGAGCCCAATCAGCTCCAAGGCTGAACTGAGCATCTGGCCTCAGTTTAACAAAATCATAAAGGAGACACTAGCAGATGAGGAATCCAGTGTGAGAATCGATGTATTTCAGGGTTTGTGTGAATACAGCAGCATTAAAAGAGCCATGCTCAAAGTGGGGGTGGGGGGACTGGCAAGGTCACCTGACTGGGGAGGTACGCCCCCACGCATCTCCATGGTCCCCTCAGCCGGGGTTTACAGGCTTGCTTTAATGGCTTCTTAATGTATATTCAGCAGGCTGAAAAGGCTGTTATGTGCTGAACTTGCTCCAGGATCTGGTTAAATGATTCAGGGGGAAACTACGGCTTTCATTTAGGTCTGTGCCCTGCAGTCTGTTTATACTGGTCGATACACTTGTCTGAAGAATATAATGGATTAGCACATCATTCAACAAACTGGAGAGAAGGCAGACTAGGGGCAATGGAGACAGAAAAGTAAATTACAGTTAGCAGTGGGGCTAGGCCACGCTGAGAGCGAGGAAACATCATATCAGCTAGCAACTTCCCCTCTGTCGCCGGGCGAAGCAGAATTGAACGGAATGAAAAACTTGTTCCAATGAAATAAAACAATTTAATGAAATAAAACAATCACTCCTGAGTGCTGACTGCCCCTCAGCCCGTGAGAGCTTCTCTCTGGCTCTATATGATATAAAGTAAGGCTTCAAAAGCCTTCACGCGACCCTCAAAGAAAACACCAACAAATAAAGACATTTTTTCATTGAATGATGGGTTTTCCCAGCACAGATAAAGCCTTCCATTGCTTTTAGGTGATGTTCAATTTATTCTCAATTATGGAGCACACTGTATGGGCATATGAGAAATGCAAATGATTCTCCCATCTATATTGGGCTTCCAGTCTCTGAGAGTTTGGGGTTGCTAAGAACAAATGAAAACGTGTTCAAGGTTTCTGTGATCTCGCTCTGCGTTACATTAAAAGAGTATTGATCCAGACCGATGCTGCTCACAGCTCTGAAATGCCATGATAATAAGAAGTGTTAATACAGCTATTCATTTTCACCAAAAGCAAAGGTTGGTCACTACACTTTGGCATTGATTTTTTTTCCACTGAAATGAAACTATAGAGGTCTGAGCTGGAAGTACAACATATATACAACCTCATGTAACCTCAGGTGGCTTGTGGTTGTATAATATAAATCTATATCACTGTAAAAATAACATGGACCTTTGTCAATATCAGTAGTGGGAGGAGGGAATTGAGATGCTGTAACTGATTTCATACTGCAAACTTCTCCAAATTATAACAGAAAAAATCCTAGGAGGCCTCTGGCATGATCCCTCATTTCTGTCAGAGCTCTCTGTAAGTAAACCTGTGAGTAGATGAGATGTTCCACAAAGACAGCAGCATTTCTCATAGCACTGATTCCCAGGAGAGGATCTTAAACTGAGCATTTATTGAGGCTGCAGAGTCCTTTTAAAATACTAAATCTAAGACTACAATATACTGTCTCTGAATACAATATCTCAATTGTGTTATATATCTACATATGCATGACAGTGGGCTGTTGTGTCTGACTATGATGCTCAGACCACCCATACTCCTATCTTTCCTTAAGAAACTGAAGGCCAGATTTAAGCGCCACAACTAGTAGACCTGCATCAGATGACTCAGAATCTCAGGCTACTAGTCTGTTAAACCAAAGTGTCAACAGAGTGACACTTAAAATGTCTGCCCATTTTAAACCCCCACATCACATAAAATCAACGGCTTAGAGTCCCCCCTCAAGACAAAAACAAACCCAACCATGACAGACATGACAGAGGCAGCCTGGAAGAGCTCCCTGCTCACTCGGCTGATTTGATGGGAACATGAGAATTTAAATGTGCTGTACTCAAGTAGCACTCTGACTATCAAAGTGTTATATTTACACAAAGCAAGTGTATTGACTCTCTGGATCAAACACATGTCGGCCGAGGCGATTCTGTCAAAGTGGCTGGTAGGCGTCTGGGTCCTCGTGTGGGTTTTAAACAGTAGGAGAGGTTTATAATGCCAATTCTGTCAGACACCCGGCTAGCTGCACGACTTTTACGGTACACGGCACCAAGCATTATGGCCTAAAAAATTCATACCAATCAGCAGATGCGTCATATTGTATATAGAAGGTAAATGTTTCAGGATTAGTGACCATTCTATAAAACTGAGATCAAACAGCGATCAAAACGAAATTGAAAGGCACAGCGGAGCAGCGGCTTTCTCGCTGCCTCCGAAACGACGGCCATTTGCACTTAAATGAAGCACCTTAAGTGCAGCGGTGGCGGCAGTGTTGCCGGTGCACCCTCTGCGATTCCCGGCCTTTATCCCAGCTCATATGCGATGGAATGAGATATCCTTTGAAGGGCTGCCAGCACGTCGTGCTCTCACTCGATATGCTGGTCGCAGCCTTTCAAATCCCTATCACCTCCTCCCTGCCAGGAATGGCAGTGTCATACATCATGCAGGCACTCTTGTCTCTAAAGGTTAGAGTTAAAAAATGGACTAAGAAGAGAAGTGGAGGCCTGTCCTGCTGCATTCTTATGGGTACAGCCCACTCCTTTCCTGAGGTGCCGTCCTAGGGAGGCTGGGTACTGACATTGCTGTTGCAGGTGGGTGTAGGGCGAGTTTGTTGACTGGGACTAGCATGTTAAGATACATTCAGGGATGTATTTCATCTCGTATGTCATTAAAGGTTTACAATTATAAACACAATAATAACACTAACAATTAATTTTACATGGTCCTAAATGGCTTGGCATGGAGTAGCTTCCATTGTGGTGTTGTACCTCCTGGGCTGTAGGTTCTCCCCCCTGCTCTGCACATGTGAAGTTGTTTTGTACTTTCACACTGCCTGCTCTGGTTTCCTTCCATACTTCAGAGACTTGTGGATTTATGTTTCCAAGCCTGCAAGACTGTAAAAGGTGTGGATGTTCTGAGGTGGGACAAGCTCACTTAGTGTGTCTTGTTCCCAGTCAAATGCTTCTGTTCTGTAAGTGTTACATAGCCCTTGGAATGTGAACATTTATGTGTGCCCTGTGATAGAGTAACATCCTGTCCAGGGGTATTCCCCAGGTTTAAATATAGACAGAGCCCAGCTTCACCTCCTTAGCCTCGTTTCCATCAATGCGGTACCGGTGACTTTTTACCAATCTGGCACTGGTTCTATGCGTTTCCACCTCAAAATGCCTCTGGCCCAGAAAAAGCAGCTCCAACACAGCTACACAGAAAAGCTGGGCTCAGAATTTGGCACAGTAATGTCAGCGAAAGTGGGACGGGCTATGGCGTCAAAACCCCGAAAATTCAATCCATAACCGATATACAGAGGCTCTTCTACTTATGAACTTTCAAGCAGACGAACAAAGCGGACTGTAAGTCCAAATTGTGTTCGTTGGGCTCCTGTTTCCTGTCTGCAACATAATTTTTTTTCTGCTCGCCAATTCTGCCTAGTACAACTTCTGGCCGCTACTCCCGCTGCATTACTCCCAGCACCTTAGTTTTTTGTACTTGCGTATACCCTTAAAATGATGTTGAATAACGACTTATGAACATTTCAAGTTGCGAACAGCTATTTGAAATGTAACTCGTTCATAAGTAGAGTAGCATCTATAGTTTAGTCTAATAACACCGGTGCTGGCAGCTGAACAACTTGCAGGTTATTGGTGGAATAAGGTTACATCGTTTTTGTTTAATTTTTGAAAAACAAAAGATTGATCTGCAGGCCAGATTTAATAATAACACATAAATATGTCACAGGGTGAATAAATTAAATATTGTGGCATTTGAGTGACAAAGAGATCATGAGGCGGCCTGCAGAGTTTAGTTTTTAGCAGACTCTTATTGCACAATACTAAAACTTAACTCTCACTTCTGCCTATGTAACATTTCTGTTCCGTTCTTTTTTGAAACTGGTGGAAACGCAGGTTGGTTCTCAAAAGGCACCAAGTGAGAACCAGCCCAGCACCGGCACCAGCACCAGTTGGTGGAAACAAGCTACTTACAGTATGTCTAAATTACACCTTGCTGGAGTGCAGCTCTCTTAGCCTTTTTTCTTAATGCTGCAAAATTTAGTAAAATATGAAGAGTGAACCATTTAATAAATGGCCAGTTTTGTGCTAAACCATGTTTTTTCATAAGTTTCAATGTTAATTTTCATTGTAGCTCTGACCAGACATTCATTTCTAGAGTGGATGAGATATTCCTAAATGACACCTTGACTTTTGTCTTTTGTTTCTGTATTTTAACTTATTTTTCTTACTATCCTGCTGCCAAAACATCCCCTGCTAGCTAGATTTGACTGGAAGTAAGGTGTGTGTAAGAAGCAATCTGCGAACAACATTTTAGTACATGTTCACGGGGACATTACAAGTGAATAAACAAGAATAGTACTTGTAATGGTAAGTCTCAAGTTTCATGGGTACAAAAAATTCAAATACTGTTTAACCATGAAATATGTACACTACTCATATTAAATAAAAGTAACTTTTGAATGACATATTCAAAAATTAATTTTATATTGTTTTAAAGTGGCAACACAACATGCCAAAAATGATCATATTGCATCTTCAGGATTGTGATCATAAATACATGATAATTAATGTGCCCGAGGAGACTCCCCTAATGATGGTGATTTAAACTCTGAGTTTACCTTCCTTGTCTTTCCTGGAATGGCCTGCAGGATCACTATAATCCTGGACCGAATAAGAGGTTATAGATGGATGGATGGATGGATATTTAAAAATAATATATTAGTTACTATGTTATATTGTTACTATGTCACACACATTACAAAGAAATATAATTTCCCTTGGCAATTTAAGACGTGCACTCAGGCACAAAAAGTAAGTTAATCTTGTATTACCAAAAAGATAAAGTAAACTAAATCATCACACTGTTTCACTCTCCTGTACTGTACCACTTACAACAACTTTGCAAAACTCATTAAGGCAAATTGTGTTTCTTCCTTTCCACCCACTGCCTGTCTGATGAATGTATTTGCGTCCTGCTGGTTCAGGGTTAGATACCAAGCCTGGCATCCCTCTTTCTTAATACATTCATATGAAGACAGGCCCAATGGAGGCAGCTTGATATCAGCCCTCTAAGCAAATCCGGGAAAGTGAACCCTATTCCTCATCCCCACTCTGACTGTCCCTCGCTGCTCATTCCCACATTTTATCAGGTGGGCCCTTTCAAGCTGGATAACTCTCTCCATCTTCCTGGACTTTATGTTACTGATTCATTACTAATTATCCATGGGCTGCTTCGGAGTCCCCCACACAAAACTGCAGGTGTTCCTCATGATAATAAATGGATGAAGTTATCATCATCGTACACAAAGCAGCAGTGACATTTGTGAAATCCTCAAAGCAAATTTCCCCCCGCTATCTCCCTAAAGTCACAGTACAGAGCTAGCTGTGCTAAGAGGCATCATTATGTCGCAGTAATTAGCTCTCATTTGTAAAGCTAAGGTAAACAAAGTCTGATAGTTGTAGTAATAATATTCATGAAGGGTACCAAAATATGTGCTTTTGCACACTAGTTTGAAAATGTTTGGAGAAACACACTGGAAGTGCTAACTATATAGAAGACCAACACTTACAGCATTAACAGATGTCACTGCTGATACGGAAAGCATCTGATGAACAGAAGACTCCATGGGCTCTATTTTCCATCACAAAAGTGGTTTTACTGGTTTTGTACCAGCGCATTGCCCATTTTCAAGCTATGCGCGCACGTCAAAATAGCAAACGATATTGAACCTGCTTTCCATTCGGCGGAGTCGTGTTTTTTAAACTAGGCGTGGCCCGTTGGACATAAATGAGGACACATTAGAGGACTTTAGAAGGCATGATGCTGAACTGCATGTGCCAATGCCAACAGAGGAGTGTACGCCAGCAGCAGTGCGGGCAAGGAGGGATCAGCTGAAAGAAGAGCTGAATCGTTTGTAGCCTGTTAAGGAATCTAAATTGTGAGATGTATCTTCTGCTTTCCCCGTCTTCTGACATCATTATATTGCTTACTGATCTGGTGATACCAGAAAATGAGGACATATTCGCTACTACCTCATGCCATGCCTGCTTCACCTCAAAAACCTTAGGTGGAAGAGTGCTGCTCCCATATATGACGGGCTCACGCTTTACACAAGCACGTCTGTTTCCTTGGCCAAAAAAGCGATCTGGTTTGCTGGGCAAATGTGCCATTGTACTGTACCAGCAATCCGCAGTAGATCATGTGCTGCTGCCTTTAAAGGTGAAGTGACTTGCCATTCTGATTGGTTCATTGCTTGTCACACCCAAAGCACGCCTCTGAATAATTAAAAAAGTAAGGACAACCTTTTTCCTCCTCACGCTGGAACAAAGTCTGTTTTTTCCAACATCAAAATAGCGAAGTGGATTTGGGCACACTCATAAATGTTAGTTGCACTTTGCGCTTTGCGTTTGATACAGCCCCTTAATACAAATTAATAGGCTTAATACAGATTGTAATACAGGTAATACAAATACAGTAGTACACCCAACATATGTGGTTTATACAGCTAAATGTTGTGTTGGTTTAATAACTTAATTAAGAAAGAAAATAGTAAAATGTTATATATACACTTTTTATCTACCTATTGTCCTGGTCAGGGTTGGGTGAGGCACACACATACGCATGAGCACACACACACACACACACACACACACACATTCAGGGTCATACTCTACAGGCAATTCAGAGACAGCTTTTCTGGAGGGCTGAGGCGACAGGGCTAGCCATTAAAGCCATCATACCAGCCCATTATGTGATTATGAAAGGAGTAAACGGCTAAAATATAATTAGAAGAAGAAGAGTAACTTATTCCTACAATATTCCATCTTACACTAGCAGCCTCCTCACCATAACTGTTACATCTCTAATGCAATGTTCTTATCAGACTAGTCGAGAAGAACCTGCAGCGAGTATGCTGGTTCAGGACATGATCCTTTTAAAACTCCTTTAAATCCCATCTCAGCAGTGCTATACTGGTTTTTTTGGACAGGTGGAATATTCAAATAGTGGCTTAAAGGAGAAACCAAATAAAACTTAATAAATCCTCTTTAAATTTTGATGATGCTAGGCATGACTCAGCCAAAAGGGTAGAGCATGACGAGGTAATAATGAAGTTTCTTCATTCTCCAGGTGAATATTCCTTTATATTAATTAGCAGAGAGGTTCAAAGTAATGTGAAAGCATGGCCTTCACACCCCTACTGCGTACGCAGTGACAGCTGGATTGGAGAACACCCAGCTCCCCACCCGCTTCACAGCTAAAGCCCGTCTTATTGATCTGCCTGTCTTTACGGTCTTTCCCGCAGCCCGCTCTCCTTCACCTTCCTTCACAGAAATCCAAGGATGTTCTTATACTGCAGTGTGAGAAATTGGAATCGGCTCCTCGCATGGTAACAGCAACTCCTTGCTCCCTCTCACAGCGAGTCAAGCCTGATGTATTATTCTTCATGGGAACTCTTTCCATTCTTCATCAAAGCTTGTTATATCCTCATATGATGGGTTCCCAGACCCTAATATATGGGGAGATTATAGTTTTTTTTTTTTTTGCTCCATCTGGATGGAAACTCAACATTAAGGTGTCACCCAGCCTCCTGCTAAAAGGTTATTACCAGGGTTTATGGCCCAGACCCAAAGAAAGAAATCACATTACTGAGCCTAATGAGTAACATTTATTAGAGAAGGAAGTGCAACATCCCATACCTGTTTGCCAGTGTGTTTATTTATGTAGGCATGCATTATGTACATCTGTATTACTCATTTTGATTTTTCTGAGTGCAAAGTGAGTGTATGGCTGTTTTCCTCAGTTGCTGTAATGGCTCTGAGAAGTAATAAATACACCTTCATTAATTAATTAATGACAACACGCCAGGCATCTTTACTTAGCCTTTGTCCACTCCATCTTGGCATGAAAGTCTGTAAAATAAAACTGCCAAAAAGATTTTGCATGTCAGTTAAAGAACTTTATTTCCTCTTTGTTGCAAAATCAGTATTATCCCACACTTGCCAAAATGAAAATGCTATAAATGCCAGGAGCCCATTGAGCGGCAAATGGAAAAGAAGAAAAATAAGGCAGTGAACTTAATGACTACCTAGTGGGCTCTAAGAAACTGCCAGACCCAGGGGTTAAGAGTTTTAGCAAAGTATTTATGATATAGTCAGTCGCCACCTTATGAACTGGGTTAATAAACACGCTGCCTGGACTTATGACCAGCTCTCTGATCATTCGGTATTGTACGCTGCACGAGAACTTTGGTTACGAACACGGCAGCACAGCGTTTCTATTTTATTCTGTTTGTTCTGTTCTCTGATTTATTTGAGTCAGCGAAGGAAGGTTGTATTTTGTTTGCAATAACTGACCTTCATTTTGATATGCCATATCAGAGTGAGCTGAACTTGCGATAGACTTATATTTCCATACGTTGCCTTTAGTTTGATGCATTTGCTTTGTATTGTGGGAAAGTGAACCGCCAGCAGCACGTAAGGCATGGAGGAATGCAAGTTTGAGGTTTCCCTGTATTTTACAGTATGCTTTTCTTACATCTTCAAAACAATGGCTATAAGTTTTCTACTTGTTTAATATCTAAGCTAATGTGTACGAGTGACATTTATTTTCTATGCACTGTTTTTGTTCAGTAATGTGCAAAAGGATACAAATGCTCATTGGATTGAAGTGATGCTAATTTGTGATACATGCGTATATATGTTAGAGTATCATTTATTTGCAATTCCGTTGATAATTAACATTAGGACTTATCAACCACCTTTGTAACATTGCTATGCTAGATATGAGATCTCCCAAGTCATTTCTGTGATTTGTGTATTACACTTTCACTCATAGATTTCCATCTCTCACATAAAGAAAAAACACATAGCGGGAACAGTATACTATTTATTACGGTATACAGTACACTACTGTATAAAAATTAATAAATATTAAAATATTTAATTTAAATGGTACAAAAGTAATTTAAGCACATTAAAGCAATATCTAAAGATGGTTGATACAAACCCACTACCAGTACAGTATGCTTTGGATAGCTCTTCCTTTATCGACCAGTTCGCTTAACGACCTAGTTGCAGGAACAGAACTCAGTCATTAAATGAGACATGTCTATACACACCCACACACAGACACAGAGTGTTTTTTAATTATATCTTTGTGGGGACTCTCCATTCATTTCTGTGGGGAAAACTCTAGTCCCGACATGATGACCTTAATCCCTACAAAGCCCTAACCTTAACCATAAGCAAGCAAACAAAATATGATATATTTAGTTTTTTGATTGCAGTCAGAGATCTTTGTGGGGACCTGAAAAATGGTCCCCACAATGTCAAAATAATAGGTTTTTTATTACATTGTGGGGAACATGTGGTATTTCTGACAAAGCCTTTCTGCCACAAAGCTGAAAAAGTGCAGAAGTTACAGGCCCAATGTTAGGCATCATATCGAACATTCAATAGTACATCACCTACTTAACCCTATCCCTACAGTCAAGCAGGCGGTGGACAAAGCGTGTCATGATGATTATTCTCCTCTGAAAGGATGGAAATCTTTTAGGACATAGAGAAACAGACTACTAGTAAAGACCAAGGCAAAACAGGCT
This sequence comes from Stomatorhinus ivindoensis, assembly GCA_019775895.2. Lineage (NCBI taxonomy): Eukaryota > Metazoa > Chordata > Actinopteri > Osteoglossiformes > Mormyridae > Stomatorhinus > Stomatorhinus ivindoensis. Next base: position 5,473,328 of record JABFEB020000026.1, read on the forward strand.
TACAGGCACTCAAATGACCCTGTAACAGGATGGAGACCTAAAAACAGGCTGAACATATACTGTTGTGTAAGTTCATTTTTGAAGGTGGACGTCTTTGCCTTGAACCCCATAAAATTCCAGTCTGCATGTTCTGTCTATTTTCCAAAGCAACTTGAGAGAGAGAAATCCAGCTAGTGAATGAAAACTGCAGCTTTTAGAGGCATGTAATGTAACAGGTACAACCACTAAGCATCATATACACAACTGAACTAAGTTAAAATAAATGTCTTATTTTAGTGACGCACTTATATGACATATATGGCCGATACCGAAAGCCAATTATTTTGAAAACTGACCCTAATATCGATTGTTTGGGAGGTTCTGCTTAAATAAGTTTAAAGGGGCACTCTACCTAAATAAATTTAAAAATAAAAGAATTTGGAATTACATTCCAAAAATATGAAAAAGTATGTATTTTTGTTAAGAAAATATCAACTCTGGCATACAAAAACAGTCCCAGAGCACTACATTTTATAATAATTTATAACAGAGAAGGGCTGACCATCAAGTGTGATAAACTCCAGAATTTTCGGAGTAATACTTTGGGATTTTGCACTGTCTGCACTGAATTTTACTGAGGGACTAGCGTTATTCAGCAATACTGCAGCCTTCTTTATTGGAACGGATTTGTTTTCCAGAAACTCTTCATACTCTCAATGTTTTTCAGAAACTCGCAATCAAATTTATTGTGCTAAAATGTTTATTAGTAGATCCTCCTCGTGATACTTTAGCAGAGCAATTTTTTAAATAAAATGCATTTCTATGCATTTAATGCTAACTTGAAAATATTTCCGCACAGCAGACATTTTTCTAATTGTTTAGTATGCGGGTGTGCAAAGTAATATGTGTCACCATTTTAAAGGGAATTATCAGCACTAAATATAGGCTCATTTTTCACCATTGCCAATACTGATAGATAGGCAATATAATCAGTACATCTCTACTTTTCATATTATATTACATATAGTAAATGTGGTAGCACAAATTATATAGTATTAATCTTTTACTTGTGTATTAGTCTTAGCAGCACACTGGTCTCATTTTCATTCATGTTCATTCATCGTTAATGAATCATAGTGCAGATTTTATCCCGAGGAGTTTCTATATTTATTACGATATCTGTTAAGTCATGAATAACACAAGTTAACACTGATTTCATGTTTGTTCATTGTTAATCGTGACCTTTTTGTCAAGTTGAAACTATATTTTTTCATGATTTGTACTTTATTAGTAGCAATTAATATTTGTGTCCCCTCAAATAAAGTTTTACTTTCAGCAAAATTAACTTTGACTTCATAAAATTCAAGTTGTTTTATGTTTAATTGTTTTAAAATTAAGTAAGAGCATCACATTTTAAACATGAAATGAAATAACATTTGCAATATCCTATATGAAAATATTGATTCAGTCATTTTTAGGTTTTTACTGGTGCACTGCAAAAAATGCATGTACCAAGCTCAGATCGGAAGGCCATCGATAGTTAGTTGATGTCCACATTACTGTTTATTCCTTTGCATTATGTAAAACATTAACACATAGATAGATAGATAGATAGATAGATAGATAAATAGATAGATAAAAATCTACTTCAGTTTCATTACCAGTTTGAAATGCATATATAATATAACGCTGTTGATTCGTTGGCTTTAAGGTGGACCCGCCCAATAGTGACTCAGATAAACAGGTGATTAACCATGTCTGCTGGAATACAAAGGATGTGAAGGATGGATATAAATCTGTGGGTTAAGTGGGGTTTCAGGGGGCCGGTTTGGGGTGAAGATAAGGGGCGCACAGGTGTGTCTGCTGGCATGTGGTGGGCTGGTGGGCCAGGCCCTTTCCCCAACAGGTGAATGTCAGCTCTCCTGCTGTCACACTGCTCGTCAGATGCGGCAATGCACAGCTAAGTGAGGCTCCCAGGGGCCTGACTCCAACCCACGTCACCACGGCCAACTGCTCCACGGAGCTTGTACCCCAGATTACTAATTAGAGCGAAATACCCAAGGATCAGACATCCTTAATTGCCGTATATATTGCATTGAGTAATGTTTAATTATTCTAGTTGGCGCTGTAGAGGGGATCAGTGGCAGTACATGGTTCTCACAACCCAACCAAATGCCCTTGCTAACAGCCAGGTACCTGGCAAGTAATGCTAACAATATGCTTTTCCTGCGACACAGACCGGACAAATAACAACGAGAAACCCAGTTTACACAATCCGAACACGTCCATCACATGTGTCGCATATAAAATAAGCTTCCTTCTTTAAAATCTGGCTGAAATACGAAGATGCTTCCTTTTATCAAAGATTAGTAAAACTTTTTTTTTTAAATGCTCTATTCTGTAAGGAGGTTTGTTTTTCAAACAAGAAAGTTAAGCTAAAATCAAAACTACTTCTTTATTACGATTTGGCAAATAAAATAATTACTATAATCTGGGCAAGTTTTGAAGGCTTGCTCTGAGCAAAATAAAAACCAATAAATGTAATTTTTCATGTTATTTTTTTTTAGTTAATATCACAGAAATATTACTTACAGACAGAACTTTAAATAAAAAATAACCCATTTGAACACTTGGGCAACCTTGAGCAGCCATCCCCTCGTTCATTATCCAGTGTGGTGCTGCCGTCCTCTCAGCCTCTCCAGAGGTCTTCAACTCTTTAACTCTCTTCCCTTATCCCTTTCATATTTAGTGCTTATTTCAAACTCTGGCGACATGACAGCCGACGCGTCCGATGATCCATTGTAGATATGCTTATCATTATTCATTCACCCAATTATTAAGACGCGTGTTGACTTTCATATCCTGCCCATGTGTTTTTTTCCCTCTTGCTTTCGCCGCATACGTTGGTTCGATATCAAGATGGAGAGGCTGAAAACTTTTGCTCCCCGAAGGATCTCCGCCCCGAGAAACCTTGACATGCACAAAGGCAGGCCGAGACAGAGCTGCCCTGCCGCGCACGATAAGGTCACCCGTGGGATTGCTGAGATTATCTCTGTCAAGCACTTGGACAGAGTGCAGTCAAATGATGCATCATGCAGTCATTTTCGGGGGGGAAAAAATCAATTTCTTCACCAGGTCGCTATTTGCTTTTCAAAGTGCCCTTGTAGTCTTTGCCTCTGAGCATTTATCAATTTAAATGTTGTGAATTGATAATGTTTTCCACGTCCCTCGCTGGGCGGCTGAATCATTTCCTCCCTCTGCTTGTGTTCCTTAGTGTCATACACGAATCCCTCCTGAACGCAGCATTTTTTGTCCCGTTCTTCCGCACCTTTATTTACGGACTGAAGGGAGCGTATTCCAAAGTCATGTGCTCAGGAATTACGGAATTATGATATTCAAAACACAAACAGTTCACTTGCTGTTGAATTGTTGGACCCCCTTTACATTCTGTTTTAACTGTGAATAGAGTGCAAGATCTTAATTTTTATGAATAGCTGGAAAGAGAGTAAGATAACACATCTCTGTTCTGGTCAGGGGTCTTGACTTTCTATAAATTTTACAGTGAAGTTTTATCCAGTATTCATAAGGATGCCATCACTAATGTGGACAGAGGTAGGCATAGCTTTGCCAGCAGATCTGCAGAATGACAGCACCCTACACTGGGCTGGACAGGGCCTCTTCCACGGCTCAGGTGTTAGATATGTGGGGTGGGGGGAAGGGGGGATGGTTCACAGTGTCGATGCAATTAAACGTGACCTTTTTTCACCCCTTCTCCTGCGCCTCACTAACCCAGCCCCACCTGCTATATCATTACTCTGGGCCTTCATGCAAATGGTGACCCCCATACTCTGTGACATCATAAATAAAACAATGCTTATTATCCATTTAGTATAAGGCCAGATCCGCGTGTGAAGTTACTTGTCACACTTCTTCTGCCATGAATTTCTAGAATTTTCAATTTTCTGAAGATTCTCTTTAATTGCTTCTTTACTATTTGATTTAATGTAACTTAGAGGACATTGTGGGTATTGAAAACAGGCCACATGCCACTGTTTGTTATGCTCATGGTCGTCTATTATCTATTATCTCTTGATGACAAAGAAGGAACTTAAGAGTCATGTTAGGAGAAGAATATCATAAGAGGTGAAGACTCATCAGCTCTGCTGAGTGATTCCCACAAAGATGTGATCAGACATGCGAGCACTTGCCATTAATGCTAATGGATCCAACATTGTCTGTGCCACTTGGCAGAGGAGCCGCTGGGAGTGAGCATGGGCCGCCTCGTCCCTCTGGAGAGCAAAGGCATGGTGATCAGGCACCCGGCTGCTTTGCGTTGGCTCTGTGTGTCTCTTTGTGTGTCTCTGTGTGTGTGTGTGCAGCAAGCCGTCAACTGAAGGCTAGCAGTCGTCTATATACTCATTTCTATTTTCACATATCCCCACAAAAAAATAAAACTATTAAAAAAGGAGAAAAGTGGGGCGTTGCCCTGGCACCTTGGTTGAGGGACTGAATGAGACTGGTGACTGAGAAGACCTTCTGTGACTGAGAAGACCTTCTGTGACTGAGGAAAAAATAGCTGGGAGTAACCTGAAGACAAAAGAGTTCAAGTGCACATTACATACGAGGAGCTTTTTTCCTGTCGTTTTATTGAATGCCTGGAATGAGTTAAGGCTATTTCTCTCAAAACAGATGAAAACTCAGATGGTCGTGCTATTCCAGATGCATCAATTTCCTTGGATACGCGATCCATGCAAATGCATATGCTGTACTGGCAGGGGCGCCAGCTGAAATGGCCGAAATCCAAAAGCTAATATTCTGTTGGCTGGAATAATGCAATTATTATTTTCCTAGCTATCAGCCTAAGCACACAGTGCCATCTGTTATACAAAGCAAACATACACATCTCAATTAAAGCCAAGGCAGCCTCCTCATCATCCCTCACCTCAGGAGTGCTGAAAAAGCATGACGGCAAGGCTCCGCCTCCAAGTCATCGAGGTCCTCAGGATATAGACGCCCCACAGTCCATGCAGACATACATAGACAGATGCAGATGTACACAGGCCAGAGTGCTGTGTGAATGTCCTCTTTTGGGTGCTAAAGTCATAACTGGCGCACACGTGGTCAAGCACCATCATTTGCCTGCCAGTATTAAAGAAAGCTAGCACCTTTCTGCCCGCACGGCCCCAAGCAGCACATCCAGCACCCATCGGGCTCCCCGGGGAGCAAGGCATTCACTCACAGCGGCACGTCCGTCGCCGGACATTAGCCACATCTCCGCGCTATCAGGGGGCTTCGGTTCTCTGCATTTTGAGTCAAATTCACTCTAAAGAACAGCTTGACATGCTGGCCATTATAGATTTATTAACTGACAGAAAATCTTTAAAATTATTTGCCACACATACACGGAGGGCTACCACCTTGCCATGTATACCAGAGCCTACAGAATACATTTTCATCTCACTTTTCACATAATATTAGACAAGGTATTAAAATAACGTTTAATGTACTGTCTTGGACTGCAGTATTTCCTTTTATTTATCCATCCATCCATCCATCTTCCAAGTGCTGATCCTGCTTAAGGTCATGGGGTGATTTCTTCTTCCCTATGATTATTTATAGTTTTCACTGTTTAATCACAGCCAGTAACTGGCATATTTTTTGGCAGCCATGATACAAAAAAGCGATAAAAATGTTATGTGTGAGGGGGAGGGGAATCACCTGTGTGAGGGAGAATGTCGTGGGGAGATTTCTTGGCTCGCACAGCTTCCCACCCACAGAGCAGGACAACAGCAGTTGGTGCTCTGGGATGCAGAAGCTCCACAGCAGGTAGTCTAAAACCCCTCAGTGTGACTGTAGGATTCTCCTTCTAACAGGACTGGATGCAAGCAGATGACCCCTTAGCCGAAGTCCGTGGCAAATAACAAGACAGTGTAAGAATTACCAAGATACAGCTGCACTGTTTGCAATTTATCGGTAGCCTGTTGTTTTATGAAAGAAGTAAAGTCACTTACATAACATTTTGGTGGAGAAATGCTCAAACTAACAAGGAATTTATGAAATCCCATATTGTCGCTGTCCAACGAAAAACACCTATGTCCACATTTTCACAACAGTGACATTTTACTGTCCATGACAGCGTTTCGCGTTGCCCATGCAGACATGCTCCCCCTTTCATCTGTTTAACTAGTGTTCATGTTTGTACCATTTAACATGTGAATTCATGATGGTCATTTGCATTGGATTACTTTATATCACACATTTAAATAAATTAACAACGATGGCTAGACAGCTAGCTAATTAATGTTATAGCTAATTGTGAATATAAAGCAAAATTATTTTGTATCTGCTTTACACTGACATATTTGTCTTGCCGACAACAATCCACGAAAGTCCATTTAAAACATGTTAGTATGGGTGTCTTGTTGTTTTGGTTTTTTTTGTAAAGTAGTTTCACACTCCTGAAATAATGGATTTCTGGAGATACATGTTTTTCATCTGATAGCAAGGATATGTATTCTGTGTAGGTTATTTACAAAAATATCACACAAAATGTAGATAATATTAATTTTGTTCATGTAGCAGACAGCAATTTACATACGTAAGTATGTAATAAGACCTTCATATTAATTGAAATGGGAAGAACAAATATTGTAACTCATGAATTTAAGTAAAATATTCTGCCTATCCAGCCTTACACACGGCGGGCAGCAGGATGCAGCCAGGAGAGCTGCATTGTGAGAGATTTGTCCTCTCAGTCATGCTACTGCTGTCAATTCCCTCTAACACATCCATGACAATATATCTGGTGTCAGCTGTCTTTTGCCCCAGGCAGCCATTATCACAAAGGAGAAGCAGTAAATCTAACTATAAGAACAGTGTCTTTGTTTCCTACCCTTTGCTGATTCTGGCTGAATGCTTGAAGAATCGAAAATTGCAACTCAAAACTTTTCAGGATGGCAAAATTTCCCTACAATGGACCAGTGCAGCAACACAACTGATGCCTTGCTTTGATAATCATTTGAACTTAAAAGGGTTATGTTATATTACATCATTTCATATACAGTAATAGCAGAATAATCATCAGGTACTGTCAATAAAGGGGTACATTTATAATATTTACACAATAGATGTGCACTTTGTATTTAGGCAAAAGTAAACAGTAAATTTATAGAGGTTTTGCTTCGTTTTTTCTTCATTTACTGTCATTTACTTGATGGCACAAGTGTTAAAGTGTTAAATTACAAATTCCACATAAAATGCAGTTGCATTCTATACATTACTAAGCTTGTTTTTTACTAAATGATACTGTGGGATGGAGTTTGCTTGGGCTGGGGTAAGATGGAATGGGCATCACGCATCTTCTTCAGACACTTGTGCATGTCTTCAAAGAACAATATTAAATGCAAGGATTTCAATGCAAGCTTGTGTTTTTCTATTTGTGACTGTAGCGTATTAGGTAGCTCTGAGATGTTAAGTTTTGAAAGCAATAAAATGTGTCAAACCTAGAAAAGAGGCTTGCATGAGCTTAAACAATAAATTGTAATGGGAAATGTATTAATATGATACCTAGATTCAGCATCACATTGTATATTTTTTAATGAGGAAGTATGCTGTGCTTAAATATAATATTCAGTGACTGTGCTAACTCATCTTCCCACACTATTCCTTAAATTGGATTACAATTTCACACCAAAATCTGAAGTGAAATCAAATTTGCAACCGAACACCCTGTATGTGAAATAACATGAAAAAAAATCCATAAAGAATGCAAAGTAAAAAATGTTTCCCCAACTTTTGTCTATATGTAAGCCAGGCCCATAAAATGTGTTTAGTGTCACTAGCAGGCATTTGGAATGTACATTAATCAAAACTGACATTCCTTTTTATATTGAAAGCAAACGTCGAGCATTGCTACCCTCTCATGTGCTGAAAGAAAACTCTTAATGTAAGGAGTTACCAAACTTTTTTGGAGGTAGGGACTTTAATTACTGTGCAAGTCCAACGAATGACTTTATTAGCAATATATTTGATATGCAGAATTTCCAGACTTTGAATAAAAGGGTGAAAATCCTCTTATATAAATCTGCTTTAGATAGTCTGGCACCAAAATATTCATAACCTTGTCAATTTGAAAGGCTTTAAAAAACCTGATCTAATTAACTACAACAACGTAATCTTTAATAATAGCATTATGCTGTACACAGTTTTTTTTGTCACCAGGAATATTAACTGATTGTTAGCATGTTCACTTAAATTAAGGTCATATATAATTATCTGTATACACGTACAGCTACAGAACAAGAAGAGTCTCTACATGTTATCACCACAAGTACCCCTTTCAAAATGCAGATAAACACCAGAAAGATAACTCCAAAGCTTAGGGGACAAATTGTACAATTAATCAATTATTTGATAAAAATCACTAATCAATTAATATTAATTTAAATTTCACTCTGGTTATTCAACTCAGTTTGATTTATCAGATCTAATTTAGCAAAAACATTTCCTTTGATCCCCATAGAAATGTAGAGATTTCGATTTTTCTGCTCATGTAAATTATATGCGTTAAACCCACACTTTGTTCACTTTTCCTAGGTAACAGAAAAACTTCAAGACAACAGATCGTCTAATGAAAATACCCATGGAAGGCTACTCCTGAGGACACAGATTAGCATGGATAGAGTCTGCAAACAAATCAAGGTTACCACCCAATTCTGTCAACCTGACAAACTGTTACAGTTATTGACATGCACTGAGCGCTGGACTATAAAAGGTGAGGACCCAGGTAAAGTCATAAATGAAGTAAATAAATAAATAAATGTAAATATACAGGACTGGGGACTACAAGCAAAAAGCAATCCGCTCAATGTAATTGTAGCCTGGGACAAACTGGTTTACACACCATGCAGAACTGGAAGACGTGAGAATGGGAGACATTCGGTGTCACTCACCTGCGAAAGACCCAGGTATATGGATACCGTTTCTGAGATGTAGAGAAACCTCCCCTCCTTGTTTAGTGCAAATACAAATCCATCCAGAGACTGTGAGAGAGAAGAGAGCGTAGGAAGTCAGGGGATGCACTGACCACTATCTGTCCAGAACAAAGAAGTATAAGGAAAATGATGAAGTGAACACATATGATAACATATATAATCCAAAGGAGGTCCCTGCGACATAAAACTCTCCCCCTGAAAATGTAAGGTCTGCAAGCTGTTACCATGCATCACTTGCATATCGCTATTATACTGTAGGATGAATGAATATTAGGGATATACACAGTCTGTACTGCAACACTAAAGTGGAAATATGATATATATCATTCACCATTTCATGCATGTTATATACAAGTAAGTTATTTTCATACATCTTCCAACAATTATATTCAAGCCCGAAACTGTCTCTAACATCGGCTTAAATTCCCAAGGATACACAATAATTCTCTGGTCTGACAACAGGGATATTCAGACTGAATCCGTCTAAAACCTGCAGCAATTAAGATACTGAGGGCATAAGGGTTAATTACATATGTTATCCCCCCCAGTGGCTTAGATAATCTATAGTTCCAGCTAACTGCAAGTAAATTGCAAAAGATTGCTGTAAGTCAAAAATGTAAAGGGGGGTTCAGTGGATGCAAGTCATTGTGCACAATGTCAGTCAGCACTGATGTGATCACCTTTTTTATGAAAATGAGGAGTACGGCGGCATCCATGTGGCGGTAGCGGCGTTGGCAGCACATCCCGTTTTATTTGCGACTTTAAAGCAGCGGCAGCTGGCGCGGGGAGAGCACGCTCCTTCCGATAAAGCAGCCGAGCCCTGCGGCTATTTACAGTGAGCTGCTATGCGGCTGACAACACCGACTCCCAGCGAGGCTGCTGAAGCCAGGCTCCCAAAACACACATCTGCCGCTATCGCCCTCCCCGTATCGTGCTGTGCGTTACACGGCTAATCGCATTCAGCTTTGTCGACTGGCATTGGTACTGAAAAAATGAGCAGGCTTGTTATACCGATGCACCTTCCTTAAGAGAGAACTTTAAAAAAATACCGAGAAACATTTAAGCAGCATTCAATAAAACCATACACAAGATTAAAGATAAACTTCCGAATTAAAATGTGGTTACATGCGAAACATTGAAAACCACCTTTCACCACTTTAGAAGAATTGCGATAAAATAGTAGAAAGCATGCAGCCTCCTCTTTAAAATCTACAGAAATCATTTACAAAATGTTCAAGGTTTGCCTTTAAAATAAGCATGAACTGCTTGATGTGTTAGAGTCGGTATTACAAAGTATTAAGCCAGACAGGATCACTGCCAGCAATTTACAACTGCTCTTCACAGATGCTGCACTGATTAATGAAGAAATAAAGGAAAGATATGAACCGCGGGCAAAGGCGAATGCCACCAAGGGCCCTGATGCCCCTGGTCCACTGGCACCATCCTTGTGGTTTTCTAAACAGCATTGCTACAGGATTCCTGACAGGTATCTCTTTGTAAATATGTGACACTGCTACAATTTTTTTTTACCGTTTTTATGCAAATTTAATAAAATGTATTAACTCAGGCACACTGTCCACAGCTTAACTGCAGGGTTTTGCATATTACTTTCGCATCTTTTCATGTATTACTGTGGCAACAAGGCACAAAGGTACATCAAAAATCCAATATAAGCACAGAACATGGAGAAAGGGGCAAATTTAACACCTGAAACTATTGATTCCAGGCTCATTGGAAGCGTATGAGCTGATATAACAAACCATGTTGCTAATCATTTCTGTATTTAGTTTGATCACGTGCCTTTAGAAATGAATGGGATAACACACAATGGGACAGACAGGCCCTCCCTGGCAAAATGAATCTGCCGCTTTTATTGCCGTTTTATAGGTGAGTGACCCCCGTCCCTGGGGGCCCCAGCAGGTATTCTGTCTCTGTTCATCCCTCTTGCCCACTGGGACGCCCCACTCAGCTTCTCTGCAGTGAGCGTTGGAGGGCTGGGGGCTGGGAGCGGCTTCCTCAGGCACTATAGTGGAGGACTCCATCCCCCCCAGGGTTTAACCCCACCTGTCAGCCAAAGCCCAGCCAGCCAGCCCTCTCCTGCCTCCGATAATGTCTTGCTGCTCCCTGCGCTCCTCTTTAAAGTGGGAAGCATCTGCAGTGCTGGACGGCCAGGCCTCCGGAGAGGATCCCTTGGCGAGGGCTCCCGTCTGCCATGACAAACGGCTGCTGTTTACAGGCTAACCGCTGCATAAAGCACGCAATAAATCAGTGCAGGAATAAAGTTCGGGTTACATTAAGGGATGTTTTGATGGCGTTTATTTTGAGCAAACAGCGCGTGTGCCCTTTTCCGTGTCATGGCCCCGGTTAGGCGCCCCCCCCTGGCACTCGAAGGAGGCACTGCCTGACCCATGCCAGTGTGTTCCCTGTCTGACATGGCGGCCCAGCCCGGACTGCCATTATTTTGCATAGGTGACAAGGAGGACTCTGGCTGTTTGGCTGTCAGCAGATCCACCATCCCATAAGCACCCTCCCTGGACATAAACACGTGCCACCTTCACGCCCCCCTCCGACTCCCACCGCCGTTCACTGTAAACCCATTACTTGCAGCCGTGGAAGATAAACAGAGCGCGATGATATCACTCGCCACAAATCAAAATAAGCTACTGTCTACAGTAAGCCGGCTGGCACTCTCAATTATGGAGGCAAAGATACCACGTGGAGAAATGAAGGGATCTCCCAATCAGCAAATGCAGCGCAGACGGCAGCCCTTGACATGCAGATGTGGCCACTCTCTGGATTATTCCCATTTTACTGAAAATACAGCTATATATAATTAACGCTTCGGCATTCAAACCCATGGACCTACTCATTCAAATACATCATTAATTTTTGCCTATACCTGTAATGTACAGATTACAGCAGGAATTACAGGACTGTGCATATGACTGTAAAAATGTAAAAAGACATCAGTATAGGCACTGCTTCTCCACTTCCTAGTGAAATAAGGGCACATTATCTGTGACATTAGACAAATGTCCTAAATATGTATTTCCACATAGGGGTAGATGCAGTGAATACAGCCGAAATTCCTCTGCCACAACAGGTGAAGGAGCCGCAGTTCAAGCTGCAGTTTAAATATTCACTTTCCAGCATGCGCTGCCTCCTGCTGGCTACAAATAGGCAGCCTTGTTGTCTGTAAACATGTGACTCCATGGTGGGAGTGGATCGCGGTAGAGCAGATTGGCTGTTTAGTGTGGAACAGCGAAATCTGGCTGCTTTTCACACCGCATTCAAATGCCGCGCTGTTCCAAATTTTGAATGAGCGAACATTTCATGAAGAGGGGGGAAGTGATATTCTGCTAGTCTATAAACATTATGGTGGTGGGAGAAGGAATCAGCTAACATGAATAAAGCCTAACATATGGGTCCCGGGCAACCGCTGACTCTCTGAGTCATAAAGCCAGAAGGCTCATGCATTTCTGAATCCACTCAGTTTGCAATTTATACTGAAGAAACAGAGGGCAAATCTTCTCCTGAAGGACAAGAAGGCCACATTCATCTGGAGGGCGACCCATCCAGAAGAAGCGCTCGGGTGTTACCAAGCTCAGCGGAGGCAGGCGTAGATGGGGCTCATTGACTATTAACATTCCATTAAGTATGAGGTCAGACAAAATGCAAGATGTTTAGAGACACCGGGCAGCTGGCGAAGAGGCTGCCACATGTTGGCATTGATCCCCCCCCAACCTTCTCCGCCCCTCCGCTAAAGTAAAATCATGGCAATTAACAGCTCCAGCAGGGTTTGTCAAATCAGCGCTTATTGACTCCGCATCTGATGAAGAGATGCTCCAGGCTCTCCCCTCTGAACACCATTGAGGGGCCAAGAGCGCAAGCGAATCGCCTTTATTAAGCAATCTCTCACCCCGGCACTCTCAGCGAGGAAGATGTAGAGGGCCCTCCAACTCAATATACAAGTCAAAGCAATGGGATCAGCTATTACACACAGACCCTTTCTTTCACAAATCACTTCATTTACCACGAGGTGTTCAAGCTGGATTTATGAAAGTGCGTCCTGGCTGGGAGAGAGCGCTGCGTGCGTCTCCGCATAAGGGGGCGAGAGCAGAGGAACCTAAACTGCCAACTGAGCAGTGAGACGTATTCTTCATTGAAGTCGATATTTAAGGCTGACAAGCCGAGCCGGAGCGTGCATATACAGACCAGCGTATTGATTTATTTATTGGAAGCGCTGATGGCTCAGGCAATGTGCGAATCGCTCATTTTTTTTTCCTACGTTCAAGGCCTTTTCAAAATCAGGCAACGGTTATTGTACCAATTTTATTTCATGCTCAAGCCAGAGAAGAAAGAATCTTTGCTTATGCCGCCAACGACATATTTATTGGCTCCGTTTAGAGCACAATGACCTGTCACTGACAGGCGCTTTATTATAACACGGCCTCCACGCGG
>JABFEB020000026.1:5486792-5503001 GCA_019775895.2 Stomatorhinus ivindoensis
TGCTCTGGCCTCAGCTGTTACCGCGCTGTGCTGAGCTCATCCTGGCCTGCTCCTCGCCGCTTCGCAGGCTCACATTCGGCACTTTGGAACACACATTCAGCGCATGCTGGAGACGTACCAAGGACTTCAAACAAAATGTGCCATAAAACCAGTTTAATTGATCTTGTACAAAGGCTGCAGCAGAAATTGTGTGCTATGGTTTTAGCATGTAAATTCTTTCTTATTGACATACAAGGCATTTTCTGATTAATGAGACTAAGACAATCATTATATAGATCTTTTTTTTTTTTAACTTGTACAGTCATCATCATACCAGACATTAATTCTTCTTGAACAATAAAATAAATGTTGGGATTTTTGCCTGGATTCTGCAATACAATGCAGAGAAAATCAACCATCCCTCATATCCAGATTAGTAAGCCCTCAAAATCCACAGTTATCTTTTAGAGAAAGCTTAACTAGACGGCTGCTGCATTCTGTTTGCATTGGTGTCTAGGGGTATATCGCGGGAGTGTGATCCAGACCTTGTTTGAGCTGATTCCACCATAGCCAGTGGGTTTTGTTTTTTTTGCCACTATAGAAAGTTCTTTGAGGGTGACCAGCCAACATTGCTGTTGCTTCCTTCCCACGTGCTTGGATTTAATTAAGTGATAACAGTCACCTTGGGGTGACTGCACTAGACAATAATATGTTGGTGAAGGGAAAACGCTGAAGAGAGCAGGCTACAGTGGCTTTATCTTAGCAAAAAGCAGCTCCAACTAATTCCACGTTATTACTGAACCAGGTTAAGCACACACACTTCAAGAGTTGGGAAAAGGTACTGGGAATTTAAATCCTTCTAATTTGGGGGTTAAAAAGGATTGGTTCAACCCTAAGAAGATTAATTATAATTTGACAGCTTATGTGTTTAAACGAAGACTTAATACAGCCATCTGGTATTCATGCATACAATCAGAGACTCACCTGTAAGAAATGTACAAAATGAAAACCATGTAAAATCCATGGAAGGATTAACCAAGTCAAAGGCTGCTCTAAGGAGAGGATGCAAACTGGAGATTTTCAGTGTAATTAATGTTCCCTTTATGAAATCTTGCATGTTTATCAAGAGCAGGGCTGATTAAATTATCAGATGAGAACACTTCATTAATTCAAAGTCCCGACCCAATCAGAAGCATTGGAGGGGACTGGCAAGGAATGATCTGGAATGAGGTATTAAACTCTAAGCTTCAAAGTTATGATTACCTCAACCCAGGAAGACAGAAAAGTATAGTGCCAGAAGTAGTGTATAATACTACACAACTGTGTGAAATCCTAAATTAAAGTTCCAGCAATATTACCATTAAAATTATTCTTTTTATATTGCCTTAAAAAGATAGCAATAAAACATAGATAGACGCCTAATCATTTCACTGAAATTTGTTCCATTGGTTTTATATTTAAAACACTATATCAGTGTAATGTTTAAATACGAGTATATGGAGTATATAAGCAATGCTTTTAATTATATAAAACAATAAATAAAACAATACAAGTGAAGACACAAAGACAAACTTTGTTCTTGATCCCTGCTGGTGTGTATATATATATATATATAAAAAACATATTCCCTTCTTTGTGTCTATACATTGCGCTGGGTTTTGTATTCTCTCTCGGGAAACTTGTTCCTGTTGAGTCCAGGTTGTCACTGACTCTGCCCACTTAATAATGCCTCTACAGCTTGTATCATTCCAAAGCCAGGCTGATCCTATATCTTCTCTCCTTGCTCTTGTTTCTGGGCACTGAAAGCTCAGCCTGGCAACACTTGTACATAAATTGGCTCCTTCACAGTTGTATACTTGTTATGTATTATTTGCCTCATCTGCATGTCACTTTGGAACAATATGTATAAATGTAAATGCAAATGATACACAAATATTTGTTTTACTATCAAAATTAACTGGCTTCTAGGAACCAAACGTAAAGACCAAGACTCACTGTATTTTTCTCCCCATAAATTTAATTTTCATTGACCGGCTTGCACACTAATCGCCAGCAATATGTAGCTGAAGCTGCCTACTAAGTGCAAAATCAAAACATGATTATATGCTGCTTTTAGTTAGTTTTAATAGAGCCCTTTAATTCCAAGGCTATTATTTATTTCTGAGGGGCTCCCAGTGATCTGCAAAGTGCAAATGTGAAATTCAGAAATGCCCAGAGCGATAATCACCAAGGCAGGGAAACCTGCTCCGTGAGGCTAGGGATGATTCCACAAAGTGTGCACACACCCTCACAGCGAAATGAGCGGAGTGATGTGATGCTTCTTAAGAAATCACACAGGGCCTGACCACCGCAGTCTAATTATGCTAATTGCTTCAATGCCCTTGCTTTATTTATGTGCAGCGGCTAAGATAAATAAAAGGAAATTGCTTTGGATCTAACTGTATTCATTTCAGAATGCAAACTAGCCAGTGTTTGTTATGAGATTGCTGATCTGTTTACCCCGAAAGTCTGCAGGTAATTGCAGTTTTGATTGTACATTTATTTCTCTATGTGATGGTCCCAGGACTGTGCCCGTCTCCGTTTTTGTAATTAAATGCTTTGTAGTATTTAAACTTACTAAACAGTGGAAAAAGAACAAACATTTGCATATTAAACACAAGAGGGACACTTCATTAGGGGATATGTATATTTTTTCAAGATGGGGTTACTCAACCTTTGTTTAATTGTGCCGATAGATCAGTTCATTTTCAGTGACTCTGAACACTGTATTTCAAAAGGGGAGAGAGAGCCTGATGGAGCTGCCCCCCCCCCCCACTCACAAATGGTGCAGACTGAGAAGAGAGCTGGACGCGTGTCTGATCCTCCTCCAGCTTAGACGCAGATGTCCACATCTTCTGTGAATATGCTGCACCATATGCACCTCGTATGCAGCTCTCCAGCACATCTCAGAATGTCATCACGTCAAAAAATGCAAAGCCTTGTGTTTTTTTTCTCCTTTTCTGAGTGGTATTATGGCATTTCCGTGATCAACAGACACATTCTTCTTTTTGCATAGCTGAGGTGTGCTATCAGGCAGAAGAAACTATGACACTGAGTTTCCACAGACTGTGCCAATAACAGTGCTATCCAAATATAAATACTAGGGACGGTAAGATTCACTGATGCTAATCAGGTCATCAGCATAGAAGTTCACTAAGCGACTGATTAAAAAAGCGCTGGATACAATTCAAAACAAATTCAGGATGCATTGTTTCTTCCAACTTTGCATCGGTAACATCTGTTTTATTAATACATAATTATTAGTAGAGGAATGTTTTTAGTTAATATATGATTTGCAGTCTTCTTAAGAAGAACCATCATATCATCATATTCTTTTGCATTGCATTGCATTCCTGCTGTACCACATCGTGTAGAATCTAATCGTGTGGAATCGCACTGCATCACAACAGGGGTGAATCATATCGCATTAATAGTTGCTTCTCATGTACCTTTAATGTATCGGATCTTTATCAAGACGTGTATCGCATCAGCCTCAGTGACGGAGATGCACACTCCTAATATCTACTTACACTAATACACCACTGCTGAAAGTAGTGTATACACATTATATTTGATCATGTAACTTGTAGTTTATTACTAATAGGCCTCTTAGATGAAAAGGACATATTTGTTGGAAATTAGTAGTTTGAGCTTTACAGAATTTCTATTTATATGAAAAATGCATTACATAAATATGTATGTATATAATACATATAATGCATTACATGTATATAGTCCAGGTTGTTTAATTGTTTAAATACTTACACCAGTTCTTTAATAAAAAGGTGCAGTAATACAAATGCTACTTAAAAACACCACAGTATATTTAAATTACAAACTGCAATACAAATCTGAGGAAAAAAGGCATTTTGTCTTAGGTACAGGCATGGCACAGTCAGTAGACATAAGAATGCCAGTGAAGAGATTACCACTGATTTATCAGCTAGGTGAAAGCAGATTTCCATTGCTTTACGTATCCTTGTGATTGTCAAATTGATTTTTGATCTGATCTGTACAAAATCAAAATGTATTATTGCTAGAAAACATTTTTAAATAATTGCTGGAGTTTGGAAGGCATGGCTGTCTTCTTTCATTATGCAGTGCATAACACAAATATGAGAAACATTATGAAATGTAAATGAGGATGTAGCCGAAAGCATTTCGGAGCACCTTTATGGGTGCTTTTGGAGCCAAAATTGATTTTGAAAATCCATAATTGAATTTAATTTAGAGGGAAGGGATGAAAGTAGCATGTGACATTTATTGATTTATACATGTTGAATTCATCTTACAGCATTCTGCTAAAGTTATATGTATAGCTATATACAGAGAGAGAGAGAGAGAGAGAGAGAGAGACATGCACACAACTATGTATAAACTATCAATATATACTTTTACTGTTTAATTGCCCTGCAAACAATACAAATGTAATGAAATCTGATGTGTCGCCATGGTAAGAGGACATTCTCTGGCAAACACTCACACAATCAAACAGTATGGGTTTTTCAAAGATACAAATTCACAATAAACAGCATGTTTTTGGGCTGCGGGAGACAACTGCGATACTGGGAACAAAAAGTCAATGGACACAAATTCCACACACATGGTGCTGGGGCCAGGAACCAAACTCACAACTGACAGCCTTCTACATTCATGTCTAAGATTTGAATATGAAGATACAAATGGAGACCAAACATGAGTAACTTTCAAGAAATTAAGCATTCACTGACTTGTTAGCTTACAAAAGTACTTTGAGTTTCCAGGAAGTGCTGCAAAGCAGGTCAATGTATAAATCTGCTTATCTCATTAAGATTACTACATGACATTCCTTCAGCACATCCTTTCCAGTGAGGAAAAGATGGCCTTTGTTATGCCCTCTATTCCCCTGCTGTCTTTAGACAAGTGTGTTGATTTATTTATTGTATTTTGCAAGTCTCCCATCTAAAGCAAGGAACAAACGTGCCAACCGCTGGAGACTCCACTGACACCTTCTTTTCATACCTGAGTGAAAAAATGAGCCTCTGCCCTACAATACATTCATAGGAAATCAGCCATATAAAAACTGAAATGGGACAAGTTCCCAGAGGTGCTCACTTCTTCGGGGAGGAAGCAAAATCAATGGAGAAAAACTCCTTGTCTTTTGTGAAAAATCAAGATTCAGCAAAAGTTTTGTCTGGGGAACTTTGGCTGCTATGAGCAGGGGATTAAAGGCACATTAATCATTCCAACAAGCCTTACGTTTCTTTAATACAATGATTCTACACAAAACCAAGACCTCCACACTCTCTCGCATAAAGCCTATCACTCAATGGTGCTGTAAGTGTAGTATGCCCTCAAGGGTAAGATAAGCCATCGCCGCAGTTCCATATTTTGTTAAATCACTGTAGCCACATTAGGTTGAATGGAAGGGAGTCTTTGTAATGGAAGGAATTGGATCGTGCTGCCTTGGCTGATACTCATCGGGCTGCTAAAGAAGGGATTCGTTTTTTGTCTGTATTGCCCTCAACACATCCTTAAGGAAACCGTCTTGAACTTGTCTTTGTTTTGAAGAGCCCTCAGACTACTGTGGTGTAATCTGGGTTAAACACCTCAGGCTTCAGGGAGCGTTTCTGCGGCCCCCCTGCTCCACACTTACAAAAGATACCCAAAGTCTTTTCACTAGGCTCCTCGAGAGGATAGGTTGCATCTCCGGACAGATTACAGAAAATCCACACATACCAACACTGTGAAACAGAATCTGTAAATGTGTATGAGAAACCACATGAAGACATAACCCAACAAAATGACTGATTAAACTACATTATTAAATGGTTTGGTAAAAAAAAATGGGTCAACATTATTAAACTACTTGAGCCTGGATGAAAAAAATATTTATATACCTGAAAATATTTTACAAAGCAAGGGATTCTGGAAACTCATTTGAAAGCATGTGTGTATCTTTGGAAACTTCCCTCCTTTTGGGTTCTAAGTTAAAGCTGCGGTATTTATAGCTTTATGAGTCTATGAGAGTAACACTAAAATCTGGTAAATACCGATATGTTTGTAAGCGAAATGCAGGGCATATGAAACAAGAATGCAAATATAGCCAAGCGTGACCCTCACATAAATGTTCAGGGACACCAAACATGGACCTTTGCCAGAAGAACTCAAATGACAATAAACTGCATTTAAAATACTGAACTAGGATGGTTCTTTCCGATAAACTTGTCCCGCATCCTCCCAAAATGCTACCCAGTGTGTTTCTGATGTTGCTTCCCGAGTGGCTCTGCAGTTCTGAAGTGCGTTTAGAGACTATGGGGATAAGCACACGGTTCAGTCAGACTGACAGATGATTGGATCGGATGTCTCCAGTTACCCACCATGATTGAAGGCTAGGTATCTGTTCCTCAAGCCATTTAAAAGACCTCAAGCACAGCCTCCATCAAATATAGATCTGGTTTCCTTTTCCATTACTGTGGAAACTGCTATAAACTTCTAAATCACCTGAGAAACCATTTTGGTTCGTTTGGGAGCTGAACTTGATGGTAGACATGCAGAAATGGTGTTTGTGAGAATCCCTTTGGTCAGATCACTAAATAAAAACACATGAAACAGGGATTACAAAGGGAAGCAATGGTTATTATGGGATGGGGTAGAAAAGCGCCTGACCTCAGAAATGCAAACACAGAATAAAAATGTTTGTTATTTTGGTGCAAAAAGACAAAATACATAAATTCAGACAAGGAATTCAGGAATATTGTCAGAGTTGCTTGTCAAAACTAATTCATGATCTTTTCTCGAAGAGGGAGAAGATGGAACTAATCAATACAGGAAAAGCTAATCTCCTGTCTAAGCATTATAGTCTGTTCCCAGTCCCCTTCGTATGCTCTGTCCAGGGTGAGAGAGGAAAAAAGTACTTTTATATGACAGAGAATGTACCTTACACTCTACATTTATATTTCAATATTTTAATTGTAAAAACAAGTAAAATATACAAAAGACCAGCTCTGCAACTTCACCATTCTATAGAGGGTGGAATCAATATAAGAGAACCTTGTTACATTTTACAGTAGGCAGTCACGACTTCCACAGGGCAGCATCTTAAGAATAAGATTAGCATCTCTGATAAACATCAATGGCTATGACTCCGACTGGGAGCTTTGAAAAGACTTAAGCACACTGCAGAGCTGCACGTTTCTTGTGAGCGGTTGGTCCATCTGCCAGAGGGTAGCGTTTGGTGCTGCTCTGGCACCAATGTGCCCCTGTGTGTGGTCCAGTGCTTAGTTCTAGGCTGCTTTTAGTTCCAGCCGATGTTACTGTGTATAGTATCAGTAAATGACCTTGTAGCACTAAGCTAGCCACAACATATGGTCACTTGCATTACATCTCATGTGCATAAATAACAAGCATAAGAATAAAGTAGATGAATTGAAAAAAAAAATATATATATATATATATACAGTGGTACCTCAGAACTCGAACTTAATCCATTCAGAACTCCGGATTGAATCCTAAAAGATTCGAGTTCTGATCGAATTTTCCCCATAAAAAATAATGGGAATAATGAAATAATGGAAAACCAATTAATTGGTTCCCGGCCCCAAAAAATTACACCGAAATATGATTTTTTTTTTTTAGCATTTAAACACAAAATGAACCAGATAAAACATAATGTTTAGTACATATACTGTACTAAACCCATCTAAGCACATTTATCAAAACATTAATATTAAAACAATTAATAAGAAATCTTTATTTTAAATGTATTTTATTATACAAAATAATTACTGTCTATCATTTTGTAAATGTATTTTTACTGTCTAAATATATGTATTCAGCTAGTATAAACACAGTGAATGTGAGGCTGAGACTGAAGCGTCACCCTTTGTTTCCGCTGAGAGATGTGCTGCATGACTCATTTCCCCGCGCGTACAAGTTATCTTAGGTCGGTGTTTATGGTTTGTGAGATTCAGATCGAGTTCCAGGTAATTTTTTATGAACTGGTTGGTTTGACTTTTAAGAAATTCGAGGTACAATGAGTTCGAGAACTGAGGTACCACTGTACATATATACTGTATGTGTGTGTGTGTATAATATTACATTTATGTTTCTTTAAAAGCACAGGCACACGAGGCGTTTCCATGGCATAGCAAATTAGAGAGAACTGGGCTTTTTACTTATTTATAAATTGTTCAGGGGTGCATCTCCTGCCATGATAAAATAAACAACACATCAAAGAGCACTAGCTTAAAAACTGTGAAACACAGAAGGTGCTTGGACAGTTTGGCTTGATGAAGGCTCTGTCGAGAAGTCAAGGATGGGGTGGCTCTCCACTATAACAAATGTAGTGACAGGTTAAGATCAAGGGCCGTGCTGACATTCTCACTGCAAAGGTCAATGCATGGTGGGGCCTGCAATGGAGAAATGAGAGCTCTCCCATCATTGCCAAGGCAAAAGGTCAGACACAAGCTGATTGGTGATAGAACTATCAAATTAACCAATCAATACACAGCTTAGATGGGAGGAAGCAGGCCCCCAAGGGAAAGCAGCCAGGCCAAATGCCAGTACGTCAATAGCTCAGTGCCAGAATGAGGCAGTACAAGCATGAGCTGGAGCCCCCAGAATGTGACTGAACACAAGCTTGAACAGCGTGAGCCATGTGACAGCTCTCTGCTGACTGGATACATAAGAACAGTTAATCTTCAAACAGCAACCCCATACCCACCACTGATGTCTGTTTGAGAGGGCTGTTTACTTTCTAGATCAGCTGGTCTTTGTTACTTGGTTACACTAATTAGAACAAATTTATTTTTGCTAATTTCTCAATGTGCACATGCATGTAAAAAGAGGATTTTTTTCAATAATCTGAAAAAAAAACTTTTCTCAAATACAAAAGACTTAAGAAATTATCATAAATGGTATTGTTTGCATTAAGAATTACATTAACAAAAAAAAAGATTCCATGTACAAAGACAAAATACTCTCTGGCGAAAAATCATCAATCCTGTGTGTGTATTTCTAAATATTACATTGTGGGGACCAGTAACCTTTTACCAATTTTAGAAAAATCCATGAATGCTATCAAAAAAATGAAACGCCCACAGTCATGTATTTTGTTTTGTTACTTATGGTTAAGGTTAGGGCTGTGTAGGGGTTAAGGCTGTCAGAGTTAGGATAAGGGTTCTGCCCATAGAAATGAATGGATGGTCCCCACAAACATATGAATACAAGTGTATGTGTGTGTGCACGTGTATAGTGTGTGTGTAACGCAGCTTTCATTACTCCCAGTGCTTCACTGCAAGGGGTAGCACTAAATATGCTTAATTTATCACTGATGTAATTCACAGATGAGAGTTACCATCATAGATTCATTACCATCATTCCTGCATGCTGTGCTCCCAGGTGTGAAGAAAACAAACTAGAGTCTCCGTCATTGACAGTACAGATCAACAAACCCACACATCAATCCTCAAATTCTCAAACAACAGTTTCTGGAAAGCGACAACACAAAACATTCAGGAGAAGAATCTGTTCATCATATCTGGAACTTTAGAGCAATAATTTGTGGCCTTTTTTGTTTAGTGTGAAATGGACTGAAATGACGACATTTGGATATTAAAAAATACATCAATTTAGGCTACGGCACTGTTATTTTAAATAATGTGTTGCCTGATAGCAGTACCCTGTGACCTCACACACCCTCCACACAACCATATCTCTCCCCCACAATGCACCACACCACAGCATGATCATACATCAATGCTGCACTCAGCCATAAGCATGTGGGATTGATTCAGCCAATCGATGGGAGGCACATCCACATCACACAGAAATCCAGGCTTAGTCACACGTTAGCCTGCCTTTCCCCCCCCCCCACAAGCCAGCCTTAATGAGCCTGACCTTCCGGTTTCCTCTAATAGCCTGGTTATTATTTAGTGAGATTTCAGAAAACAATATTCACTGGGAATTTGGGAACTGAAATACACAAAAATACAAATGAATCGGTATGAAACTGAATGACAATAGGAGGGGTGGAGTTTGTGTTTAGCAGGCTGTGGTTGGGACACACTGGGACGTCTAGAAATAGAGTTCTTAGGGAAGCACTGGAGTACTGGCAACTGAGAAAGATGAGGGAACCATCTCATCTCATCACTCAAACATCAGCTACGTTTCTCTGTCAAATCATAATGAAGCTGCAATTAAATCAACTTTCACAGTTACATTGGTGTCAGGTGGGAGGGCAGGTTTTTACTGGATAATTGATGCAGCATTGCAGACACAAACACCATCAGGTGGAATCGAAGGGTACTTGCGTGAGCATTAAATGTTTAATAGAAGCCTCTAATTACACATTTATCATTCTTGCATTTTAAACACAGAGGTCACGTAAAGTGGTACATTTCGAAGTTTAATAAAAGTGCTTTTAGGAGGCATTTCTCCCTAAAACAAGCCCATCCTGCAAAGATATTAAAAATGTTTTTCGTACACCAATCATATTAAACTCATTCATTGAATTAATTTGAATCAGTAAAATTATATATCTTCTTTTGTAACACTACTAATAGTGTGTGTGTATAAAATACCACATTCTTTAAAAGAAAATAATTCTACTGCCCAACCATAGCTACAAGACGATACTTTTAACAATACAAATGCTGGTACTTCAGCATGAAATGTTCTAATAACACTTCCCCAGTTCCTAAAATAAATAGTGTGAAAATGAAATGACATATGCCTTCAAATAACACCAGTGGAAAAGAAATGGCACAGCACGGACTGCTACAGAATGCATGTTTTAATATTTATTTTGTTCCCCGTTGTGTGAGTCATGCATTTCCATTTCTATAATATTCAAATCCACATTTAATTAATTACTACCGTAATTAATAATATGGAAAATGAGAACCTGATTTCTTAACTCCATTCAGGACCCTGCATTAATAATAAAATAAGATAAAACTGATGATACTTATAAGCCATCGCTCATGTATTTGATATTCTGTGTGAGAAACTGAGAAAGACTGGGTGATGGTTTTTACTGGGTGATGTTCATCCAAACGGAAATACTTCAAACAAGCATCCTTCATTTGCATATGGTGCCCTGTTATTCCTAAAGTTGCATTTAAGAAATCCAGAGGCAGTTCAGTACCTGCAACTAATAGGCTAATAATTAATGCACACAGTATAATTTTGTTTTAATTAGACAGAATTAAATGCAATATAAGTGAAATTAGCATGTGGAATTTATAAGTATAAGGATTCCCTAAAATTTCAGCAAATTTGTTGTATGCTTATAAGTGGTATAGCAACTTTGTCAAAAAAATGATTAAATGAAAGTTGATCTCAGATAATACAGATAATGCACAATGAGATATTGCTGATTGGAAATGTTATCTTGATTAGATTCAAGTATGACTTGCACTTGTTCATCCATCCATCCATTCTAAGCAATAGAATTCTCATACTATTTTTGTTCTATGACGCATAGATATCATACTGTAGACATGTTTTAGATAGCATCAATGTTATCTTCTTTTTTGAAATTCATCTAATTAAATAAGAAATTAGCATTTTACAGATAATCTAGGGCCCCATCCGTAGAGATCCGCAGGATGCGTGCAGTAGCCATCCCTGAGCAGCAAGAGGTGCCCCTCACGCCTGACCACAGGGAGCTCTGCTCGTGCTCTGCCATGAATCCTTGCAAACGGCAGTAATAGAGGTACAGATGTAGTAATTAAGTGACACCTCCGAGACCCATTCATCTCCTGACCATTGTCTGTTGACTCTACTCACAATCGAGAGAGACGGGGGGGGGGGGGGGTAGCAACGTAAATAATATGGGTCTGGTTTCATCAGGATTTGGTACAGTATTTCCCCTCACATAACCTGATCATTTACCTAAATCACTAATTATAACTAAAACACAAGTGATTTACTAAGGGCAGGGCATTATACAGCATTTATACATGCATAGGACAACCATAACAAGCACATGTATTATGCCATTAATACTGATGATAGTATGAAATTTTAAACATGAAAATATAGGGGAAAAGGGTTCAAAATAAGTGCTGATTTTTGAGGCTCCAGCCTGTCACTTAGGTAGCAGCAGTAGCCAAAGCAGCACTCTGGCTGGGGAGGGGCATTAGCGGCTGTCTGACAGCCATGTAAATGGGTATTGATCCTTACTGTGTTCATCCCGACGGATTGTCAAACATGGGACGGCGTCTCAGTCAACAGCTCTCCGTGAACCTCACACCGCTTCCCAGGGAGACAGCGCCTGGATGGTGCGTATTGAGGAGTCATGCATTGACACTTCCGATATCCGGACGCCACTCTGATTCCAGCCTTGCACGATGCTGCTCCTTCATGCTGTTTCTATTGTTTATGCCATTAGAGCTTCCGCCACATCCTGTGCGAACACACTGGGATTGCCTGAAATGCTTCTGCTGAGTCTGGTCTTCTTCTATTTTTTACAAATAACAGAGTACATTTCCACACAAACAAATCGCTTATCAAAATACACCAATAACATTAATTTACTGATATGGGTTCAATTCTGTATAGAAAACTATTTGCCACATTTTAAAACATTTAGCATATTACCTCCATATTACTGTGGGGTTATGTCAAATTTTTAGAAGTAGTAAATACTTAACAAATATGTGTTTCAGGAATAAATGTGCATTCTATTTTACCAAGGAGAATTGCTTTGACCAAGAATAATTTATCACAGATGAGGATTAGATATTCTAAATAATATGGGTTTTGAGCTGTATGCAACAGGAAATTGCATTTAGGACAACAGGAGGGGAAAGATGGTGCAAGCTATGGCTGCTGTGGTCCTGGAAGCGCACTGGCACAACTCAAGTCCATACAGACATCATAATGGAGATGAGATGCGAGGCTCTTCCATCCTTGCTACATTATGCAAAAGCATTGCTGCTAATAAATCTTTCCAGCTAATGCATTCCAGATGGAAATGGCATCTCTCTGGTTTAACCTTCCCAAACTCGTCCATGGAGTCCTCGCTGCACCTCATCCTCCCTTATCTGCCTTTGATTGAAACGGCAACAATAACACTTGACAGTTGTGTAACATCATTACTGGTGGGTTATTGTCTATTGGGTGTTGTGCGAACTAACAAAAACACACTGACAGGCTCAGGGCTGCAGGCCGAGTCGGATGGCTGTCAAAACAGGTGAGACGTCTTTGTCCATCTCATGCCTGATTGATGCTTGTGCCGTGCCTGACCTACGATATTTACAGTATGTTATTTCCATTTAATTTTCCCCTTGCAAACTATGCTTCCGTCCATGATAAATGAGAAAACCTCACCGAAATTGGCCACATTTTCCTTTCCGAGCCTTGCAAGAACAATTACATATTATTTATACATTGTTTGGGGTTTCTTTCTATACTTTACGCACCTCAAGTAAGACTCCCAGTGGAAAAGGATCTTAATTGGGTCCTTTTGAAAGAGTTTATTTCCATCTCTAACACGCCTCGGCTTTAATATGCCCATTGATAAATGTTAATCAGATATGGCGGGTCTGATAAGAAAGCATTGCAGGGAGGAGACGGCCACTGAAGAGTGCTGTTCTTCAGAAGCTATCTAGAGCCTGATAGGACGCACAGCTAAAATTCAGAGAAGAACCTCTAACAGAGTCAGCGGCAGCCGTAACCTGTGGTGCTCTGGCTTGTACGGCCCCCAGCCCTCTCTGCATGCTAATTGTGGTGTATTCTTGTGTGGAGGCAATAGGTGCATAACCTTTTACCTCAGAAATTCAGTGGGGGGATAATAATATATAATATTTACTTACAGACTTGCCTTGACTTGTTTTGCTCCTTCATTTATAATTTCTTCATAAAATTGACCCGACCATAGTAACGCTCCCTGAACATATTCAACTATATGAAAGATCCACGACACACTAAATATCGCAATCGACGAAACAAGATTATTATATGTAGTACCACATCAATTTTGAGATTTTTTCATTAATAGACATTTAATTTTGGGGGTCACTACTTTGACAACATGCTATTTGCTAATAACTTTTCTAGTAAATGAGGGACTGGAGCACAATTTCCTGTAGGAAACATGGAGTGTTGAAAGAGTAGAAAATGCTAAAAATGGATTCAAAAATAAACAAAACAGGGGGTTCAGCAATGAACCAATTTACATTTGAAATAATTCCAAGTCTGTCGATTTCTGAAGACAGAAGGACCAAGGACAACTTAAGCAGTCAGGAAACGTAGTAATTTCACAGTATGAGGATTAAAGATTAGATCTATGATCTGAAATTTCCATTGCCAGTCCAGCTTCAATTATTCATTCTGTCCATAAACATGGCATGGGACATGAATGCTGTGGGGGGCAGTGGCTCTTAAAAGGGGCTATCTGTCACACCTTCCACCCTCTCTGGCTAATATTTCCAGAGCCAGGTGTAGAACACTTGTGAGCTGAAGTTCAAGTTTCAAAAGTGCTTGACTCCTCTAAGTCCCCAAGGTGGCAGTTAAAGTTTCCTTCCATATAGGGAAGCAGTTAACCCCAGCCGTGTCGATGACCCTCAGCGGCCTCCATAAAGACCTGTACATTCCAGTCCCCCCCCCTCTACGCATAATGCCTACATCTCCTGCACATCACATTTGCTATGTTTTTCTTTTTGTCTTATAAAATCCCTATGATCGTAAGCAGTACATATTTAAATTGGTTGCAGCGAACAAAGGTAAATATACAAGAAAAGTCAGAGATACACAACAGAATAGGTGAGCAGTTATTTGACAGGCTCTGCAGATTTGTTTTACCTTGCAGAAAAATCCCTGACTTTGAGAGCTGGGACTATTGGATATTTTTAGTTCAGTAACATAAACACTGTGGCCAGATTATACAAAGCCCTCTATGTTAAAGTGCAACCAGCAAATGTTAGTTTTAACGCTGGGAAAAGGAAAACGTAGGAGAGCTCTGTCGGCCCCTGGGTCCAAAGCAACGCACATCAGAGAGAGCTGTGTGAGGAAGGACTTCATTTTGTCAGCCAGTAGAGGGCCCCTCATCAACACCAGAGAAGATTCCAGAAACAACATTCTACTCGACACAGCCATTTACTTTGGTTTACAAACTTATTAATAATATTGTAATAATATTTAAATGCACTGAGTGGGTTTATATGTATGATGGTTGTTGCAGTCATTAACTGACAGCAATCTCCTTACAGTATGGCTTCCTTTGAAGTACAAAGCTGGTGTGATATGGTCTTAATGGGGTCACTTGGCAATTTAACAACAGCACCAGCACTTCGCTACAGAACCACACTCTGTAATACATAATGGCCAGTATCCTGTTACATTCAATTTCACTAGTTCTTGTATTAAGGAGAGATATTTTTTTAGAAATAATGTGCAAATAATTTCAATTGTGATTAAACAAACAGTGAGCATGGACCCCATACTACTGTCCAAATTACATTATACACCATGTGGTCAGTTCTGTAAAATTCTCTTTGAATGAGCAAATATAGTTTTTTTTCTCTTCATGAGCTAAGGCAGAATAGAATTCACAATGAAAGCGTTAAACTGAAAACACAATTATTATCTTGCAAAAGCTCATTCCTAAACATCAAATACATGTATGATAAGTATGTCTTTATAATATTATTTTTATTGTGCATTCAAAATGTTTAAAATTTAGAACTGAAAAAAAAATCACAACCTTATGGCTGAAATGATAAAGAAAAGAGAAATTTTGAGAAATTCAGTTAATAAGCAAAACCTAAATGAAATATATTGAAAGGGGCTACTCCTTATACAGGCATTTTACAGAGGGTGCTGCATTAGCAGGCTTTCGTGAATTGTTGTTACTATACAGTATGTCAGCATCCCATATCAGATGGGCCATTTGGATCTATGCCTTCGTTCACAATAGCGAAAGGCCTGAAATGGCAGGAATGCATACAGCTCGCCAGCAGATCTTATTACCTGTCCGCTAAAGTGAACATGACCCCCATAGTAGGCATATCTGTGTTACAGTTTTATCCTGGCACTATAATCTGAATTCCAGAGGTGTAAACAGTAGGATATGAGTGTCGCTTGTCATCTCCTGCTTGACGTTTCAGCCCCACGTTACTTCAGATCTTTTATTCTGCTCATGAATCTTTTACAACACCCATCTGCAGGCCAACGCCCCCCCCCCCCCCCCCCCCCCCCCCCCCC
>JABFEB020000026.1:5517333-5535333 GCA_019775895.2 Stomatorhinus ivindoensis
TATATATAAGAGAGGTCTTACATAAGAAATGTAATTCAGCTGTCCCCAGCTGTCATAAGAATTTTACCACATTACATATATATTTAATATTAAACATATTTGTTGGTTCAGTACGCACAAGGAAACAAATAAATACATTTACTGTTATGAGGGGAACCTAAAGTCATGTGTTCAACACAGAAAACATTAAGCTAATTGTGACTGTGAGTTGCTTACAGCTGACGCTGGTTACAGTCAGTCATAATTTTTCAATTTTAAATATTTATTTTACATTTTTTTATGTGCAAGTGTTGTGATTCAGAGAAGTGAACAGCCACTATGCCTTTGGTTTATAACTGTTCATAACTGTGTTTTTGTTTAGAGCATTAATAAATAACTAATTTCAAAACAATTTCTCTTTTCTCTGCTGTACCAAAATTGAAGCAAACTGTAAACCCAAAGGTTTGTACCAAACTGTGAACCTTGTGAACCTGTAGCACACACACAGACACACACAGGATTGTAATTATATCTTTGTGAGGACTCTCCATTCATTTCTATGGGGAAAACTCTAATGCCAACATGACAACTTTAACCCATACCCAGCCCTAACCTTAACCATAAGTAACCATTTTTAATTTTTTGATTGTATTGATAGTTCTTTGTGGAACCTAAAAATTTTCACCACAATAGAATAAATAACAGGTTTTTATTACATTGTAGGGAACATTTAGTCCCCACAATGTAATACAAACCTGATCCACAGACACACAGACACATTACATATATAAATAAAATCAGGCAGATGAAACCTCAGACTCCTGCACACTGGTGCCATTGTATGTCATGCTGTGCGTTGATGGAGGTTATCTAAGTAAGGATTATCTGAGCTCTTACCACGAATGCCCAATTACCATATGTTAGACAATTACTTTCACACTTCACTGAATGGCAGTCATTTAAAGCGCATATAAATCCTGTGAACCTGTTATAACAACTGAGTACAACAGAGGGGAAGTCTGTGACCACAGGGCAACTCATGGAACTGACAAGACAAGAGTGGACAAGTCAGGACGCCAGCTGGAAGGCCACCTGGCTTACAGTGAGTCCGGAGTGGAGTTTCGCTCCTACCTGTAGGATGTGGCTGCCCAGGTGTGGCTCGAAGATCTCGGACGCCACGGCGCCGGGACTCCTCCTGCGCTGAGCCCCTATAGCTGGCAAGGAGACAAGCAGAGCACACTGTGACATCACAGCTACAGTCACCTGTCTCCGACCGTCCCTCCCGCTCATCACCTTACCAGTCGCCGAATAACGTGTCTCATGTCCACCTGTTAAATGTATGCTCTGGGGTAATTGCTAAAATTCTAGTATTTAAAGGCAAACTGAACTGAGATCATCTGAGGGAAGGGAGAGCAAGAGGAGAAGGTACAGGAACCAGATGCAGCCTGAACCAGCATCAGAGAAATCAGAGGCTATACAACAATACAGAAACGATAATCATTATTATTAACCTTGACAGTTGTAATGCATGACACAAAGAAGCATTAATAACACATGCTTTCCAGCAGGATCATATCACACAAGGACAAAGGTGGTGGTAAGTTCATGGCACTGATACGGAACAACTGCCCAGGCTGCTGTAGACACCATGAGGCTACCAGTGAAAATATAGTAACACCAGTCAATGGTTGCACAGCCAGGACGGCACACGATGCCATACTCAGCACTTGCATAAACAACCCAGCAGCACAAGGCCTGCAGTAAATGAGGGATAATATTGTGGCATTGATTCCACAGCAGAGTAACCAGAGAACAGCACCCTCAGGGCATTTTCTTCAAGACTCC
This sequence comes from Stomatorhinus ivindoensis, assembly GCA_019775895.2. Lineage (NCBI taxonomy): Eukaryota > Metazoa > Chordata > Actinopteri > Osteoglossiformes > Mormyridae > Stomatorhinus > Stomatorhinus ivindoensis. The sequence continues at coordinate 5,519,158 of JABFEB020000026.1, forward strand.
AACTTTAAAGTAGGCAGACGCACCATGCGCCGTTCTGCAAAAAAAAAAAAAAAAAAATGGCCTGCGGTAATTTCAAACTTAACAGACCTTGTCCCACTAGAGCTCATTACGGTGAATTTTATAACAAAGTGCTCTGTACTTAATTTTCAGAGCTTAGCCAAGCGTTTGGGTAATGTGGCTGCATTAAGTGCAATTAATGATGTAATAAAAGCAGTGGATGGCCATTAAAGACTCTCAAGGACCAGTAGTAAACAGGGCCTCCACTGAGTGATGCTGGGGAGAGGGTGGAGTCAGGGAGCAGGACCCCCTCTGGACCTGAGCTGGGCAGAAGCAGCAGGAGTAAAGGCTGCTGTCCTTCAGCCTATTCCCAGGCCAGCACAGGCATGGTAAACACTCTTCTCCCCTCCAGTTATGCTTTAAGCATTTAGCTCTCTTTCTCCCTGAGGGCTGAGGCTGGTGCCAAATACGGCGAGCAGAAAAGACAGCAGCCAGACAGTCGACCGGCGCAGTGCTGCTAGAGATGCATGAGCCATTTCCCAGCCACGTACAGGTCAGAACCGAAACGGGCAACTTCAGTGAACAACAAGCTGCATATCCAAGGAGAGCCAGGAACACGCCAGGAGCGGGACTCAAACAGGCAGCCATCTCTGGGCACGCTACGGTGGGTCAAAGTCCACAGAAGGCAGGTCTGAGCAGCCCTGCAGAGACGCCTGCTGCAGCGGAGCCAGCACTTAAAGATGTAGCTCAGCCGCTCATGTAGAGCATTAAAGAAGCACCACAGATCAAAGCACACTTGACCAAGTCCAATTATCGTCCTCTATACTCCAACCCAGACAGCACTGAAAATCATTCCTTTCATACTATTCAGCAGCTGTGTGATTCTTAGCATTTTGAAATGACCAGTCCTTCCGCTGCTTTGCCGATGTGAAATAACACTGGTTCATATTAGATTTTATCCATGTAAAAATAAACCTCATCTCATTTGGTTCTGTCCAGGCAAAAGGGCCTAACACGGAAATAATGATGGATGACTTTTAAACTATAAAAAATTCTTGACCTTGGGGATCTTTCTGAACTGCAAACTGGATGTGGCGAATATTTCTACGATGAAGTCATTAAAATGTCAAACTGGCACAGCTCTCGGGAGCTGCTGGCCACCTTAAAGTCTCATAGCAAATGCTGAGTTCTGTTTAACTGTATCGGTGATTTGGACAGGTACCTCAGACCCAATCAGCATCCCCCACAGCTTGCAGTCCATAGCCACCCCACCCAATACAGCACATTCCCCCCCCAACGAAAATCAGCCACTGTGCCGTCTCATATAAAAAGCAGCTGGAGATCCAGCTCTACTTGCTACCACTGATGTTTGATCACATACAGGGAAGCGTGTAATTGCATATTGATCTGTAATATTTTGCTTTATGAATCTGCTTCATTTTCTTCTTATTAGCTGAGGTACGTGGTCATGAAGCTGCCAAAGCCATGGTATCCCTCTGGCATTTCACAGGTTTTCTTTTTATTTTGAACTCAAATATAAATACATTAAATGTTCTTACTTTTTGAAATTAGGTAAATTTTATTGATTTCATTTATACTTTTAATGTGTAATCCAACTATTGAATTACAGTATACAACATTTTTGCAGAAAATTCTTAGATAAAGACTCTTCCTTAAGGTATACAGTGGTTGTGACTCCCTTGAGTTTCAAACCATATGGTTATGAATAATGCTTCAGACTAAGATCGCCAACAACAGACACATAACTTTTCAAAACACTTTCAACCCAATAGCGTGCCTAAATGACTAACAAGATGCAAAAATTGCTATTGATTAGTTAGCATAACAAAAATTCAGCAAAAAACAAAAATTATTCCAAAAAGATGCCAAAATATATAAAACTACATTTTTTGAAAAAGAAACAATATATTTCATAGGTTTATAGGAAATAAAGGCCATCAAATCACTTTTTCAATATCCACTGGAGACTCAGGGGTACATGAAATCCTATAATACAGAAATGCAGGCAGAAACAGCAGTGCGTACTTCAGCCTGTCCATACTGCAGTGGGAGAGTCTACTCTAAACTACATTGCCAAATAACTCCAAACCCAAAGACAGGGCAACATGAGCTGTATAAACATCTTTCCATTTAGAAATGCTAGCAGGAAGTGCATCTGTTTTCTTAGGGCAGTTTTCAAATTTGGGCTTTCACAGATTAGCAGTCTATTATTTACATAACCCATTAATTCTACATTAATCATGAAGCTGTTGGTCTAATCAAAACAAATGAGCACCGTTCAATTTACACATTCATACGAGAATGTATAATAAATATGATTTTCTATATTACTCAGTATTTCTACTGGTCTATGCATGTGAACTCAGCCCAATCTTTTCAAAGTATACTGAAGACTAAAGACTAAAGACTCTCTAGGAGAAAAGGTAAAAAAATAAAAAATAAAAAATATATATATATATTTAGACAAATGAACTAAGTGCAGCTTATCTTTTATGGACAAAGAGTCAGCTGTTACAAGGGAATGAATGTCTATTGATATGATTATAATAAATAGTTCAGGAAGAAGACAAAAAAAATAATTTATTTTAGGGACATTATATTTTACACTATATTTTCTGCTTTGAAATCTATTATTGCTTTTTGTTATTATTTAAGTACTGGTTTATAGCAATATTTATTTATATGACTATAATACTATTAAAGTTATTGCATAGCTAGTGAAACTGAGGCAGAGGAGATAAAAAGGCAGCCCTTGCGGAGGTCTACTTTGCAGAGGAAATCCCCATTGAGACACAGATGCAGCATGTCACCTAGCAGCAGTAAACTTTCCCTGAACTGCAGAAATAATAGCATGAATCACACGCAAATATTATGAATGGAAAATATGGTGATAAATTTATACTTTTTTTACCCCATGACCTTGACCAGCAAAAGCAGTTAGATGATGAATAGGTGTGTGTTTTAGCTCTCATTTTATATATTTATAGGCATGTTAGGCATGAATTAGAAATACTTAAAAAAAAAACAATTTTAATTACTAAGAAACTAGTTAGCTCAATAATAACTTTTAAAAGCCCCTGAATCAATGAACTAAAATGTCTTTTTCGAGATTTTCCAAAAAACCCTGTAAATTTGGTAATTCCAATCAGCCTCAGCGTGTTTTCAAACTGTGGGGAGGAAACCCATGATGGCACAGGGACTATATGCAAAGCCCAAACACATGGAACCTGCAGACACTTGAACCCAGGTCCTAAAGTGCTAACCACTGCACCATCATACCACCTGAAACCTTGCACACAAAAATAAAATTGTATTATATTCTTATTAGACATTATGTATACAAATTAATAGCAATAGTTATGTCATATCTATGAAAGAAAGAATCTGAAGGCATTGTGCTGATAGGCAGGGTAACACATGGATGCCAGCTTGCATCAGTTGTCTCCATTGACTAGTCCAAAAATTGTGCCTATCCACAAATTTATGCAAAAATTATGCAAAGCCATGAATGGATGTGTGAAAATGTGAGTGGGAGTTGAGGGTTGCCCTGCACTCCCACCTTGTCCGTGTCTCTCTGTGACATCGAGAACATGTCATACAGCTTCCACAAGTTTAGTGAACAGGCTGCTGTCATAGCATTATGATTAGACAGAAAATACTTATGCAATTTATTAAATACCAAAATACAACAATTTAAATACAAGTAGTGCAGGCATGAATTTTAAAAAGTGTGTGTCCTTCCCTCAGCGAGAAAGTAAAGGCATCAGACCTTGTATATATAGTAAAGAGCGCAAGGCAGAGTCCTGTACCGGCAGATAGTTGCTGAAAGGGGTGGATTTTAATGTAACGTCAGAAACATGCCTCTTTTATGACGTTGATGTCGGACAAGATTTTTTTGTCCAAGTTGCCCCTGTGATGTAATTTCAACATGGCGGCTTACACACTCAACAGTAATTCTATTTCATAAATCTTAAAAAATGTTTATTTTGTTAAATGTATTGATAGTTATAAATGTAACTGCACATGTTCGAGAATACCATATAATGACTGTAAACAGTATCCTTTCATGCAATATCAGATTTTTATCAGACTTGTTAGTGTCTTTGTAGTTTGCCTCTTGAAAAAAGAATATTGCTATGAATGTGCTAAAATATTTTATAAAGCTTTTAATGTGGTTTGACTAGTTCGTGTTTCTTGTTTGTTTGTCTCTCAGAAAAATAATCTCACTCCAAATCTGCTAAAATATAAAGCAACAACACAGAGCAGCGTGTTCATGGAGGCAGCCATGTTTATTCCGAGATGTGATAGCTCGAACGGGAGATTGTTGGATCTGATGTCACTCAACTCGGAATTTCCAAGTTCCTAGAGAAAAATGAACGCACTGTTAGAACTTCCTCAACAAACATTCATATACACGTCTGAATCCTTGCTGAAGCATGTTGTCATGTCCTCCCTTTCACGCTCGTCACAGTATGGATAGCTTAGATCTATTTGATTTGATTTTGTGTTAAACGGACTTTTTCATTTCAATTCAAAATTCATGTAGGCCAAGCGCTTGTCACGTTGAGAGGTGCATAGAAAAAATAGTTGTGTGTAATTTATCACGGGCCTGGGCAGGTGCGGATTTAACTTTGAAATAATCACGGGTGCATGGGCGGGTGTGGTGCTGTACTGTGTGGGTGCGGGCGGGTGCAGGTCTCCAAAAGTGGACCCGTGCAGGACTCTGTCGCAAAGTGACTCACCATTGGCACATGTGGACCCAACCTTTAGCTGAGGCATTTCATGGCTACCTTAAAAACATTCACAGCTGATATTACCCCAAAATTAACCAGCTACTCCACATTGTAGCACATTATTCTGATTATTCAGCCTAGACATTTACAAATATTCATAGACATTCATTTTAGAACTGTGATCATACATTTTGGGCTTGACTATCTTTTACAGGTTAAAATATACTTATGTCAGGAAAGAATTTCCAGGAACTGTAACCTTCACAAAGTATGTCCTTTAGCAGATAGCTAATTCTCCTTTGGATGAGATGGTTCTACATAGGGTATAAGTGGCAAGATGCTTTACCACCTACTGTTTACAATTCCATCCATCCATCCATCCATCCATCCATCCATCCATCCATCCATGCATCTTCTAATTCCTTATCCTGGTCAGGTTTATTGGGCTATAAATACACATCATTTTCTAGTGAGCCTGCTATTTTTTCTGATTTTCTGACAATTGGTCATAAGTTCCACACCAATTGCACACTTTATTAAAAGTGAATATAAGCAAATGTTCCTTGGCTGAACATTTGAGACCAGAACGTACTGATTTATATGATTTCCAGCAGTTTTTGCTGGGGGCACCGAATCTGCATGAAATGAATTCACATATTGGCTGGAAAGGGGCACCGAGTCATTCACTTTTGGAAAGTCATTTATTTATTAAATTCGGGAAATCATTTTATTTAAAAAAGTATTATTCGGGTCTTTACATAGTTCAGAAACCTTGTTAACTGTAAATACAATTTAAAAAATACTGCATATTCTTAATTATATATATATAATTAATTTTATATTAATTTTTTTGACTAGCTCCTCAGAAAATATGAGGTGTATTCTGCATGCTGCATTTTATATGCAAGGTCATGGAAGCTACCATAGCTTATTATTGGGGTGTGTAGGGAAAACTGGAGAACCCAGACGAAACCCCACAGTGACATATGGGCAAACTCCACACACATAGAACCGGGGCAGAGACTCGAACACTACTTCCTGAGGGGTGAGGCAACAGTGTTAACCACTGCGTCACCGTGCCAAACCATGCTGCTACCCTAGCAAAAGTAATAGTACATTCAGTTTCAGTTGCAAACAATTAATATAACATCAGAATCTGAAATATAACGTGCTATTATTTCTGGTTAGAAGCGGGTTAGATACTTGCACACTTATAATAATTATTAGGAAGGGCACATTCTGTAAGTGTAGTAATGAGTGTAATGAACGTCTATTTTTGTGACATTTGATATAAAAATAAAAATATACTTTTTATTGCTTTAATACACATTTATTTTCATGTAACTAATTCTGTACTCAATTTGAATTAAATTAGTATTAAATAAGAAAAAAATTGTATTTATTCCTGGTAAGCCACAACACATACGTTTTGTAAAACATTTTTTTTTGTTCTTAGACTAGTGGCAATCACAGAGCTACATGAACAGCCATTATTGATATTGATAATTTAATTAAATGAAAATTGGCAATGAGGCCCCTGACATTTAAAATCTGCAATAATTTCTAGTGAAGCTTACACACTTATTGTCAAACTTGGGATTACAGCAGCTAAACAGCAGCTCCTACCTCATCAAAGCCCAAAGGAAAGTAACTTTTCAGAAACTGCCAATTTAATTAACATTGCGCAAATGATCAACTGGCAGCTGACTCAGAGGACACCAATTCTGGTAAGTGTCAGTCCTAATTCATCAAGGTGCCAAAGAGCCGTGATCGGGGCCTGTGTACAGTGCCACTTCCTAAGCTTACAGCTATAAGTATACATGTGTGCACATATATACATAAAAGATACGTGCTCATAAAAATGTATTTAATTCATTTAATTACACTTACTCAAGTTTTCTAAAACAAATATATTGCAGTTGGTTGTAGAAACTTCACATTCTTCAAAATATCATAGATTAAAAATAAAAATATCGGACTGCCAATATAATAAAACAAGAGTATGTACAAGTACCTAATAACTCTTAAATTTATGAAATGTATGAAATCAGGAGTCTATATGTCACAGTCCATCACAACCCATCCCAGGGCAGAGGCTGAAACATTATTTTTAAATTAGATTCTCTAAATAACTGTCACTGTGTTCATGATTGTTTTAATAATCAATGTGTCACAACATGCCAGACAAAATGACTCGAGGACTGGTGTTTGGGTAAAACAAAAAGAGGTTTATTAAATTAAATTCAAACAAACAGGGACTAGAATTAAACAAGTTCACAACAAAACAAGAAGACTAGAATAGGGGTGGAAATGGGCTTACAAGAGGAGTGACATTAATGACCAGACTTGCGGTTATGAGAAAAACAGGTACCTAAATACATAGTCTAACAAGGGGCAACAAGCATAAAGGATGGCCCATCAGAGCCATGTGAGAGAGAAGACAGCAGGGTCAGGCAGACATGGTGACCAGGACATGACAATACCCCCCCCCCCCCCACCGAGACATGCAATCCAGGCATGAAGGACGAACTGGAGATGTGTACAAATGGACCAAACAACAGGGCTGGGGAACAGACAGGATTCTGGACAGGACAAGGCATGGCAGGACTGACAGGACACATGGGATAGACACCACAAAAGGTCAAAGGGACAGAACCAACAAGACAACAGGAAAAACCAACAGATAACATCACACAGACGAAACTGACCAAATAGGGGACATGAGAAAGAACCAGGGACAAGCACTAGACTTCAAAGGATCCAAGAACACTGGGGACATAAAACAGGAAAGGCAGAGCAAGGCACTGGGCCAGGGGCCAAGGCACAATGAGCGCAAACAGACAGCATCTTAGGAAGTCTTCCAGAACTAGGGAAACTGGGCAATGACCCTGGGACGCAGACCCTCCTGGGCCCATTCATTTGCGAGGTGGAGTCCACCCGGACCACAGGACTGAGGACCTCGGCGGGCACCGAGAGGGCAGCAGGCCCAGAGGGTGTTAACAGGATTGCAGGACAGGAGCAGGAGGGCACTAAGGGGACTGCAGGACAAGAGCAGAGGGTGCAAGAATGCAGCAGGAGACGTGCCCAGGTGGATGTCGCTGGACAGACCAAGATTTGGGTGGCAGGGTCAGATAGCGTGTCCTCGTTTCTCCCTCCTGGAGACGGAAACTCAGTCTGCCCCTCTACTGAGCCCCAGCTTGCACAAGGACTTGAGACCGGGTTGAGCACTAGGCTGAGGTTTTGGCCCACAGAGCAGGACTAAGGACTCAATGTCCTCTGGCTGGGCATCATCTGAGTCAGCTCAACCTGAACCTGGCAGTGCCTGGGGAATGGGATGTCAGCCTGGCAGTGGCTGATGAAGGATGTGGAGACTGTTGATAGGGAGCCAGGAGGCTCCTAGGAAATGAAGTGGGTGCAGGCAGGACATCAGGAGACAAGGCTGGAGCTGGCAGGATGTCAGGTGATTGGGCTGGAGCTGGTAGGACATCAGGAGATTGTGCTGGAGCCAGCGCGGAACATCAGAAGACATGGTGGTGTTGAGATACCTGGAGGGAAGAGGGATGAGGCGAAGAAGAAGCAGCCCTCTCAGGGTCACGAGCCTGGGACTCAAGTAGAGTGACCCTCGCTGGGTCGGGAGCCTAGAGTGTGGACATGGCAGAGGCTAAGACTCTGGGGCTCGGGGGCACAGGAGAAATGAAGGCAGCCCCTGCTAGGCTGGGCTCAAGAGGCTCGAGAAGAGGGGTAGCTTCTTCAGGGCTTGGCTCAAGAGGCTCAGGACAAGCCACGGCCTTTGGGGGTCAGACTCTCGAAGATCAGGTGCAGTGGAGGCCTCTTCTGGGCTGGGCTCTGAAGGACTGGTGGTGGCCTCTCCTGGACCTGGCACTGGAGATGGGGCGGCAAGATCTCTTGCACCTGTGGCTGGCGGTGCAGCGGCGACTTTTCCTGGACCAAATGCTGGAGGCACTGCACCAGGAGACAAGGCTGGAGCTGGCAGACCCAGGCCAAGAGAGATGAGCTCTTTTGTGGGTTCGGCCCATATTTTTCATTTCTGTTTCCAGTTGCTGGACACAGCGGAGAGCTTCGGGGAGCCAGTGGGCAGATCTGTGGAGAGGCGTGCTTCAAGGCCTCGCACAGTGGAGAGGCAACGAACCAGCCTACCTTGGAGACCTGGGGCTCTAGAGGGATCAACGCTGACATTTCATCTCCATCGTGGAGGTAAGCCCAGTATGATCTTCACATGGGCAAGGTGACCAACATTCTGGGAGCCCCCTCAGGGTCCTCCTCCTCGGACTCCCTGAGATCACTCGTCACTCTCACTTAATGGGTCGATTAGGGGATTGACTACTGACCAACGTTGCGAGCGAATCCTAGGCACTGGGAGGTCATGCGCAGGGGAAAGCATGCAAGTGTATATACACACGCACACACACACACGTATATAAATACGTAGTAAAAAAAAAACTTTTAATTTGTATTTTTAGCAATAAAAACAAAAAGAACAATCCTCCATTTAATAAACTGCTAAATAAATACATAATTTCTTTTGTTTTTTTGTATGAGCAATATGAAAATTTGTTTCCATCTTATAATGTTGATGATGGAGTAATAAAGAAGTTGATGAACAGTTGTGTCTTCCCCTTGCGCCATACAATCTTGAGCTTGAAACCAGATTGCAACAGGTAACTTCCATTTTCAGTGGAACACGCGGAACAAGGCAGGCCACCCCAGGCATTCATGTAACAGGACGGGCAACCAAACAATGCCATGACCCAAGGCTCACGACACTGGACAGGGACCCCTGAAAGTACAGCTTTTATTAGCTTGACAGCAGATTGGGAAGCATGAAGGACACACTGGAAGTCTTCCATTTAAATTAAATATGAGATGTGATACCTGCAGAAAAACAACACAAGCAGGCTGTGTGTCTGACCTTTTCCCTCCCTGAGGGTAATGAAACCAAATTAAAGACAGCTGGAAACCCAACACTGACCTTCTGCATGGCCTAGGAAGAGGCGTATGTAACCGACACATGGCCATATCCCACGCATACATCATCATTTGCAAACAAAGAGGGAAGGTAGCAACTAGCTGGCCAATGAGATGTCTGTGGCTTCCCCACTGTGCAGCATTTTCTCATGAACTGGGAAGTATGACAGCCTAATGGACTGTCAGCTAAAGCCTCTTACGTCAGTTTGAAATATTAGCTGGGCAGTGTATTAGAAGTTCTCTAAGAAATTATTTGCTAAAGAAAATTATTTGTTATAAATAAAATATTCATCCTAATGTCAAAATCCATATAATAAATTTTAGTGGGATAAAATTGTAAAGATAACACAAGTTCTATATGAATATCTAATTAGAAGCATTACTCTGCTTAGTTACTGCACCTTATGTCAAACAGAAGTTCGTAATAATGAAAAACAACAATCTTCATTTATAGTCGTACTATTATTTTATGAAGATGTTAGAACAATAAAATCACTGAAGCACTCAAGGAAACCTGTATTCACAAACATGGGAAAAAACAAGGACAAATGATCCTCTGGACACAATTACCACTGAGTAATTATGTCATGTACCATGAGCAATCAATCGTAAGCTAGTTTATTTCTAGAAGCTAAAACCTGAGGTCACACTTGTGTAGCCTTATTATACATATTTCTAAAGTTTTAGTAGGGTCCAAAAGGCTACCAAAAAGCTTTTCTGAATTCAATCAAAGATTTATAGTCTGTCCATGTTAAATTAATAACGCTGTAGCCACTCCGATCACATGCATATCACACTGACATAACTGCAGGCCAACAGTCCTCAGTATAGATATGTAGTTTCTGTTCCTCAGAATCCATGAAGATCCTTGGATTTGATAAAGCTACTTTTTAAGATTAAAGTTTAATATTCATTCAAATAGTATGAGGGTCATAATACAGACTTAAACTTAATAGTAATTTGAACACTCTAAAAATACTGTAAATATCAATATATTTTGTTCATTTGAGTTAATGCAGTTCACAAATTAAAGGGATACTCTAAGTTTGCTTATTCATTATTAACTAGAATAGACTACATAAAAGGCTGCTAAAAATACAGAAAAGAGTCAAATTTATTATAGCATTTTTATTTTAAGGATTTCTTGGGGCGGGGGGGGGGGGTGGAGTGCCACAAAATACCGCTTTATAAAATACCCATGTGAAATAATATGTTTTTTTAATGGAAGTATTGTCATACCACATGTCATGTAACATTTGTCCACTATGACAATTTTCCTCTACCTTGGCAGTCTGAGACAGTTCCAATTTCTTGAAATTTATTTCACATACATTGTCATGGTGCTCGCTGAGTGGAGAAATATTGAGAAAATAACATCTATATGCCAATTATGTTTGTGTTTGGCATCATGTGACCCCAGCATCATAACAGTATGGCATAGCGTATCTATTTCCAATGCAAGGACCCTGCTGCAGGCAGCAGAAACTCTGTTGCATTTATTACTCTATGCAGAAAGGTTAGATACCAGTGAGGGATCCTACTACACAGCTAATCTTTAGCTCTTTATGTTTGCAAATGAGATTAACAGTTGTGTTGCCATGATCTGACACGGTTTTAAAAATCAGGTTAAATGTAACAGATCCCAACTGAACATATTTATAATGATTACACATCAAGAAAATATTCTAAGCTAATGTACAGTAATAGTAAGTCACATGTCATCCCTTTAGGACAATGCCTTTGTCTGAGCGTGGTACAAATGTACTAGATTTACTAGAATATTGCATCAATATTGTGTATTGTGCAAATGTATTGTCTTGATATTGAAACCACTGGGATAAGCGATTATATAGACCTCCTTGAATACACAGATGAGTCAAGTAATTATATCCATGCATGCAGTCTGCATTCTCCATTCTTAATACATAATGAACTGATCTGTTGTCAAGAAACCTTGAAATTCAGCACAAATGCCAGTGGATGGCCGTGTGAGGAAATGGAATCCTAGCTCACTTTCTGTAGCGATGTGAGATTATACCTTGAGTGCTGTTCTTTGCAGAATAATTGCCCACCAATGGTTCTAGTGCCTCTAAAGTCCATACTGAAGTGATTTCATTTTTTTATCATTCTGCCATTTCTCTCCTCATCACGAGAAACAATAGTGGCAGATCCTTGGATAAGAGGGCTCCATAAGAGCCCTGCAAAGCACCCTGGATGACAACCATTGTCCATTTGCGATTCATATCAAACGCACGAGGACAGCAACCAGAAATGAAACATATGAATACATAAAAGCAAAGGCAGCTGCAGAATGCAGACCTTTTCAAAACCATTTTTTTTCTTGCCACAAATAAATCAAGGGAGCACTGTGGCGCGTCTGCTGTGCGCACAATGTGGAGGGGCTCAGAACAGGCTCAGGAGACCAAGGCTCAGGATGCAGCCTGGCTGATGAGAAGGTGCTGATTGCGTCTGACCAGGAGGCTTTTTCCCTTAAACAGATGACAGGAAGCCTCTGCCGGAGGCCCATAAACAGACGTGTGCCACTGATTGTGCTCCTTGGTCTAGCCAAAGGAGACCCCTTCAGAGATAGAGCAAAACCACAACCTTCTACTCCAGGCGAAGAGAAACATGTCTCAGTACCACCAATGCAGGACATTTCAAGCCTAGAGGTGGGGATTAGGCATGTCTTATCCACACATACAAATATGGCACATAAATCTTAGATGCATACTAACAATTTCATTTATCATTTTACTTAATTGATCATTAAAAGTCTCTTTTTACACCCCAAACTGAGTAATAACAGCATTTCTCATAAATCCAGTATAAAAAAAAAAAAACCTCTATCAAGTTACTGGTAGTGGGTCTGGTAGTGAATGTAACGCAAATATTCAGCCATGAACGCCAGGGAGCTTTCAAAGTAAGTCAGGGACAGATTGCAAAGCACAGATCAGGAAAAGGGCATAAAAACATTGAAGTCTCAGAATAGCTGTGTAAGCACAGTCTACGCAGCCATCAAGAAATGGAAGGTGCTTTTCAGCAGGACAATGACCCAAAACACAAGACATTCACTATAACTTCTTACCCCTTATATATAGATTGTGCTGAATAAGATACAGTGGCTTCCTATGGGAAGGAATTTTCTATATTTATTTAGAAATGTACATGTGTCACTTTGCTAAGTAAGAAACAATAATTTACAGCTAAAATATATCCCAATCTGTGATATACACCTTATCTATCAACATCTGCAATAGAGGAGAGAAACTTTTTGAACAATGCAACCGAGATCAAGTTCAAGAGGGCATTAGCCATGAATCAATAGCACGGGCAGACTGAAGAAAATAATGAAGAAAATACCATCTCATTTGGAAACGCATTTATTACCGCTAACCACATCACAGGAGAAGATGTGGTGCCCGGGCTGCCCTACAGTAATTCTGTGCAGATAAGCAAACAATCCATTACTGAAGTGCATAGCTGTACAACTGTTAATCAACTTATTGAATTGGTGGTAGGATGCAGAAATACACTAAGAGATGTTTGCCTGCCATCTGACAATAAATACAGACCGACTGCTAAACTGAGGTTATGGCTAAATGAGATTATGGCAGCTGCATAACACCGACAGACCATGGCCCAAAGACCACATTGTTCTTTCTTATTATTTTATTTAGATACCAGTGCCATATGTTTTATTTTTTACAAAACATGTGTCTATGACAAAAAGAATGTTGTGGATAGATCTAGTTCTTAAGCCAAGCCGTTTAAAATGGTTAATTCTAAGACAATAAATACAAACAGATCTGTTTAATTTAAGTTCCCAGCTCCAGTCTTATCAATGTCTGAACATATTTCTATAGGCTGGATAGCACTCCTTGTAAAATATGTAGAATTTGAAATCATTCATACCTATGGTTTCTATTTGCTCATTTGACAGGTAGCTCTATAAGATTAAACTGAAAGCGAACCCATCTGTTCAAGTGATTAACAGATGTGCCCTCCAGCTGAATGTGTTCCATCAAGAGGCCATCAGAAAAAAAAAATGCAGATATACATGAATAGAATGCTTATAGAGTGTTTTCCTAGATTTAACACCTCACGCTGACTGGTAACAAAAATGCCTATTTACTTCCCGTCTGTATTCCACTGCAATATTTTCAGGATAAAATAAGAATGTCGGTTGCAAGTGTACAAGCATCTAATAACAATGATGCTGCTGTCTCTTCCAGGCTTCTGCAGGCCCAGTGAAGACCCACAGCATCCAGCTGGTGGCTGCCACTTGCTGCCTCCCAGGAGAGCTCTGTTCACGGCTCTCGTCTGACGCTTGACGCCACCGACACACGGGTCTGCTGTCAGGAGGGTCACTCTGCTCTTCTTCTGTATTGTTATTCCACCACCGCTGCCCTCCTGTTCCCCCTCCTGTCTTGTGTCCTTGACTTCTAACACATTTGGCACCTACCCAATTAAGTAGAGAATGTGTGTGTGTGTGTGCGCGCACACGCATGGCTTTGTAATTATTACATTGTGAAAAAACTGTAGCTTTTTATCTTGTTTTCCCACAAGGATAGCCTCAATTTTACAAAAATCTGTGACTGACACCAAAAAATTCCAAAAAGTCGTTTATTTTGTTTGGTTACTTTGGGTCATAGTTGGGATTACGGTTATGCTCATAGAAGTGAATGGACAGTCCCCAGAAAGATATAAAAACAAACATGTGTACAGTATGTGTGTGTGCATGAGAGAAAGCGTGTGTGAACGTAAGAGTGTAAGGCAGTGCGTGTGTATGTGTGTATGAGTGCACATGGTGGAACGCACTTACAGAAAAGAGCAGAGGCCTCATTTAAAGCACGTGTGTGCCTTTTACTAAAGTCTAGCGTCATTACAGTAAGGGAAGGAAACCCAAGAAGGAACAATACAGGACAACCAGTATGACAGATAAGCGGGGGGATGGGGGAGAGTGGTAAAGAAGCAGAGTGTGGGGTGAAAGGAATTGGGTACTACATGAGGGGTAGTGTTCTGACACTTAAAGGCTGGTGTTTCAGTCTGCCAAACAACATAATGACTCATTCAGGCAGAAAAATATTACCACCTGGGGAATATTTGGAACGTCTCAGTATGAGAGTAATTAGGGACTAACCTACAACGGCATGCTCCAGTGATGAAGGGAGAAAGTTAGAAATACCTCTGTCAGCTCTAGACTGCAGCAGGGCAAATTGGAAGGACTGCTATCAGCTGTGGCCAGCAGCTCCTGGGGAGAGCTTTGCTTTATAGGAGCTAGGGTACCATCTTAATATCTTTTCCTCTCTGCCCTACAGAATGGAACTGGCTGTTCTGAGGCAATAGTGGCCATAGAGACCACACAGTATACTACCTTCATAACTCCCTTATTGGCGCATGCATACACAGTAACAAGGAGTCATGTGCCATGAATGCAATTCGCAAATGGGACTGATTGGGCAAGACCCCCCCCCCCCCTCAAAAAAGAGTTCTCTGTCAGAGTGGCACATGTAGTGGTAGCAGGTGAAATACAAACAGCCACATTATGTGAATAATTTCCTTATGTGAAATGGAATTATTGATTTAAAGTCTTGTTGAGATGAGGGAGCAATTTTAACGATATCACGCTTGTAAGGTATACCTATGTTTTTGGTAATTTAGTCATATGAAAAATAGCTCAGGGCCACATTTTGCATAAATACCAGTCAATATCAATCTTGCAACACCGATATTTTATTCTTAACTGCTGTAAATGTTGAGGTTTTTCAGTCATGGCTGTTAACCTTTAATTCATTTTAGCAATTACAGCATGTTTATTGTTCAGCACCTGGCAATACATACACATGGCTTGGTTGTCTCAATCATACCGCAATGCCAAAATAACTGGTAGTACAGTGTGATGGTACAAGAACTCCACTGATCAAGGCCTGTCTTGTAAAGGCAACTGACCCTCTCCACTAAAATGAAATGACCTCTAGCTTGTTGATTCCACTGATGCACAGTAAAGGGAATGCAATCAGTGCCTGGTCCTGCTGCCTGCATGCAGCTGCCATGGATGCGGCAGGACAGGCTAAGCTCCATGGGACAGCGACAGCACTAGGAGCCCTATGCATTGAACCGCACTTGCCATAAAGGCAGATAAATAACATGGGGATTACCATTTGTGCCCACCTCCACATAGATTTCAATACAAATCAGTCCCACTTCAGTGCAGCTACCTGTGCAGTAAAAATTAACGAACTCCGAACTGCTCAGCGTATCTCTGCCAAATTGCATTTTCAGGCTCACATCTCTGGGACATGCTGGGTGGTTTGATTCCTTCCCACAATTCATCTTGCTGCAAAGCCAATTTTCATTTATACGCAATTAAGAGCCAGAAATGAACATTATGTATTAGATAAAGCAGTGGAATCCGCTGACTACCCTAAATATGATATTA
>JABFEB020000026.1:5538527-5586384 GCA_019775895.2 Stomatorhinus ivindoensis
GGGGGCTGACAGGTGGGTTGGACCCACACTGGTGTTATTGACATATATTAAGGGCTAAAGGTTAGACGGGAAAGCAGTGGCACAGATCACAGAGAGCTGTAAGAAGGATCCGCCCTTGTGGAGTGTGGGGGCTCGCCAAAGCTGCAGAAATACTGTGGCATGGCTGGGAGCGCAGGGAACACAGTATTCGCTCATTAGTGTTAGGGGGCCATGGGGGGGGGGGGGTCATGTGTGTCAGCAAACAGCTTGACGGGTCCCATCTTGGCCCAGAAGAAGCTGCATTTCTCAGCTGACTATGCAGAGTAATGAGCCGAATGCCAACACTTTTCACGCACCCCAACCCCTGGAAAAGGTATCTTCCATTCTACATCAGAGTAATCAGATAGAAAATAATCTTTTTAGCTCTATATTTAACACAAGATTTCAGTCCACAGGCAAAGTCTGCCTTCAATGTAATACTGGCGTAGACACTGTTGACTTTTTACTTTTTTATCATTGTAAGTTGTGCTTTCTGAAAGGTAACTACAGACATATTTCATCATTTACACACCTGTATTTTACCATTTATATCAGCATGTTTGTGCTTATGTTTAATACTATTCCATTATTACCTTAAAATTTTAAGAAAATTGCTAACAAAAGAATTGTATATACAGTAAAACTCTCTTCCTCTGCCGCCCCCTGGAGGGTGGGGTCCCCCTTTGGGTCTGGTTAGGGTTAGGGCTTCCTCTGCCGCCCCCTGGAGGGTGGGGTCCCCCTTTGGGTCTAATTAGGGTTAGGGCTTCCTCTGCTGCCCCCTGGAGGGTGGGGTCCCCCTTTGGCTCTGGTTAGGGTTAGGGCTTCCTCTGCCGCCCCCTGGAGGGTGGGGTCCCCCTTTGGGTCTGGTTAGGGTTAGGGCTTCCTCTGCTGCCTCCTGGAGGGTGGGGTCCCTCTTTGGCTCTGGCTCCTCCTAAGGTTTCTTCCTACTAGGGAGTTTTTCCTTGACACTGTTGCCTCTGGCTTGCTTGCTGGGGATTTTGAGCTGGGATCATGTAAAACCTGTTATTTTTATGTTTTTTGATCCCCATAAGAGGAAACTTTTACTAAACATTTAATAAAAATTGCTGACTGCAATAGAAAAATGAAAAATGCCAAAAGTCTTGTATTTTATTTGGTTACTTTTGGTTAAGGTTACGGCTGGGTAGGGGTTAAGATTGCTATCGTTGGGATAATTTGCCCACAGAAATTAAAGGAAAGTCCCCACAAAAATATTAATACAAACATGTACATATGTGTGTGTGTTTGGGGGGGGGGTGTTTGCATAGATCACTTTTGGGGACAATTTAGATAGGTATGCCAACATATGTGTGTGTGTGTGTGTGTGTGTGTGTGCGTGTGTGTGTGTGTGAGAGAGGGAGAGAGAGAGATAAAGAGAACGAAAGACAGAAGCTCAACAGCAGCCAGACAGAGACAAGAATGGGCAGTGAGGAAATTACCTGTCTGGTTTAAATTCACACTATTTCTCACTTATTGATCAAGCTAAGGCTGGGACCAAAGGTGATGTGCTTTTCCTCTTCCGTAATTAAATGGCTAGAATATGCACTCACTGGTTTACGCTGTATAGTTACACTGCTATAGTCTGAACAGCAGCTACAAACTTCCAGAAATATAAACAACAGTAAACAGTAACAGTAAAGCTAGTTTTGCTCAGATAGCAGAGTAACACAGTCGTTTCCTGTGAAACAGTACACTGTAAAAGAACAAAATGAAAAGGTATTTCAACATCAGAGACAGCCAAGGCAGAGCCTAGTATTCCAACTTCAAAAGAACTTTTTGTATTGCTCAACCTCAGGTGAGTGTATTCACTTGAAGTACTGCTTAGCCAGTGAAAAATAAACTATGATGATCTCTATGTAAGAAGTGACAGACCCCCACAAAGCAGTTTGTAATTGCTGTCATTACGCACTATGGAAGAAGATTAAAATGGTCATTTTTTTTCAGCCTGACCCATTAAAAGGAATGTGAGCTTTTGGCTATAGTCCAGTGATGCAGCTCTTCCTTGGTTGCTGATAAACACTCCTGAATCACTTACATGAATCGCACAGAAAAAAATCTTTTGGGGAGCAAATGGCACAGAGTGAAAGAAAAGCTAAACAATGTGAGTAAACAAGGTCTTGCAGTTTTGTGCACCATTGTGCAAAGGTCTGCTGTGTGGATTTGCAAACTCCCATTTAAATGATCCAAAGATACCACACCTTTTGAAATCACATTCAGACAGCCATGTGTGTCTCTGGGGCACGCGTCCAATGATGTCTAGACACCGCCAGCACTGTTTATATGAAAGATGTGTTCGTAACAAGGTTTGCATCATATTTATTCACCTTCACTGAGATTACATTTTTGCTCCTGAAACAGCCATTGTTCTGTGGTGTTTTTGCACCTCTGCGGTAAGTGACTTTCTCCCATCTTTTTCCTGCAAATTCTGCATGGAATTTACATGAATGAGGGGGGCCCTGTGCAAGGTGTTGCATGCGTGTCGCTGTCGTATCAGCCGTGAAATCGATTAGGGTGCTACACGCTCCCAGACAGGCGGGCTGCGGCCAATCCCGGCCCCGTGCCGCCGCTACATGCCGGCTACTTCAAAAGGCAATTAGTTTGATTTCACATTCCTCGGCAGCTGACTAATTTCGTGTAATTTCAGCCACGCTGGAGAGAGGCCAAGTTTTTGCGAAAGAAGCGTGTCCCCCGATTTCTCCCCAGCCCCCTTCCCGCTACCCTCTGCCTCCTTCTCTCTCGCTTGCTCGCTCGCTCTCTCGTGATAATTTGGAAATCCTGTTGAAACATGGCTGTCCTAATTACATGGGGATCAGCACACACTGCCCCCTTTACCCAGGCTCACTCCCAGAAGGGGCCCGGTCACCTGTGCCCCCCTCCCTACGCCTCTGACTAATTTCATCTTAGTACAGTGCTGTCAGACAACTCCCCTGTCTCTGCGCTTTTAATCGATTAGCTCAATGTCTCTATAAAGCATCACCAGCTGCCAGGTGAAGGGGATTCAGCGCACAGACACGCTTTAATTACTGTACCTGCGTCCCTGACACCCGGACAAAAACAAGCACGTGCCCAGCCGCCTGCTCTGCCTGTAGGGGGACTGACAGCGGCCTGTCACTCCTGTGGCACCATGTCGCCACTGAGACATGCGCATAAAGCTGTCAGTGGCATACACAACACTGCATCTTTGTTTTGACCTTGGGAACAAGCACAACCACTTTTGCAGTGATTACAGACACCTATACTAACATGCATGCAAATAATCAAAATGCATGTTGCCTTTATAAGCAAAGGGAATTGGAAATTAGCGGAGATACATAATTAAAGCATATGGATATATTTCCTATTGTAATTGTAATGAATACATTCCCTGCGTTTCTTGAGAATTTGTATACTGACAAAACTGGCATATTAACCAAAATGTTTCTGCTCATATTTGCTCGTGTTTGTATATTCAATCACTGCATTCTTGTTTGCAAAATTGATTCCCTCAAGGTTTGATTTCACTAAGTACACCAATAAAGAAAATTAAAAATTGAAGCTACCTATTGCATGAATGCATGCATCTCCAGTTCACTCATGAGCGATGCATATTTTACTGGTAGACAGAAATGTAGCTATTCTTCAGAAACAATCAGAAAAGGAGAGCATGATAAAGCAGAGAGTAATTTGTGCCAAAATCAAGCAAAAAGAATTCAACTTGCTCCCTGCTAAGACTCTTCTCTTTAAATGCACAGTATGGTCTAAGTAAACAAGCAGTTATTTCAAGTGTAATAACCTGCCTATGAATATATATCCTATTAAGATCTTATTTTTTAGAAGGAATATCTGCAGAGTATAAATAATTATCATTTAAAAGTGGAGAGTCATTAAAAAGGAATGAAAGTGATTGAGAAGTTTAAACGAATTTGAGTAGGCTGGAGTAGGAAAGAACAGACAGTCCACTTTAGAAAGTGTCTACAGAATTGATTTAACAAGTTTAATGTGTGCATCAATGTGGGGCTATTACTGGTCGTAAGCTTCACTGATGTTATTTGTTCGACTGGCAAAATACTGCTCTTTAGAATGAGCGCATTAAGGCTAAAATTGTGGAGAAAACCCTATTACAACTTTATTGCTGGTAAATTGGAACCAAACCTTGTCTGTATTTCAATTATTCTGAGTTACCCGAGAAATAAATCGATTTTGTATAGGCTCAATCACAGAGACAGTGATGAGAAACGGCTTATTACACCCTGGAAACCTGGAGCTACTCTTTTGTTTTTCCCCTCAGCAATTTCCAAGAAATTGTCAATTAAGTACTTTCTTTTCTTTCTCATTCCATTCCTGAAGTCGCTTCGTTCACAAAGAATAAATCCTTCATACATTTTGTAAGGGGCTGTGTTGTTCCTGACTCTTGTTTTGTTTTTAAGTTTTAATTTAGTCCTCCCACCCACAGATGTCTCAGTGAGCAGTTTGAGGGATAATTATTACACCAGCAATTGTGTATGCAACCTAGGCAATTTCAGATCGTTCCTTCACAAACAGAAAATAATAACTAGAGTAAACCATAGGACGTAAGACTCAAAATGCAGTAACAGAGACTGTAAAAATCATGTAAGTAAATTATGTATTATTGAAATTCATATTTACTTGAATCCTCTTTAACAAAGCATGCTATATGCTGCGTTATTCATTAAAAATCCTGCATGAGAATTAGACTGCTATGACTGAAAACACTCAGTGACATGTATTAGTGGCAAGCCCTCCATACTGCATTCCCATTACTGTGGGCAGGCGCTATCTGAGCCTCTCTTCATTGCCTGGTTGAAGTCACATTCATCAACCTATTTGCTTCCAAGCTGCTCATAGGTATAATCATCTGAGGCTCCTGGAGATTTATCACTAAATAAAAATCTCATAATAAATAAATAAAAACAACATGTTGCCCAAGAACAAAGCAAAAAAGCAAAAAAAAAAAAAACATTTCTAAACTGCCTTCTGGCAGAAAGCAATTAAAATCATTATCTGGAATATGATGCTCACGCATGCCATTACATGTGTAATTAAAGGGGCCAGCAGAGAAAGCTGAAAGCTAACTTCACAACTTCATCACGCGGTGTCGTCTACTGTATGCGACATGTTTGTTACTAATCCAAATTAATGCTTGTTACCTTATCACAATACATGGCTGACAATTAGTCCTGATATTATCATATCACTAGGAATAAATGTGGTTTACACCAAAACTAACAATAATGTTAAACATTAATAAATTTGGTTCGTGATTGGTAGAGAGAAGCAGGACAAGGAACAGAATAATCTACAGGTTGCAAAGCATGTCTGACTGGGGAGATATACTGTCAATCAGCAATGAGATACGGTGTGATTTATAACACCCACATGAAGGACAAGGCTGACTCTCTGCTCTGTACTAGTGGAAACAGCTGGTATGTCTGCATAGACAAAAGCTGCCCTGGCAGTGTTTTGAGGAGGAGCCTGTTTCTTGCCAGAAAACAGTGCGTCCAACAAGCCCTTCTAGAGAGGAAACCATGTCAACTGTCAATATGAGAATTAAACTGGCAATTTAAAAAGTTTTACTTTATAATTAAAATGTGTTTGTCTTAGATTAGTATCCAAAAATTGTCAAGAATAACATTTTATAGAGGCTACATACTGTAAGCATATTGTATGACATACTATATAAAATGTATATAAATGAGAGCATAATATACTTACAGTCTAATCACACTATGGTCTAACCAATGTCACCCTCTCTACCTATCAGTCTGTCCACTCTTACACCCTTTCATAAATATTCCAAAAGTAAGAAGAGAGCCAATGTATTGAATACCCAGTTAGACACCAGCCGACAATCATTTTCTTACTCTCCTTGTGCTTTCTTCATAGACAGAATTTACTTGACTGCTATACTTGGTCAATTTGTACCTAATTTAGCCACCATGTTTCACCATGTTCGTGTTTTAGTCCTAAAAACATAAAGACATTGATTTAAGAATACTGTTTAACTAAACGACTTAACTGTATCAGTAAATACAGCTAATCTTGGGTTTTATGTATCAGAAACAGAAAAGCAAGCAAAATAAATAAATAAAATAACCAAGTAAATAAACCAAAATATACACAATTTATAAGTTTTGCTCGTGAAGAAATTACTTTGCCCAGGACACAGAGAAAACCAACAAACTGTTGAAGTTTAATTAAAGGATCTGCATAATTGAATGAATGAAAAATGAACCTCTAAATCACATTAATGCCTTGAAGTTGATATCATTTAATGGGATCAGCTCATTTACAGCAGCCTACTTCTGCTGCCTGGCTTGCATGACACAGATAGAGAAAATGCAAGAACACTGATTTTTTTCTCTGTTAAGACAGATGAGGGGATGTGTGTGTGCAGGGGGGTGTTGTGACAATTAAACCGCTCTCTGGTTAGATGCGGCTCCTTCATTCTGAGACAAGAGGACACCAAAACAAATCAAGGTGACGAAAACAACTGTGCTAATAATGCTGTTATTAGACAAAAACATGGAGGCGCTGACCTGCTCAAAAGCAATAGGCTTCCATAGAAAATAGCGTCCTCTGGTAAGAGAATTTTCCTTAACTATTTCAGCACTGTACATAATCCACCAGATATCACTCTCACTAGCCTTAGCTTCTTTTAATGTTTAATCCTTTATGTGACACATTTTTACCTCGCTATTACTAAATGTTACTAGTATAATGGTAAGTTTAACAAACTGCTCGAACAATCCAGTAATGAGAAATAGCACATTAAAAATATTTGGAATTTTATCAATGATCCTTCAGCTAGGTATTTGAAATTCATTTATTTGACTGACATTTTATTAAAATTACATAAAAAAGCATTTTATGTTTATGTTTCATGTCACATGGGATAAATCTTCCGGCAGAGATGAAGGGGTTTCACTTCAGCCACTGCTACATTAGTGCAGCTGTAATCTAATGCATGTTACACAGAAATCGAGCATGCCCGAAATTTTTCGCTAATGGAAAAAACCAAACACATTTCATACTTAGGTAACACTGATGTAAGTCTCAAATAAAATTCTGTCTTTATAGCCCAAAGTCTTTTAACATACTTCTCTGCTTAACACAACAACAAAAATCTGCATATTTTTTTATGACGATTGACTGTAGTTGATGGTAATCCTTGGAGAATAGGGACGCCTAAATGAAAACAGTCTGAGGTTTTCAAGGGGCGGTGTGACACTCGGAGCCCATGTTCCTCGTAATTGCTTAAAACTCATACAAATTCCCTCAAAAATCACTATGGATTTGGCAAAGGACTTCAAAGGATGCCATATCAAGATGCTACTAGTAGAGAGCCTCAATAACTAAAACACAGGCTTCATGTTTAATTCATGCGTAGTATACATTCTTATTAGTGCTAGCTCCCAACAGGAGTAAGATGGCACAGGGCTGGGCTCAATCGTCAGCAGAGACCCAACGCCGTCTGTTTATTAAGGTCTGGGCCCAAGAATTCTTGGCCATAGCATTTGGAGGAACAGGATCTTCATATGGGCATTTGTTCAGCCTCCAGTCCTGCCCTGGGAGAGGGGTCTCTGCAGGCATGTGTGTGGATGCCTGGGCAGAAATGGGGGCTGGCCAGGGCACCACACTGCCAGCTGACTCACAGGGAGGGGCTCTGTCTGTGAGCTGGGGGCCAGCTCTGGCAGTGGTCAGCAACCGCTGTCTCTGGGCATATTTGCCTCATCACAGGTTTGATGCAGACATCAACGTTTTGGTGCTCAAAAGAGGTAGAGTTTTATTTAAAAAAAAAAAAAACAGCTGCCGAGAGAGAGGCCGTTATCAAAAGGCTTATTAGAGATATTAGGAAATGAAATGGGTGACCAAAAACCGTTAGTCATGCGTTGAGATAGAGATAGGTAAATGCTTCACGCATGAGCAACCGCCTTTTTAAGACCTTGCCGGTGTTTTTCTCCCGTTACAGCCCAACCCCCCCCCCCCCCATCACATTTAAATGGTAGAAATCCATTGGTTTCAATATAAATGCCTTTGAGACGGCCCTAGTTATTGAGGAGTAGAAAATGGTGTGATTAAATTGGATGATTAGGGGAGTCATTTGTGTCCTGGAGTGGGAGTAACAGTCAACAGAGCACACATTTAAATCACAAACAGTTTGCAGCTTAGGTCACGTTGCGACCTTGCGTTATGACCTTGCTCCTAAATCTGCCACTTGATGACCTCACTATCCTAGCCTTGGCAACACAAAGAAAACCCAAAGGATGAATGGCAACGCTGACGGAATAAGTAGGCTGTGATATTTAGCCAAGTTTAAATATGAAACATTAAAAAGCAGAGTGAATGTATTCATGTTGCATTAACATGTAAGCAAAATGGGAAAATGCATCACGGAAGGATACTGGCACTATGATATTTTAAAAGCACAATATCAAGGAATTATTTTTGACATTTTGATTCATGTATGGTAATAAAGCTCCAAGACAACATGGTTTAATTATAAAACATATTACTGCTGCCTTAGTCAAGCCAATTAAATTTGATTGGATACTTTCTTTATTCAACAAGCTCTTTTCATGTCATTTTAATTTACTGTCAAATCAGCCAGAATATTGGAAACTAAATTATTTACTACAGCCCATAAGCCAATAATGTTCCATTTGTCTCGTACTGCGAGGGACTAGACTAACAAGATTATTAAGGACATTACTTGTAATAGTAAATGTCCTTCATTTTATTTGAACGTCATGCTGCGTTTTTAGATCCTGCTTTCCAAAGAAGCTGCAATACAGTAGGAAAATAATCTGTCACCTAGTCAGTTCTTGTGTGACAGGTGGGAAAAATCAAGCCTACTAACACCTGCCCCAACCTATTTAATACTGAGTACTGGTGTGAGCTTATCTGGTTTCATGAACCACGACTGAGTTCGGTTTCACTTCAAATTTTCAGACAGTCCTCTTTTCAATAAAACAATATCACAATTTGCCTTCATTCTTAAGTGATATGTGCTTTCAAACCTAATGGTGTATAGCTTTTAGTAGACTGGGGATGTGATTGTAGACTGATGCAGGTACAGCTGCAGTACTTGTACATTACTTGTTAAAAGAAATTTTTCATTTTCATTTTCAGAAATGTAGAGATGTTACGGCACAGCACTCCTGCTTCCCGTACAACTTAAAGGCTGGTGCTTTGTATCAATTTATGCAGATATTAGCTACAGCTGACTAAATGGCCAGTCACAAAGTAAGAAGTGAGGCCTTCTGTATTCATTCCAACTGTCACTCTGATTTATTTCTCCATTATTTTACCATTTGCATTTGCAGAAGGACTAATTACCAGGCCCAGCAAAACAAGGTATAGCACTTACACTTACTAGGGAAGTCAAAGAGGGAGAAGACAGACAGGATCTACTTAAACATTTATTTGCAGGTATACACATTCTTCTAGAAACAAGCAGTTCACAGACATTAGCAGTTCACATGCAGTTCACAGCAATTTTAATATGTTCAGCAAGTTAATACTGACCTATCAAAAACCTCAGCAATGTCAGGGTATTCCAATGTAATCAAAGACCCTTTACACACATACATACCATGCTGGCAGGCAGAAAGTAAGCACTCTGGTGTACAGCTATGTACACCTGCTGATATATCTACGTTCAGCAGACAGATTGGCCACTGAGTACAAAACTGAATCAAATTACTTTTAGAAATGGGACATTTAGGTCTCTGAAAAACATACTATTTTGGAAACCTCAACTAAAATCATGTTCCTTTTCAGAATCATTGTTTTCTGCAAGTATTCCATTTAATAGTAATCTATTCATGAACAAAGTGCGTACAGTGCTCTCAGTTATTAATACACATTGTTCGACAACAATGCATCCTGAAGCTGTTTGTGGCAGAAAAGGTGTACAAGTAATTGTTTCCATGGCAATTATATTCTTTGGTAGGCACAGAAAAATAAAGAAAATAACACAAACATGCCCACTGCTTCCATGCAGCCAAAAGCAATTTCCTTTTCTAATTTTACTTATGCAAAGCCTATGGGCATCATCAGCATTTAGTAATTAGTTTTATAATTACTGCTGTTTTGCTCACTGTCATTCAATTTTTCTTATGCCACAGCTGGGAAAGGAACATCTCACATTTACAGCTGGGCAAATTACTCCATTTAAAGGTTGAAGAATATAGGAAGTTTGATTTTGCCTGTGCAGCCATGCTCGCAATCCAGCCAGCAATCCTCACCGAGGTCCTGTTGTCATGCATTAGAATGCATTAATTCCTTCATTACCACTAACAATGAAAGTGGCACAGTGAGCACACAGAGACGAAGCTTTAATCACTGGCCTCTTTGCAGCTAGCCTGCTTCACAATGCCCCTTCCACAAGGTGAGCCCACATGTTCTACATGGTCATCTCTTACATGACCAGATTAAGTGGCAATATGGAGGGATTTAAACCAAGATTTACTAGGTTGGGAGATTCATGTGGTGGACAAAGGATTAAATGAGATGACTCCTTTAATGAAATTTGAAATGTACATCCTTGATGAGTGTCCTCCATGTTGCTTCCATCAGAATGTCTAGAATCAATGTCCTTATGGTGGATAAAAATGATTTTAAAATCTTCTCAGACTATTAAACAAACATGCATCATCTTCACCAAGGGGACTATGTCGACCATATGCATTTAGGTGAAAGGAAAATACTAAAAAATGTATACAAACAGTATCAATGACTGAAGAAAATGTTCAGTAACAGAGAGAATGCAGGAGCCTCAGGAGATGCAGACTCTGAGAAACATCCATTTTTTGCTGTTAATAAAGTGTGGCATTTTGGCGGCGAGTTACTGTTCTCCATGCATGAATAATAAATGCACAGGTGGTGGAGGGGGTCAGGAGGCACACGCCAGCCTCAGAACAAGAGAAAGGTCATGCTTGTTTGTGCAGTGTCCTTCAACAGATGTGAACCACCTCTGACAGAGACCAGCAAATTTCGGTTAAAATGCTTGGAAAAAATTAGTTGATGGGTCAATTACGGTAAAGGTCAACAGACACAAAAGGAGACCAGCTCGTCTGCACAAGTTACGATAATAACTTTCTTAATACCTTTGATACCATTAATATTAGGAGTTTTATTACTGAAAAGAACCAGTGTTCACACTTTTACAATGGCCACACTGCTCTCAGCTCTTGCTTCAGTGTTTTATGCAAGACTGCAGAGGTTCTTCTTTGTGATGACACTGAGAACATATCCTTGCAGTAAAACCCCCAGTTCTTAATATCTGTTTTCCTTTTGTAAAATGAAACATGAATGGAGATTTCCCCCTCTAAATCTTTTAGTGAAGACCCAATCCTAAAGAGCAGAAAATTCACCAACCATCGCAGCACCAAGATTTCCCTAAAGGTTACAATCATCAGTTATTAAGTAGAAATGTTCTGCCAGAAGTTGGCTCAGCCATTTCTTCTGCAAATCTCATATAATAACATATTCATGGCGATGCTGACACGGGTGTGCGCGACAAGGCACAGGCAAACTGATTGAAAGACAGGGATGTTGAATGAACTGGGACCCCTGAGTATTAGAAATGATATTACTGCTGCAGTTCACCTTCAACAGTGTGTACACAAACAAAGCTGAGTTGAGACAGGCTCTTCCTCATGCTCTTTAATACATAGAAACATCTCCACAGCACATTAGCATGCAGCACGTTGCTTAAAAGGCTCCCCATCGCTGAGATCTCTAAGCTAGCCAATGCCAGAGTTTCCCTTTGGTGCACAGAGGGTTATTTTGCTTCTCTGTACAATACCTTGTAAGAAGGAAATTCATATAATCCCTTTGGCAGCTGGGTCACCTGTGCTCTGATGAGGGGGGCTGACGCCCCCTGCTCACCTCGGCTTGATCAAAGTCATTTTCAGCTTGACCACTGGTCTAGCGAAGCACCCTAGGAAGGGCTCGTGCAGCACCATGCCTGAGCTCATGTGGGAGCTCATCATCAGCTATGGTAGAACCAACGAAATTACCCGATGAACTCATCAGGCGAACCGTCTAGCATGTTATAAATTACTAGATCTGTTGATTATTATGTTAACTATTATGCAATCGTATATCCTTCTCTCTTACATTCTGGCCCTCTTTTTCCACCTAGTTTCGTCTCGTTAGGACAATACCTGTGCTACATGTAATGTCCTAACTCTGCACACATTATCATCATCTGCATACACGACTCACACATTTTTTCGAAGTACACATCCTTTGGGCTCTATTTTGACGATTTAGCACAAAGCGTACAGCGCAAAGCACTTGCTTACATTCTTGGGCATGTTCAAACCCATTTTACTATTTTGATGGATTAAAAACCAGACTGTGCACTAGCACAGGCACAGAAAGGTTGTTCTAACTATGTTAATTATTCATAGGAATGTTCTGGGTGTAACATGCAGTGAACCAATCGGAATGGCATGTCCCCTCACCTTGAAAGGCAGCAGCGCATGATCCATGGTGGATAGCTATTACAATGGCGCATTTGCCCAGCAAACCAGATTGCTTTTCACCCGAGGAAACAGACTTGCCCGTGTGTGAGGTAAAAATACACAAGCACACTATCTAAGGGGTACCACTGTTCCACCTAAGCCTTTCAAGGTGAAGCAGGCATGGGATGAGGTAGCAGCAAGTGCGTCCTCATTTTCTGGCATCACTAGATCATCCACACAGAGCCAAAAGCAGTATAATGATGTTAGAAGATGAGGCAAACAGGACTTTACTACTGAATAAGCACAGCAGCTGGGAACGGGGACTTAATTATGGTTGTGTTTTTTATTTTAATTGCAGTTTGCGAAATATAAATAAAATTGCAATTTTTGTTCAAACAAAACACAACCTACAGTTCTTATTGTGTTTTAAAATGATCAAATTAAAGGCAATAGGGCTGTACTTTTTCTACATCTCACAATTTAGATTCCCTACCAGGCTACAGACGATTCAGCTCTTCTGCCAGCTGATCCTTTCTTGCTTGTGCTGCTACTTGCGGGGCATCTTGCGCTTGGACCGGCACTTGAAGTTCAACATCTAAAGTCCTCTAATGTGTCCTCATTCATGTCCAACAAACATCCATCACGCATGGCAATGTTATGCAACATACAACATTGTCACAAAGAATGCTGCAACCTTCTGTGGGCTGTATTATAATGTTCCACCTGACTTATCTAAATATCTGAAATGCATTTTCAGCAATCCAAATGTCTTCAATTACAGCACATGTTTAATTCTGATAATGAAGTGAAATGGTTTTTTTAATGATACAGTTTATTCTTAATATATTTTTTCCCCTATGTTCTTTCATAGAACACTATGATTACATGAAAAGGATCAGTAGTACTCTATAAAAAAAATGCATATAAATAAAATAAAATAAAATAAAATAACAAAAATCTATTAATGCAATTTGAGGGCATAATGTGTGTCCATAACAAGCATCGTGCACCCGCACGTTTCTAAAACCTGCCACTTAAATACCGTTTAACAATGCACCACTGACTTTAGACACAGTTTTTCTTGGTCAAAAGCCCAATGTCATTTCGCTACCTAAAAAGACACCAAACCACTAATCATTTAAAAACACCACTTCAAGGAGTGGAAAGTGGGCACAAATTCATTTGCTAATATGAAGCAGAAATTAGAATATGAGCAATGTGCCCGTATGAAACTAGCAAAACCACTTAGTGTTACACTTATCTTCACGCTTTACACTGGTGGAAAATAGGGCCCATTGTTTTCTTATTAATCAAACAGAGTCTAAGTATGGTTTATGGTATCTCTTTTTTGATGCTTACTTCCTCACTAAGACTTTCATGTACATGGAGAATTTCTAAAAACAAGCCCTAGTGATTTCACTGCCTCCCCTTGGGTCGGGCCATCTAACAAACCTTATTCACAAATAAACACATAGCTCATTAGATTGACAATTTGGGAAAAGGCTGTACAGTTGGAGCTTGCATTAGTACTAATTTTGCAGGAAAACAAGAATCGATAGTGATTCTACATAAAATGCTGTGAATGAAACTCGGTGAGTCCGTCATTCAATTTAAAATTATACTCGACAGTGGTGCTTTTGTCTTCTGATGATGAGATTCATTTTGCTGCGTGTTCATCAGTAAGACCAAATGCCATAACAATTAGGTATATAAGCATGCAAAGTGAGAAATGCTTGATTTCATTTATTAGCCCACGATTACATATGACCTTATGTTCTTGAACATACAACACTGTCTGAAATGCTGCTTATATGGCTTGACACAGAAAGAATATCGATCTATTACTGTATGGGCTGGAGATAATGAACCAAATATTTGTGTGTGTGTATATATATATATATATATATATATATATATATATCCTCATTAAAATGTATGCCCATCTTCAAAGGAAGACAATGCAATGATGCCATCTGTTGTGCATAGAACAAACAAAACAAAAAAAAACTGAGTTGTTTTCGGCAATTTGCTCTTAACATTGTGGTTCTCTACAGAACACATAAAAATAAATAAAAATGGGCTGCACCCTCACAAAGATCATTGCTGTATGAAAGATATTGCTTGAAATGTTTTTTTTTCTAACTTACAAAGTATGGATTTGTTTTGTCCAACCTTGTTTGGCACAAGCTAATTGCCTTAATTACCAGCCTGCAGAAGAGGCACTTGTAAAACACTGAAATAAAACATTGTCTTGATCCCAACGAAAAAAAAAACTGCCACTGTTTACAGATCTAATGCATTGCTCCATGATTTGTCAGCTTCCCTCTTAATCCATCTTGCTGTACATCCTGCAGCAAAATCTACAAATTCAAAGAAAGAACTCATTGAATATAAATGTGAGTGTTAGAACACAAGATGGTAGAAACAGAAACCATTTGTTTTCTAAATAAAAATTTCACTTATATACAACACCGTAAATGAATGTGCCACAAGCTATCAGCAGAGTACTTTGCACTGCACACCCTGACCTTGTTCTCTTCTGTATAGTCAGCACCAACCTTTCAGCAAAATTTTACAGTAACCAATGGAGTATTACTGCTTACAGTGTGTGTGAGCCTCCTCAATCAGAAGACAGAGTAAAAGGCATAATCGCAGTTAGTTCAAATTAAGTTCTTCAATTGTAATACATGCATTTTAATCATCAAGAACAAAAGAATGATGACTAGCTTGGCACAAACTACTTTACCATACTAATTTTCCCACAAGAGGCATATAATACATAAACCATTGCGGTGATCCTAAAAATAAAAATAACTACTTCTAAGAAGATCAAATTTACAGCCTCATGTTCAGTCATAGAACCGTATTGGTTTTTCATCTTTTTTTTTTAAGTCCCTTTGTAGTCTTTTCTTAATTATAAACATCCATCCCATGCAGTTACAAAAACTTCCTCTTATAGTTCATGACATTACCATAAATTTGTACACACCCAGCTATCAATTATGCTGACCCTATAGACTCAAAGCAAGACACGGTCAGCCTGGGGATGAGCAACCCAATGAAATTATCTCTGTCGAACTGTCACTTGTACTGAGAAAAGAGAAAAACCCAAATTTTATTGTCAGAACAAGGGTGTCAAACTTTGTTCAGACAGGCCTTGCGCTTCTGCCAGTCTACACCCAAAACTATTTAACATTAACATTATTTTGATACATTTCATAAATCTGCATTTAAACACTACTTTTTGGGCTAACAAATCAGTGTGGACAGTACCGCTAATTAACTAATAATTCAACTAATTAAGCCAGGGCAATGGGTTAAGACGAAAATGAGCCTGCAAGGAATTGAGACTGACACTTGATTTAGATACCAAGTTCAGAGGTATCGTAGTATTTCATTTGGAATGTCAATGTTTATGCTCAAATCATTAAAAGTTGTTATGTGCTAGGAAGTATATGGCATAGTGTTAATCAAAATAGCTAATTAATATGTTTTTGCAAACAACTTTTTAATACTCTTATAATGATTTAATATTTGTAGTGCCATATATTGTCTTAGTGTGAACATCAGAGATTAAAGATTTAAGATAATAATATTCTACCTAATACCCAATAAATGTGCAATCCGGATTTCATAAAAGCACACCAGTTATTTCTCTATTTCAAAGAACAAACTCAGAAAACAGGACCTTTCTGCTTCATACTGACAAATAGAGGCAACCAAATGCTAAATGTTTTTCTCCAATGCTGCATGCACCAATATTTAAGGCCAGTTACAGTTTATTAAATGGGGATATTAACGTGATGGGCTCTGTTTTGACTATCGAATGCAAAGCGTAGTAACATTTATGGGTGTGTCCAAATCTATTTTGCTATTTTAATGCCAGAAAAAAACAGACTTCGCGCAAGAACAAGGCACAGAAAGGTTGTCCTAACTCTCTTAATTATTCAGTCATGTGTTTTGGGTGTAACATGCAATAAACCCAATAGAAAAATGAATCACCTTACATTTAAAAGGCGCATGATCTAAGGCAGATTGCTATTACAATGGCGCATTTGCCCAGATCGTTTTTTTGCCAGAAGAAAAGGTTGTGCTCGGGCACGAGGTGAAAATGCATATCTTCTACGGGAATATCATTGTCCACCTAAGCCTCATCCATGCAGTGCCGAAAGTGGTGTAATGATGTCAAAAGACGGAAAATGGAAGCTCACTGCTGAATGAGACCAGTGGCTAGGAACAGGGACTTAATTATGCTTGCGTTTTTATTTCAATTTTGAGTTTGCGGTTCTCAAAATACAAATAAAAGTGCAATTTCTTCAAACAAAAGACAACATACAGTTTTTAAGGTGTTTTAAAATGTTCAAATTAAAGGCAAAAGGGCTGTTATTTTTTAACTCACAATTTAGATTCCCTACCAGGCTCTTCTGCCAGCTGATCACTCCTTGCTCATGCTGCTGCCGTACACTCCTTTGTTGTCTTTGGCACATGTAGTTCAGCATCATGCCTTCAAAAGTCCTCTAATGTGTCCTCATTTATGTCCAACAGACGTTACGCGTGGCAATGTTATGCAACATACAATGTGCCACAAAAATTGCCGCAACCTTTTGAGGGCTACAATGTTCCACCTGACTTTTTTTACGCATTTTTAGCAATCAAAATGTCCTTTCAATTATGGTACATGCTTAATTCTGATAATGAGCTCAAAAGATATAATAATATGGTTTGTTCTTTTAATTAATATATTTTGATGTTTTATTGAACAGTATAATGAGAAAAGACCTGATGTACTCTATGATAAAATGCATACAAAAAAAAACCATCAGTGCACCTAAGGCACATACCTGTGTCAATAACAAGTGTCGTATACCCGCACATTTATAAAACATGCTGCTTAAATACCATTTAATAAAGTGCCACTGACTTTAGACATGGTGTTTGTTGGTCAAAATCACAATGCCATTGCACTGCCTTAAAATAGCAACACGTCAACAATGCACCAGGCCACGCCTCATTTAAAAAAAGAAAACACCATTCCTACGAGCAGGAAGTGGGTGCAAAATCATTTGTTATTTTAACGATGTGCGGGCATGGCGTGAAAATGAACAATGTGCTGTTATGAAACTAGCAAAACCACTTTGCCTTGCGCTTTGCACCATTGAAAAATAGGGCCCCTTAGGTTTGTTTCTGCCTTACTCTAATTTCAAAGGTTAACTATGTCTAACTGCATAAAAGAGGAATGCTGCCAAAATGATAAACATGATGTTATTAATTCTTCAGTTGTTTCACTGACGAGATTCACTTCTGAAGGTGAGTTAAATTGTAAGTTGCTTTAAAAATATACTTTGATAATGGGTATCAAAATCCTTGTACTGACAATCATCTGCAAAAGTTTCAGTATTAAGGAACCAGTAAAAATAAAATTTTGAAAAAGGGTAACAAACACCTGATGGTTCACAAAAATCACACTCTGGGAAAACTGTCAATGGCACCCAATACACTTCAATGTTGTCACCCTGTTTGTCTATGCCTCTGTTTTTCACAAAGGCCACATTTGACAGTGTTATGTGTAGATCATGTGGGTGGTGGTACAGCATGGGAAGCTCCTCACCTTTGACCGAGGTGTTGGGTGGAGGGCCTTCTATTCGCAAGTTCCATGGTGGGTCGCCCTGGCTGGCAAAGTCCCTCATCTTCAGGTAGCTGATGGTGAGGCGGATGATGGAGGCCTTGTCCAGCTGGCTAGTAATGGCACCAGGGAGTGGAAGCATCTTGGCCAACTCATAGAACTCAAAGTTCTCCTTTCCACGTCTTGAGCGAGCAGCATCTCGGGACTTCTCTTTCCTCAGAGCCTGCAACCTAACACATCAGCTTGGGTCAGTGTATGTTTTGCTGGTCCAAAGGGCATACAGTAGTCACTGGATGATCATGTTTCTAGACATTTTTCAAGATGTTCATTTACGATGACTGCTCACAGATAGATAGATAGATAGATAGATAGATAGATAGATAGATAAAATCATTGAAATAAATTTATTACATATATAAAAAGTGCAGTTTTTTAGTGTTTTGTTTGTTGAATCGATTTTTGTTTTTATCTATTGTTATGCTTTACAGGAAGATTAGAGCACATTTCATGGGCAATTTCTTGTAGTTATCCAGATTGTTGATACAATTCAAACATTTTCACACAACATAGATATAAAAGGAGGTGCCACAATCACAACAGATGAATACAATACAGGACACCAATTGTAAGGCAGTGATAAAATGAAACATACAACAGTTTATGAGTCATGTGTTTCCATTTTCCACACTGATAATGTTTTTTTCCATTGTCAGTACAGAAAATGAAATTTTCTACAAGACAAAGTAAATGTACAGATCATTCATAACTGGCAAGCTACTGTAATTTACTGATTAAATTAGACCTTTTTATCATATTCATTAAAATAAAAACTAAGCAATATGTTTCTGATTACAAATATTTACAATGCACGTGTAATCTCAAAATCCATTGACAATCAACAATAGTAATTCCATATATACATCTAAGTGCAGAGAATTAAGATGCCACTGCATCCATACTATAACAGATTGCATTCAAAACACATTCCGAAAATTCTGAAAGTTATGTAATGATTTCATACAGTTTTACATTGTATATTTACACACATTGCAGACAAAAAGGCAATATATGCATGGACAATGACATATTTGTAATGAATGTGAAACATGAGATTTTCTGCAAATGTCAGCTCAGTCAAAATCTATACCAACTATTTCTTCCATTCAACTATACCAACTATTTCTTCCATTCATTACTAGAACATGCAAGCCCAGTACCTATACAATTTGGAGGTTGACTGTAAGCCTGTAAAAATGCATAAGGATTGTTTGTAGAGATCTAAGGTCTATTCCAGGCTGCCCATCCCACATGTGTTGTTTAATATAAAACAACCCATGGTAACCACGTCCGCAGCTCCTGGCCTTGTGTAGCGTTCATCATCTCCAGCCATAATGGATTAAGTTGGCGATAAATCATCCATGACACTCTGGGTTCCCTACTGGCCGACACTTACATTAATTTTTTAGCACCACTAATGCAAAATCGGTTAGAGTTGATTTTGAAAGATGGAGGCAGAAAAAATTGTATGTGGATAAAAAAGAAAGAGAGAAAAACAGCTGGTTTTTTAAGGGTGAATTTGGGAAAAAAAGAAACCGGCAAGATTTTCCCTTCCTCGCATATACTACGATACCTGTGAACACAGACACCGTTTCTCACTTCAATAGCTAGTGTGGCACCACCTCTGCCATTAAGCAATTTGCAATGTTTGCATTTTCCCAGGGAAAATTCTCATAGCTCTCTTGTCAAAATCTTCATGTGGCACCCAAGGCATCTCTCTGCCACACTAATGGAATGCTCATCGCTGTCATAATCAATTTGTGTTGCTTTTGTAAATACTGAAGGCATTACGGGTTAATTTCAATACCAAATATCAATGTCCTAACATCTAAGTGGCAGACTGCTACTCTCGATCATCTCTGCAGAAGAAACCTTCCATTTGATGGTCTGCTGCACAGACAATATATAAAGCTGGCTATAATAGTTGTTTGAAGCAAGCTGCAACACAGCAGCAGAATTTCATTTGTTCCACACACTTGGAAAACATTACGCAGGCATGCCAAATGTTTCATGATGTGCTAGGGTTGTGTGACCTTCATAGTCAGCACATATTTATCACATATTACAGGTGTCAAACGCAACACTTTTTAAAACATGAAATCAGGAAGAAAATCTAGTTCAGCTGCAGGATAGCCTTTTAAACAGCTATCAAGAGAATGGATGAACATGCCAAGATGTGTAGACATCGTTTTGCTTTAAAACCAAACTGCAATCTCACGCTATCTGTGCTGGATGCTGCACATTATACCACATATCCCTCCAACTTGCTTATTAAGAGTGTCTGAGCACCTCGACCATTCTCTTAGGTCTATTATAGTCTCAACAATTCCCATCAGACAACTATCCCTAAAGACACCAAATTAGTATAATAATGATAAATCCATGTGATTTTACAATATACAAATACCTTTTGACTTTACGTATGGTTTAATTAAACACTTTCGTTTTCTTGTTTACGAGTGAATGGCTATGCAGCCTCACAAAGCCCAGTCATTTCAGAAATGGAGCTAATATATTGACCACACAGCCTTCTCAGGCTTGCAAAGTGATAAACTATGATGTCTTCTCAATCAAACCCTGAATGCATGATCTTCGTATATGGAAAGGGGATAAAGCACTATAACATAATTTCACATAAATCCTCATTATTACATGAGAGCAAAACAGTAATTGCCTGCACAAAAATTTCCAATGGGAAAATCAAGCTATCTGAGTGCTTTCTGATTGCAGTCATTGTAGAGGAATACATTGTCATTGTCTCTGATGTCATGCTATTTTACTTCATACTGAAATACTGTGCTAGCATAATACTGTACCTCTAGTTTTACTTCCAGATTACTATGAAAGAGGAGAGTTCAAAATCCACCAATGCATAACCCAAAGCTTTGCAATAACCATTGATTCTCAATACCAGCTCTCTCGATTATACAGATTGTCTTGCAAAAATGAATGACGGTCCAGTTTTCTAATAGCTGCTTCTTTTCTGGTGCAATAAATCATATGTATTGGTAGATTCTACACAAACCATCCTGCCACAGGTTAAACAGCAAAAATAATTGCAATTGCTGATCATTTGCCAGAAGATTAGGATATAAGCAGCTCTCACATTTCACTCTACCATTCAACTTTAGAAAACAAGATATCAATTAAAGTGATACAAACTTCTGAAAATGATCATTCACGATTGTAGTAATTGTTTCATCAGGGCAGAGAAGCCAGCCAGAACAGAAATGTCACTTTAGATTAGTGTCCTCCCTCCTGAAGCAATGGATGACACCACTGATAGAAGGCTAAATGCCAAGACCAATCAATTGCTTTTGTGACTCTACTCCTTGCTGTAGTCAAAAAGGGATCATTCTCAAGAATATATTCTACATTATAGCAAATGCTATCTCCTAGGTAACATAATTTAATTTTTCACTAGCTTGACCACACTATGTAGTCCCAACAAGGAATTCTGATGAAAAAATATTGTCACTTTTGTGTGGAACATCTGTGGTCTCTTGGCATGAGAATGTTTATATGTATGACTGACAGACGCCCACCTTGTTTCTAAAGCCGAGATGAGATTTTGGAGTTGTGGCTGCAGGTACAGCTGAAATTCATTTTTTTTTCAACTTGTGTGCCATGTTGGAACAGGATAGATTAAATAATTATTCCTCAGGAACATGTCTTGAAACCTTATATAGAACTCCAGAAGTATATTATTTATTGTGTTTCTACAGAAGCCCATAATCCTTAATACATGTTGCCCCTTTACTACTGTAAGTGTACCAGGTGGCTTTGATGTCCTGAAAGATGAGTATATACCACTCATTATCCATTATCAGTGCTTTTTGCTGGGAAAAAAAGAAAAAATACATAGATACATACATGTGTGTGAGTGTGCGTATGTGTGTGAGTGTGTGTATGTGTGTGTGTGTATACAGACACATTTTATTATGCAGCATTCTGACAGATGATCAAACCTACTTGACAAGCTTAACACTGTGCAACAATTAATATTCCGTAATTCAAGTGTACTTCAAATCCAATAGTACACAAAGACCATTCACACAGTGTTGTATATGCACACTACATATCCAAACTCTGCAAAAAGTAGAGCAAAAGTGCACATTTCTTTGTAATTGAATGAGTCCGTTAATGACAGTCACAACATTAACAGCCCAGCTGTTTCTCATTTATCGCATCTCTTTGCAAAAAAAGGGAAAAAGAAAAATATGCAGCCATTTATGTGTTGTGCTTTTTGCTGTTGTTTTCCTACCTCTTGCTGTGGTATTGAGGGCAGCTATTGAAGCCAATGAAAGAAATACCTGCCTGAACACAATGGAGACAGAATAAAGCAGGAAAGTGGACTGTGAGAGGGCCACATTAATCAATTCTGATACACACTGATTATGACCACAATGATGTGGGCAATTTGAAGAATAATACCAACAAATTATACAGAATTATGCCCTGCTGGTGGTGAATAAAGCCCCTTTCCTGTGATACCAGACACCCTGCATGCTGTCAAATTATTTCTGCTGTCAACACTTGGTGGCGGCTCGGCTGGCCTGTTCTGAAGCTTTGTAAAAGGGGCTATTCAGGGCATAAACACCACATTACAGAGAGGGAAACAACAGATTGGTCATTGTCTTTCCAAGCAGCTTGGAGTGGCAAAGAATACGTTTTCCTACATGGATGAAGGAACGGGTTGGCTGAGCTAAGAGCCTTCATTTTTTATATGGTGTTGTTCTTCTGGGACGATAAAGGAAGGACGTGAATATAAAAGACAAGGCATGCAGCAGGAGGGACCTTGCCCTTTAATTTGCACAGATTGAAGAAGAATGCACACACACACACACACTGGCCCAAAGACAGACAGAAGAAAACAGTTGCACAACCTCTTATTCCCTTCTGAATTTTACCTCAACCTCTCATGGTAACGCGTTTTGCCTGGGGGAAAAATTAAAAGTTGGACCATATCAGAATGGAAATACATCTGTCCATCTTCTGACCACTTATCATGGTCAAGGCTGCTGGGGGGGTCTGGAGCTTGTCTAAGGCAGCATAGGGTAGAAGGCAGGGCTACAGCCTGGATGGAATGCCAGAGCATTACAGGGCACATACACACACGCGCTCATACTATAAAGGCAACAGGGAGAGAACATGCAAAGCACAAACACAGAGGTGAGAACAGGAACCCCCAGCCCTGGTGGTGGAGGGCAGCAGTGGTACCCACTGAGCTTACATGCTGCCCATAAAAATATTAGAATGATAGAAATGACTAAAAATGGAAATATATAAGTTGATGTACCCTAAACAAACTGTATTAACTAGTAATACATTTTTGCTTTAAACTGCAAATTCCGCTGAAATAATACAAGACTGAAGGATCATGACATCAATGATCAATATAACTTTGCCTCAAAAACAGTCTGATCATCTGAGTAGCTTAGACATGTGCTCATCATTTGAAATTAAGTGTACTATACATGTACATCTAATCTCAAAATGCATTGATAAGTGCTATGCATGCATTTTCTGGTCATTTCAGATAAAATAATTATAGCTACTATACATACATAAAAGCTGGTGCTTAGAAGGAAAAAACCTTCAAACGTCACTTCAAAAAGATTGTTCATATAGACAGATGACTTTATTAAAATGAACACTTGCAATTTCATTCAATCACAAATAAAAAAGATAGCATTCCCCAGTTCATTTAGGAAACCAAACAGCTAGGCTGTCCACATCCCTATAATTTCATGGACCACAAAAGTATTTATTAATAAAGACATTTGAAGAGTAGATTTCCAATACTCAGTCCTTTTTTTGGTATTTTTGAGATGGGACCACCAATGAGCTAAAGTCAGGCTTCCTCATTGCTAACCAAGACTCACTCCTGAAATCCAACAAAGAACTTTTATTAAATTTCCATTATATTTTTCTGAAGACGGTTTCTCAGAATAAAGACACTTGTCCCGTGGACAGAGCTTAAGAAATTTTCTCTTCATTTTAAAGACATTTTTAAGTGTCTTGATAATTACTGTCAGGTTCTACATAGTTGAATTTTATTTGTTGAGGCAACCATTCCAAGCAGAGCACCGTGGGTTACTTGTTATTGATTCAGATCAAACAGTGCATCACTTCAGTAATGCATGATGTCAATAAGTGAATGGAGCTGTGAGAAGAGCCTGATCTCACATTGGCTGAGACAGCTGAGGAGCACTGATGGCAGGCTGCTGGCCTGGGCAGGCAAGTAACTCCCTCTTTTATGTCCAACAGTGCAGATGTTTGTCAGCAACACAAGGTCACCATGCTACTCCAGCAAAGCAGGCCTGATGTCACTACTGTGATCACTCTGCCCGATTCACTCCCGCATGAACAAACACACACTCATAAACCTGAACCATTTGTCACCTTTATGTCTCACCAATGCTTTCAATTTGTTTCCATATTTTTATAGGGAAATATTTCAGATTCAGAAACAAACTAATTAACCTTTACTTCTTTAATGTTTTTTGTCATGTTGGCTCATTTGGGCTCCGCCTCTATGAAGTACATTTTCTTCCTAAGCCGATGCTCTGATGATACTGACAAACCACCATTAGTCATCCGCTGGCTGGTGGCACAGTACCAGGGGGACTGCCAAGAGTAACCCAAAGTGAATGCAGTGCCCCCAGGGCATGCATTTAGCAGGGAGATTCATTTCTGCCACAATTTAGATATAAAATCCTGATTAAAGAATTTGTGGGCCAAATTCTGCAGCTCTACTGCTTTCCCAGGTTTATGGGTTGATATTATTTCATGGTTAAATTTTAAAATAATACTGTGCTGCTTTTTCCACTATGTAAGGATGAAAAAGGACGTGCAGCAAAACGGTCTTCGCTGTGAGTGTGCATGACGAGTGATTCAAGAATGTTTATTGTCAGCCAGCCATATGCAGGCACACAAAGGGTTGAAACTGCATTGTTCTAGGAGTAAATGGTATGACAATTAACAACACAAGACAGACATGGAGTACAGCTATGAGTGGATGAGTGGCCCTGCAGTGGCGCCCCCGAGTAGCTAACTGGATATGGCAAGTGTGGGTGGCCTTGCTCAAACGAGCCACACGGAGGCATGTCAGCGGCGATCTCTTGTTGGCATGTAATTAAGAGCCCCGCTCGAAGTGATGGCGGCGGCGAGGCTCAGTGATTCATCGCGGCACAGCAAATCCCGTTAGCTGTGAATAAATCCATTCAGGGCAGCACAGGTAAGCCCGCTTCAATGCGATTACATGGCAACTGCACCGCCTCAAAGCAGCCAAAACGACAGCAAAGAGCTTGCCGTCGCTCACCTGCACTCGTGAGATGGTAGCCCACTCCGGAAAATCCCGTTTAAATGTCTCACATACTGTAGATTGTGAGAAATCGGAATCACTGTGCTTCAAAAGGAGGGGTGTAGGAGAGTTTATTTAAATGTATCTTCTTTTAAATCTAATATGTATATGAAAAATTAAACAGCCACGGTTTTCGTAGATATGCAGTGCCTGAAATATATAATTAAGCTGATCCTCTTCCTACTGTACAGTCTATACTGTAACACAGTACAAAACCCAATCAGAATCCATATTCAGCCAGAAGTTGAGAAGCATGGGAATTAGGTTAAGTTTTGTTAATAATTCATGTGACAGATTTAGATTAGAGGAGAGCATTCATAGGATGCAATATAAAACATAGAACTGGTTCCACAAGGAGGCACATGGCCTTTACTGGACATGCAACGTGTCCTGGTGCGGGCATAGCCTGTGCCCTGCATCTGGAATTGAGGAGAAATTAGCAGATGAACTTGCATGCCCTGGGGCAGCAGAACAAGGGCAGCAGGAGTGGCTGCTGGCAGTAAGCCAGACCCCAGTTGCCTCTAGCTGCCTCTTCCCATCTGTTGATCAGCTTCACTTTCGTCTCCTGCATTCCCATGAGTTTGCTGGGGCATTATCTGACCACAAGCTGTGTCTATGTCTTCATAGCTATGCTTCAGCTTTGAGGTGCTGTCAGTGCTATATGTGCCATGCAGCAGTGACTGTCAGATGATACAGTTCACTGCGTGTCTCAAAATCATCTCCTTATCAGCTCCAGATCCAATGTCTTGGTTTGATTTCTTAAAACACTTATTTTCCAAGATATTAATACCAATGCATTTACCTAAAATCCATTCCTTCAAATGAGCCATTTTATAAAATGTATTGCACAAATATCTGAAAATGCAAAATGGCTTGGGAAAACAGTCTGCACATACATGTGTCTCCTGGGCCAGAAACTGAGGTGTGTATTGCTCTACTGTCACAGACCACACAAGAAATTTCCCAGCAGGGGCAAATCAAACCTGGCCAGATTTTACAACTGGTCATCAGGTTCTTGGATTTGACTCAACTGAATCTGTTATGAGACTGATTGCCCTACATATATTCTGCTCCATATTTTTTTTCTCTGTTCAATTGCTTCAAATGGAAATATCGCAGAAGAGGAAAAAGCAGAACAAAACTTGCCTGTGAAGTGGGAGATTGCTAAAATGAAGCCACAAGCCGTTATCTGCACTATAGATGCTGAACCTTTCACAATAGATCAGGCAGGCTCTGGTGGATCTTTATGGGTTTACCATGATGTGGTTACTATAAATGTAGAATGCCATTAAATGCATGAATTGGAATGATTAATGAAGTGGAAAGCAAAATCCCTCTGTTGATAATGGATATGGGAAATGAGTACTGGCGAACAGAGGCTACAAGTTAGCTCTGCCGTAGCATGCGGCGTTGGTCAAGCCACAGGCTCTCAGGACAGCTTCCCCCTTCATTAGCACATGGGCAGGAGCCTTCTCGACACCCCCACCCCCCCCCTCCCTGCCTTCCTGCACGAGTTTCATTCTCATGAGAAAAGGCTTCCTATTTACATTTCAGCTTTATTCTTTTGAACACTGTAGAGGACTATATTGAGCCGCAATTCATAGGCATCAGGCCAAAGGCGACGCAGAGTGCCCGGTGTGTTCACGGTGCACAGGAAGCGAGCGGGTGAAGAGCAAATGAATCCTCTTCGTCTGGGAGGATCATGCGTGGCGCAGGCAGACCCATGCTGTTTGATGGAGGGCATGCGGAATCACAGCTGATATGTCGAAGTATATATTTACATAGCAGAGTACACAAAGCGCTTCTGCTTTTCAGTGGCAAAGTGGAGCTACACTGAGGACTCTTAGACACTGAGTAAGGTGCCTGTCTTGTCATATACAGGTTGCCTCACGTCTGGGTGGGGCGTAAGTGCCATTGCAATGATGCAAGGTATCAGATTTCACCTGGACTATTGTACAGTCACACTAAAAATAACCACAACAAAAAATACCGCTACAATTCATTTCTGTATAATCTCAGTCATAATATTTATGTACACGATTTAACATATAAAATGCCCACCACCCTGACAAAGACAAATGGTTGGAAGATGGATAAGTAATAAAGCTAATAAAAAATGTCTTATATTCATTTCACAGACACTGACTAAATAGTACCTTCATTCAGCTTTAATTTTACTGCATGAAAGTGGGTATCAGATTTAGTCCATGGCCTAGCAACCCCATGTTACCCCTTTATGTAGTCATCGCTGTGCACCTATACATCCACCTTTCAGTACTGTTTTCCCACAATCCACCACCTGATGGTACACCAGGTGAGGAAAAAAAACCCTCTAAGGGACACTTAAGAACACTGCTAACAGATTTCCCAGTTCAGCCCAAAAGATTGGCGAGCGAGCCCTTCACATGACCTGGAACAGAGGGGCTACTATCTGAAGACAGATACGAGGTGTGGTCATAAGCAGAGCTGTGGCACTTTCGCCATCCCTGCAGCTTCCCGCCGCACACGCTCTGACAGTGTAATCACCAGGCTCAATCAGAGAAATTCTACAGTACAATGGTAATTTTCTCTCACTTTTCTCGCTCACTGTCAGAGCCAGGCACCTGCTGCAGCCACTGAGGTGGAACGGCTCAATATTAGCTCTGAAATTAGTGGTGGTCCCTTGTTAAGGACTTGGCACACTCAGAACAGGGATAGACACTGTTAATGGCATATAAGCCTCCATCACCCGGGAGCCACAAAATTACTTGAGCCAACCTTCCTATCCCGCTATCTTGCAGACTGCTTCAGTCGCCACTCACTGCCAAGATGGAGAAAGTGAAGGCGACGAGAAAAGCAACACATGTTTGCAGAAAAAAGAGCAACACGGAGCTGAGTGCTGAATCGTGATAGACTAATTCAAGGGATTACAGGTGGGGAATGGGTACATGATCATGAATATTCAAGTCTAACGGAAAGATTAGGTGAAAAATGTTCTCCTGCATAAATAAATGCATGACAAGACCTTAGCTTAGCTTTTTTAAACAGAATAATAAACTGTAAATGTTACACAGCTGTTCATATGACATGACATAAATTAAACACATACATCTGGAATAAACAACAAGGTCGGTAAAAATCAAAACAGAGAAATATTCAGTACCTGCTATCTGTCAGTATGGCTTCCCAAATAAAAAAGCATTCGACTTCAATATCTCACATTAATGAACCTGTGCTGGTTTCATATCAGCTTGGTTCAAGAGATACTTAATTACCCCTATTG
The DNA here is from genome assembly GCA_019775895.2 of Stomatorhinus ivindoensis. NCBI lineage: Eukaryota > Metazoa > Chordata > Actinopteri > Osteoglossiformes > Mormyridae > Stomatorhinus > Stomatorhinus ivindoensis. The sequence continues at coordinate 5,567,345 of JABFEB020000026.1, forward strand.
CAGAAATAAACCATCAGACCACACAGAAACCTACAGAATATCACAGGTAAGACAGCACATGGACATGTTGAAGTGTGTCTCTTTTTAGCCTGTGACAATTATTTACAACCTATCTGAGCTTTACCAAAGTCTGACTTCTGACCTTTAAGCTGTTCAAAGACACACAAGTCACCGCACCACCTGTTACTGTATGCTGTACTGCAGGAAACTAGTGCATTATCTGTCGTTCCTCTGCTGTACATTTCTATTCTGGGCAACAGGTTTGAATGGCTTTATGGAGGCCCAGCTTTATCATGTATAGCATGTTACGATAAGCCAAACTGCAAACTATTTTCCTAAGTCTAAAAAAGTCTAAAAAATAATTCAGATATTTATTTTCCAAGCACACATCCCCGTCAAGGACCACTTAAAACTGACAGTCTGGGTGTGTAATACAGGAAGTGGCCGCGGTATAGAATGAACCGGCGACACTCAGTCCACAAGGTTAGGACCCCAACAACTACCACATGCAGCTTTATATAACATTTGCCTCCAGCAATTACTATGCAAGGCAGGAGGATGGCAGTGCGGCGCTGATCCGAGCCTGGTGTCAGCCCCATCCCCCACGTGGCAGCCAAGGTATATCAACTACAGAAAGCAAACAGCATGACAACTGCCTGCAGAGGAGGATGTCAGGGTCGCCCACCACTGCGGATCGCAGGGGGGTGCCGGCCAGGTAGCCTTCTCTTCTGCAAGTGCTGCTCTCACACACTAATGATCCCCCGATCTCCTTAACCTGGAGTGGCCCATAGCCAAGTCGCCCACCTCTGCCGCAGCCGCTCTTCCTCCTGCCGCCACAGCAGGAGCCGGCCAGCTGCAAGTGATCAAAGCTGGTCACGAAAGACTCCTAGCCGGGTCAGCCGCCGACAGCCTGTACAATGTTCACGCCTCCAACAATAAATGAACTAAACACCTTGAAGTAATTGGCTGAGTGGAGCCCCACACTGGCAGAAAGCTTGTTTGTACAAAGCAGAGCAAACCTAAATAATTGATGCGCAATGTGGCTCTTTCTTAGAAGGCCTTCATTTGGAAGGCACTTCGAGTTTGGCTGTTGATAATCATTGTTTTGAAAAACAAAGGTTGCGGGAGAGAAAAAAAGGCGGGTGACTTGGCAGGAACGGAAACACACTATTGTTGCATTCCTCCCTGAAGGCCAGTACCAGCAGACTACTGATTCATGAAGGTCTTGGATACACAAAAAATAATAATCATGAAAAATGTACCCCAGACAACTTGCCACAGTCGGCTGTTTGATGCCTGTTCTTTCCACAGATAAGGTCTTGCTCTGATGTGCTGTATGTCTGTAAAATTGCTCTCGCTGGCTCCTTTTCCCCGTCTCGGCACTGGGCACGGTGAATTTACACTAAAACAGGGATTCTGAATTAACCCTGAAAGTGGAAAATGCCAGCAGATTATGGAATCCAGATAGCTGGCACCTGGTAATCACACTTGAGTTTTGCTGCAGACCAGCTGAAATCTTTCTCTTTCTTCACTGCACATCCCTTTTTCTGCTCACATTTTTTTCCACCATAATTCTATGTATGTACACAGAAAGCTAATTAGAGGTTTCAGTGTAGGGGCACCTGTATAATAAGCTCACAAAACATGATGATGACTTGCACTAGCTTGATTGCCGCAATGAAAGGGAACGATAGCAAAACAACTGTGCAGTCTGAAGCAAATTTGTATTATATAACACAGAGTACAATTTCAGGCCACAACATTTGTGTTGCTGAGTGACTTTTCACAAAGCCCTTTTTACACAATGGGTATGAAAGCCTGCCATTAACATGATTATCCATATTATCATTACCGCCGCTCACTGGTTAGACCAAAATACACCCAATAAACAACAATGGCTGAATGATAAGCTGCAAATACCTTAACTATAGTAAATACGGTTTTTGTGCTTTGTTCTAGAGAATCCATCTATAGTGGGTTGCCTATTGGTTATTAATAATTTAAAACTAGCTAATTAATAATACATTCACATGCCTTGCTATATTGACTGATCATTCATTCATTCATTCATTCATTGATTTACCATACCCACTATACTAGGGGTCTGGAGCTTATCCTGGAAACTGCTGCCACAAGGCAGGGAAAAAAACTAGGATGGAATGCCCACCCATTACATTACTTTGTTAGTTGTGCTAATAAAATTAAGATTTTCACAACATTCAGTGTGACTTTTCTAAAGCTCATGCATTTGTCTACTTTTATTTCAAAAGGCCTATACTAGATCTGAACTGTAATTAGGCGACTGCTGAACTGAGCTCCTACATGCTTTTCTGACTGGGTTTTCCAAGTCTCAGCTCATTTTTCTCTGCAGCTCCATTGAAGGAAGTGACTTAATGAGCTTCTAATGAGAATGTCTAATTTGATATGGGAGAGAGTAATTATGCAATTGTTTTTTAAAGACTATCTTAAACAATTAAGAAAGTACCAGATCATGCCTTTGCAAGGGAGAGGAAAGTGCAGAGAGCAAAATTCTCTCTGTTGGGCTTTGCTCTGATCAGTGTTAGACAGGGGTATTAAGGGTTTACGTGTAAAATAAGGGAACTGCTTCGTCACACAGAAAACTCCACTGTCATTGGTTATACTCTGAACCATAAAACAGGTAATGCATTTTCTTACCATAAGTAGTATTGTAACAAGCGCACAGCAGTGCTCATTCAAATTGTTTTTAATTATCAAAGTAATAACATTCCAAACGAAGGATATGTTGGTAAGTATGGGATGCCACAGCTTAGCAGTGTATTGCTGCTCTCAGCAGTATTTAGATATGCGTGGTATTAGGCAGCACCATAAAAATGACCATGAAAGCAGAGTCATTTCCCTGGCACAAGGAGGAGGCAAAGGCGCCAGAACTGGGCAGAATCACCCAGGCTGGACTGATGGATTGGCCAGCCAGGCCTGAGACTGCCCCTGTCGTTTGAGAATGTGTTTATCCAAGGACAAGCGCTCACCTTCCCATCTGTCCTGTGAATTTCCTAATGTGTAAGACAGGTGGCCTGCTGGATGTTTAAAGCCCAGTGGGTACAAATATGATTAAGAACTCACATTAGCTATTGTGGTAAATAAGAACGCTATATTTAGGAGGGGAAACGGAAATAAAATCTACTAAACCATGCATATAAATAAGCTGCAGACAGGTTAGAGGAAGACTGAGAAACAAACAGCTTTAATTTGATGGTCTGTGATTAACTGGTACTTCCTGGCAAGTGACCAAGCCAAGAATGACTAGAATTACCATAACGGAGGCAGCAAATGACAGAGGTGAACCTGGTGCTGGTACATCCTTCTCCATGGACCCAGGGACAGTGCATGTGGGGAAATAGTGTGACTATCAATTAAAACATTGTATTTGTTCAGATTTACCCTCCGGCGAGAACAATGCAGAGACAAAACACCTCACTTCATATACTGACCAAGATAATTCTTCTTTTACCGTGTGTACATATTAATACTACATAGGTAGACAGGCAGGCAGACAGACAGAGAGACAGAGTAATAGGAATCATGAAATTACCCTTGCATGACAGTCTCTCAACCACGCCAGCAAAAACAGGCTACAGTCACAGCAGAACTAGTTCACAAAGGCATCCCAACTAACTATATATTACCTATGGAATTTGCACCATACAGTATACCAAAGTCATCTTCATATTTTCCTAGTAGGCGTGGCCTTAAAAAGGCACTAGCTTGTAAATATTTTCTGCAAGATTTGTTTTGAAATAAATGGCATTGTGGAAAAGGTATATTTGTCATTGTTACAGCATATGATCAAAAGTATCAAAAAAGAGCCAAGTAAAAATACTCAAAAAAGCCATGGCTTTCAGAAATATTCCCATGTATTGAGCTGAGAAGAAACACTAAAGAAAAGGCAGTTTAAAAGGATTATTACATGAAAAATAGCTTGAAAAATGAAAAGGTCAAAAATATGAAATATACTGATTGTGAACAAGAACACATGACAAGTACAATGCACACAAATTTACAAAATCTATACTACTATACTTCAGTAATACGAGTAAACGGGCACCATTTCCTATATATTTTATAAAAACTAATCATTTTGCTTCACTTAATCTTTTGAGAAGCATAAGAAATGTTTCTTTTTTTCTGTTATAACATTAGTCAGCTAAACATTCATCTTAAACAAATGTAACAATATAATGAAAATTCCCCATCTCCTGCAATGGGATGAAAGCCTGAAAGCATGGCATGCTGCTGCCAGCTATTAACTAAGGCTGCATGACCTGAAGATAAAGGCGACATGTTGAAGAGAGAGGCTGCTGTGTGACGCACCTGGATGTGGGTGGCAGTGGCGGCGGAGGCCACGATGCAAAAACGCTAATTAAAGCAAAGAGCCATGCTGAGACCCAGGTGCAACAGCAAGCAGAAGAGGCCCAAACATCTCTGATCAGGGAGAACAAAACAAACTTACACTCTAAGTAAATACAATTTCACAAATAAGTACCAAGGTTCTCTAAGCTGCTGTGAATGATGATCATCTGAAAATAAGGAATTCCTAATATAAATTAATCTCTAACTCAAAGCCTTTAAATAAATGTGTTTAAGTCCTAACCAAAACAGAAGAGAAAACAGCATGAATACCACATTAACTTTTATCTACTTTAAGGCACTGCCCCTTAAACCATAAATCTTTTCTCATTTACATGTAAATAAATGAAGAATTGATGGTTGCCGCTGTCACTAAGCCACTGATTGCTAACAGTTCCGTAACACTGTACCATTAACCAATGAACTATAAACGTGCTATGAAAACATTTGTACTTATTGTTGCTGTCAAAGCCAAATGTTTCAGCTCTTCCCCATCCACGTTTTCTACAAATGCAACCTGTAAATATGTGCACCAGAATGCTGGTTTATCACCCTTGTCGAGAGTATCAGCAAACATACACTGTGAATTTAATGAGCCATTGCTCAAAAAAGTCTTCCTTAGATGGCAAAAGCAGGCATTTGAAGAAAAAATGTTTGAAAGATTATCTAACTGACCATTTCTTAATATAGACATATGACTAATTTCTGCTCTAAGATTAAATGCCTTTTGTCAGATTTACTGTACATTACAGATCTCTGATTGCCTCTCTACTTTAGAACTGAATCAAGCATCCCTTCTTCCACTTACAGTACACCTGTTTAACAAAGCCCTTTGGTTATTGAGATTGACAGATAATTACATGCGCTCAAACAGAAAAGCCAAAAAGCAAAGCAGTCAGCGTATGTACTACAATGTTTTGACATAGCTGACTGCTTTGCACACTTCAGAGTCATTCATTCAGAACTTCACAGTTAAGCTATAAATTCTTTTAAAAGTGTTGTAGGTCATGCTTTGTAATCCAGCTCATATCTGTCTTGAATTATACAACCACTGTCATTTTTCATGAAGCATTAGTTTTATTTATATCTCATTTGCTTTTGCTCCCTAAATAAGAATATGGATGCAGGATATGAAGGAAACATTGTTTTGGTTCTAGACAAGGGGTGCCCAGCAGATGCTTTAGGGTAGTCTTTCAATTAGCAACCAATTTACATCAGGTAAGCCAACTTTGTAATCCCTTCAGTGAAACAATTAAGAACTGAGATAAAATATAAAACCAGCAGACCCCGAGGCCTTCAGGGACTAGTGCTGCCCATTCCTAATCTACATGTAATAATTCAAAATCTATTTTTAGATGAAGCAGAAATATAAAACAAATTAATTAGCAAATTAATAAAATCAATTTGCCATGGACCTTCTACACAAAATGCGGCAGACGAAAGAGGAAAGTTGTGAAAACCGAGAGCACAGGACAAGGCAGTTCTAGCAGGCCAACTCTAATGAACCTCGATTGCTTTGGGTATTTGTAAGCAGAGCCTCTCCAACTCTTTTGCTCTTTGCATAATAGCGCAGGACGCTGTTCTTGTGTTGTGTTGAGAGGCCATTACCGAAGCCAGCATGCATTTCCATGGAGTGCAGGATGACCGGGCATGTTTATTCATGGCACAATGAGCGGGACCCGCAAGGTGACTACCTGTCAGGGGCTGGCAGTGGCATTCAACAGACTGATTTTGCCTGATAGATATGCAGGGCCTGGTGTGTGTGTGTGTGTGTGTGTGTGTTTATAGGTGCTGGGATGGGTTTATCTGTGACTAAGTCACAGACATTATTCAAAACAAGGTGCTCTGCGCACTGACTGCTGGAAGCAGCTGTTTCTGCTGTGGCCTTTTGTGAGAAAAATCCCTTTACCTCGTTGGGCTCTATTTTAAAGATCTAACGCAAAGTGCAACTAACAGATTTGAGTATGTCCAAATCCATTTTGCTATTTTGACGGCAGAAAAACCAGACTTTGCCCCAGCCAAGGCACAAAAAGGTTGCCCTAACTCTCTTAATCGGGCATAACATGCAGTGAACCAATCGGAATGGCGCATCACCTCACCTTTAAAAGACAGCTGCGCGTGATCTACTGTGGATTGTTTTACAATGGCGCATTTGCCCTGCAAGCCAGATCACTTTTCGGCTGGTGAAACAGATGCGTCCGTGCACAAAGTGAAAACGTGCGAGCATATATTTATGGGAGGAGCTCTGTTCCACCTCAGCCAGTGATTCTCAAAGTGTGTGCTGCATCTACTGTGAGTGTGCCCTTGCTTTCTGGCATCACCAGATCATCCACTCAGTGCCGAAATAAATATAATGATGTCAGAAGACGGGGAAGTTCGCTGCTGAATAAGAGCAGTGACTGGGAACAGAGACTTAATTATACTTGCGTATATTTTTGTCTAAAGGTCGCCGAATACAAATAAAAGTGCAATCTTTGTTCGAACTAAACACGGCCTATACTTTTTAAGGTGTTTTAAAATTTTCAAATAAAAGCCAAAAAGATGGTTATTTTTTTACATCTCAGAATTTAGATTCCTTATCAGGCTACAGACGATTCAGCTCTTCTGTCAGCTAATCCCTCCCTGCTGATGCTCCTGCCGTACATTCCTCTGTTGGCATCGTCACATGCAGTTAAGCATCATACTTTCTTAAGTCCTCTGATATGTCTTCATTTATATCCAACAGACATCCATCACGCATGGCAAAGGTATGCAACATGCAACATGTCACAAAGAATGCTCTGACCTTCTTTGGGACTTCTCTAAATATCTGAAATACATTTTCAGCCTTCAAAATGCTTAATTTTAATCATGAACTCAAAAGGTTTTTGAATGATACAGTTTGTTCTTCATTTAACATATATTTATATATGTTATATATTATATATTTATATAATATATAATATATTTTTTTCTTTTGGTGTTTCATTAAGCAGTATGATTGCGTGAAAGGACCAGTTGTACTCTATAATAAAACATATTTAAATTAAATTAAAATGACAAAATACCATAAGTGCACAATAGAGCGCATATCTGTGTCAATAATGAGCATCCTGCACCCACATGTTCCTAAAATGCTATGCATAAATACTGTTTAACAGAGCCCCATTGACTTCAGATATGGTTTTTATTGGTCAAAAGGGCAACAACATTGCACTGCCTTGAAACAGCAACGCATGAACAAAGCAGCTGGCCACGCGTCATTTTAAAAACAGCAAGCCTACGAGTGGAGAGTGGGCGCATAATTATTTACTATATACCAGGTCTAACACTGGGCTGGTCAGTGTCCAATACTCCCAGCCTAGACCTCCCAACAAAGTAGGGACAACTCATTTTAGACCAAAGAATGCTATTACTATTACTAAACAATACGTACAAATGATTTTCTAGTTGAAGTACTTCGAATGAAAAACCTACATGTAATTGTAGTACTGTAGCATGTGCAATTCATTCTGTGTATTTCATGTGGCACTACAATTATGGAAAACACCAATTTCGTACTTTTATTTTAACTTTAAGGGTCAACAGATATCCATGTAGTTCAGTTACAATTAACTATGCCTTTGCTCATTTAGACTCTCATTATTGTTTCTGTTGAAAAATCATGAGACAGTTCAATTTATGCAACCAATTCACAGACATTCTCCAGCAGAGAATAAAAAACAGCCTACCACAAAAAACAAAGAAGCTGTTGAATACCATACACATTAACACCACATATTTCCATCTATGCATACAGGACCTTAAAATCCTAAGATGATTACCTCTCAATAATATGAAATACTTTGGAATATTAGCCCTGGTAGTTCTTACCACATATCCATAAAGTATTGAGTTAGATGTTGCATGATTTTTTTTAAGCCTTCGCTTCCTTAATCATAACATACAGTATGAACTATGTTGTATAGCTTCCTGAAAATTAATCAGCACTAGTACAGACAAATGATATTTAATTTTCCTTTACTAAATTTTCTCATTCCATCCATTTGCATGACAGATAATTCCAGATGGCAAATTCTACTTTGCAAGTCCCTTTACTCATCAAAGGAAATAAAAATCAAGGTTCTGGGTACAAGACATTCCATCATAACCATTTTTTCATTAGCAGCAGTCATCATACAGCATTAACTTTTCACAGCAATGGAAGCTTGACTGCGAAGCATCCCCAGTGAACAGAATGCAGGTCCAATGCACAGAGCCAATCAGTGCCCATGACTAAGCATGCGCTCGCAGCCCATTCACAGCAGCGAGGAACATCTATGCCTCGCAAGTTTTGGTGTGCCAGCATAACTGACAGAGGTAGGATACCTGAATGGCTGCCCACTCACACACATTACAACCAGATCTGACGGCCTCAAGAAAGCTCACTAGTAAATACAGCAAATGATAAATGAGTTAAAGCATACTGCATTCAATGTCCCTGAAAAATGAGTGATTTTAATCTTTAAGTGAAAATAGACAAACTTTGGCTGTACATTACTACACTGGCAATACAATATAGACTCAGCTTTTCAGCATTTAAATTCCAGATCGTTTGACCTCTTTAAAAAGGATAGCATTTAAAAACCACAACATGAAATGGTCAAATACTTAACGTCACATCTGTTCTGCACTAAAAGGTCTCTGAACAGTGTGAATGGGGTGTGGCCATACAGCAGTTTGGGGTTAGAGGGGGTAACTGCAAATCACCACTAGCAGGGACTCTGCCAACTGCCCGGTTGCAGACTGTGACACTGAAACGGAACTCTGTGACTTTTTAATCCTATCCTGTGAATATTTCACAAACCCTTAAAGGCATAGGAATCAATTAATTAAAGCTAAAATGCTACTCCATGAAACTCATAAATAGTGCACGTGGTATCAGCCAAATTTTCGTGTCAATCACTCCATAGCAACAGCTGTGTAATTACAGAAGTCCACATCTAAAGCCAGCGCCAGTGCAATATTCAAATAATGTGATTGCTGGAGGCCCCCAAATTAGATATTGCATTGACCTGGATGAACTAAATTTTGACTTTGATCTTTCCTTTATAAGCAGTAAATTACAAGATTCTCCCTGTGCACCCTTAAAAAACAACTAATTGTATCAATCACCCCCATGTGCCATACAATAAGAATACACCAGCAAGAAGTGCGGCATGTAATTTCTGAAGGATGCCATTTAAATCTCAATTTCAAAATCCATTGATACATGAAAAAATGTCCTAAATATTTTGTTCAACCTGCTTCATGCACTTCATTAAAAGCATTAAGCATGCTTTCCCATCACTAGCATTTACCTGATTAATCTTATTTCTATATCTTCACATCTGGCGAGTTTGCAGTAGCAAAGCTTCGGTATACTCAACAAATTAATCTAAATGAGTTTTCAAAGTGGATTATACTATAAAGTGCTACCTCATTACTAGAGCACATCTACATGATGCTATGCTCTGTTACATTCGCAGGTTACATTTTGCTTCATTCCGATGTATCTTTCAATGACTATTGTGTTTCGGTGAATGCTGTTCTTTAGTCTTTCAGGTGAAGATTGGACTGGAGTTTTACTTTAACAAAGAATCGGGAATTTTGATGCCGTTTTCTGCATTTTAGTAAAAACTATACACTGTGGAAAGAGACGTAAGACTTGGGTGAAATCAAACTCCTGTTGCCTGGGCAAGTCCCACTTATGCCAGTAACATCGAGCTCAGTGTACTGTCACACAGGAGGAAAACACCAGAGACACATCTGCACATCCAAAATGCATCAGGCTTGCAGCTCAGGCAGGTAGACTGGTACCAGACAGGTCACAGCATCATTGCAAGAACTCCCTCAAAACACAATCTCACAAAGCAGGGGGAAGTGCTCTCCAACACGAGATGTCTACTCTTCAGGATATCTATACAATGCATTATTAACGACTCACAGACAAAGAAACAGGTAGATGAAAAAAAGGTGAAAAAAACAGTTAAATAATTGAATGCTAGGCAACTCAAAAAGAGAAAAGAATTCCTATAGTTCTACAATCTGAGAAAAAGTAGGTCAGAGAGAAACATCAAAGGGGCAAACTTGCAACAAAGTCATACAGTACATACTAGCAGTAACCTCATGCAATGTTCAAAACACATCAGATGAAGCACGCTCACACAACTATTTTGAAAAGGGTGCGAATAAAAAAAGAAGAAACAGCTGAAACACTTGGGGGGCGGGGGGAGGACGAAGAGGAAAGCACCACCTTGTAACATAATGCAAATGCAGGCAGTGCCGCCAGCACCCACCCTCGCGTCACTTTTGGCTGTTTCACACCGCCCAGATCTTACCCACTGGCACATTCACTCACACTTCCCAGGCCCAGCATGGAGCCTTGGCCATCAGTGTTTAACTGTGCTCTTCTTTCCGCTACGAGACCTTAAAGCATCCGCTCGGCTGCACTGAGAGGAGCCTGGGAAGAGCAGTAGGAAGAGGTTATCAGGGAGCTCGTTATGCACACTCATCTGCCAATCAGGACCAAACGATATGGGGAGTCGTTCAGGGGTAACTCAAAGTTCTCACTCTAGAGTGCTTCCGAGCCAGTATTCATATAGGACCACTTACTATGATGTGTCTGCACACTGCCATGGTGCATGGTCATTTAATGTAATGGGCTCTTCGCACGTATGCACACGTAGACAGCATAATGATGCTCCGAGAGTTGTGCTAAGCACCACAGCATGCCAGGGCACAGGATGTGTGCCATAGAGTAAATGAGTTCATGCTAGCTGGGATGTGTCCACTACATCTCACTCTGCTCCTGCTCCCTCTCTCGGACCATTATCATGCTCCATGCAGGACGGCCATCCTGACATTAACTGTGTGTGGTTCAGTGTCACTGGCCCAAGCGCGGAAGTGCTTTGCCAAACATCTCACCAGAGGAGCATGCGGACGCGTGCCAGGTGCGGCCAGCACACGTGGTCCTCCTCGCAGCCCCTTGCTCACTCCTGCACCAGCATGGACTTATTTGGCAAAAGGAAAAAATTGTGATGCATGGAGTCTAATCAAAACTGCTGCATGAATACAAGCCCCATGGCAACTAACTGTGGTGGAAAATAAGGGAGGAGGAGAGAGAGAGGATCTATGTGATTGCTGAGCTGTCACTGCCTACAGAGATTCCCCAGGCAAAACAGGCCACCTGCCACAGAGTATATTAAACCCAAATCGTCAGGTCTGTCTGTAACTTTCCTTGTCTAATCAATTGCTTTGATCAACTAGCAGAACACGGTGCTTTAGAAGCTCGCTGTAAAGAAAGCTGCAGAAGAACAACAGTATAACAGGACATCTGAGACTATAACACATTGCAGGAAGTCAATAAAAATGAAAACTACTTTAATAATACTATCTTACTTCACTCTGCTTCAAGTTTTGCATTTATTTGTCACACACACAGTCACACATTGTACCACCGAGCAGTGAAATGCCATTCCGACCTGCTTCCTGCATTGTGCTGGACAAAATATGCATACAAACAGAAAAATCAATACAGTTTAACAATACGATAATAAGCAAGATTAAAATTAGAATAAAAATAAGTATGCAAAAGAAGTATAAAATAAGGAAAATAGCAATAAAGATATAATGACTAAAGTGTGGTAAAGCGCTAATAAATATTAAGACCATACCATATTATCCTTCCTGGCATAAGCTCCAGGATGTAAATAACTCAGTACCAGAGAAGCAGTTATTGATGGATGGATGGATGGATGGATGAATGGATTTATATGCACAGTAATCATTTGGTATATTTATAAGACTATTCAGTAAGTCAAAATGAACATATGCAATCCCACTTGCAGTCTTCTGAGCAGTATCTCTCTAGTCAATACTGATAGCAAACAATACGAAAGACAGCAAGAGAAAGAGTTCAGTGAAACAAGAGGAGGTGTGAGCCGTGCAGACGGTTGCTGAAGAAGAGGGATAAACACGATGGGACAAGCGTGCTGCCGGAGCACAAGCCGTCACCACCACACACGGGGAAGGGGTCGTTCCAGCTTCACAGGCAGCCATTTATCTCAATTTCACTGGGGGCGATGTGCGCTGCAGTCATTCGGGGGGGGTGACCTGGCTCAACCAACAGCTAATAAACTTGCAAATCCTCACCAAAAAATTCTTCCAAAGTATTTTTAAAAATTCCAAAGCCATCAAGAATTTCTCATTCAGCTAACTAAACGACCCAAGATTCTGCTGTCTGCATTTTTCCATTTCACTGGTGAAATCAGCTAAATACCAGCAATGTTTATAAAATGTAAACAACATCAACCATTTAACGGGTAACTGGCTTTACAGGTCACCCACTAGTATTCTTCTTTCAATGTTTCTCACTCAAAATCTATGGATAAGAAGAGGCCACTGTTGAATGTAACTGGTACTGAGCCTATAACCGCAAGCATCCGTGGCTGGTTGGATGTCATTAGCATTGTACTTTTGTGTATATAAGGACTGCTGTATCACATATTAACGGTGGACTATGGACTGCAAAGGAACAATGCTGGCGATTGATTATTGAACAAGGCCGCACTTGGCTCTGTATACGGGAGGAAGAAAGCAAGAAACAGGAAAACAAGAAAACATGTTCATGCTCTATTAGCAAAAGCATCTTCTGGGTGTGATGAAAAAATCCTTTTAATGCTCTACATCGATTTACCAGTTAGCCCTGTATTTAAATTCCAACAGAACCCACCGGAGAGACATTAGAATTACGGTTGCTATTTATTTCTGAATGTGCACCCCCTTCTTTTTACTACAAAGGAAATGCAAAATGAGTACCAGAAGATAAACGAAAAAGCGTTTTATGAAGCTTTAAGCCAGTCTGTTAAGCAAACTCCTAGAGGAATATGTTAAAGCCTCCTGCTTTTTCTTTTATCTCCACAAGTTTGATAACTTCCAACAGGTTCCACGGCTTTAAAGGGCAACATTCCCAGGAGAAGCACATCATTTATCTATCATGAAAGCCAGAAGAGATAGCCCTAATAAACCTTTTGCATATTGTCTCTTTAGCAATACATAATGTATTTAAACTGCTTGTTTTCACAAAAAACATAAATATTTGTTGTTATAGATAATTCCTATGACCCACAATGTTTGTGTCAAATTAAAAAGAAACAGTGCAGCAGTAACAGACATGCCTAAGATTAAGCAGTCAGTGCCAGACTGATGCTGAAATGTCTTGCCCAGCTAGAAAACATCACTTAAATGTGGGCTGCATCTTTCCATTTGGAGTGGTAACACAAACTTTGCCTTGAAGCAGCACTGTTACAGTAAAAGGCGTAAGTAGACCAAGAAAAATACATTGTTTTTACTGTAGACAGCCTTTATTTTATCAAGGTAGGATTTCAGATAGAACTTTGTCTCTGGTGTAAATAATATTATATAAGGCTGTTTTAATTAATAAACAAACAAATCAATAAACAGATAAATAAACCTTGCAGATGGCATGTACCTTGTTTTTTTAATGTTCTTGATTTCATGTTTTACTCACCCTTTCACATAGATTACTATTTTACAATCAAAACATATTGGCTTCACAAGCAAACATGAGGGAAATCGATATTAAAGCATAATTTTTAGGTGAACTGAATATTGAGAAATTGGAATTGTAAATTGGAGTGTTGCTGTATAAGGGAGTAAAAGGGAGGGAATTACCATGGAGATGAGGTATGTTGTTGCCCTCCAAGGTGGAGTGTCTTGGGCCTAGAGGCTGAACAGGAGCTGGCATTAGCTGGCCTCTCCCAGTAGGGGTCACTGTGGAAAAATTTGAAAACTTCTTAACGGCTGTAGGAGAGAATACTTCCCCCCTCCTCCCCAGAGAAAAGTTGGCAGACAATAATCAGAGTCAGATGTATTTATGCTTTAATGTTCTGTGCTATGTGCATTTTTCATGATCCATAATTAATGCAGTAAATGGTTATGCCAGTAAGGCAATCATCAGTGACCAACGTTTTGTCCTTACTGTGTGGCTCCTTGGTGTAAACATATACATAAGTTATGACAGCTACACAAAACACTTGGGAAGCTAACTTTAAAAGATTTTGTCATGTGGAATCTTATAAGACTGCCCACTGACTGTTCTAGCAAAAATGTTTGAAATTCCTGGATGTCACATTCCTACAGGGCTCTGTACCCAGCACAGGGCTGGCAGGCAAGCCATATATATTACATTGTGTGGCTGAAATTGACTTTAACTCTGCAGTGAATTATTGAAATTTTACTGACCCTCAAAAAGGGACTGTCAAAATTGATACCATATTCAATTTTTCAAATGCAGTGCGTTTTGTGTATACACAACTCTCAGTGCAACAGAATCATAAAGCAAGGCAGTAAGTAAACTTTGTGCATTTGTGTATATGTGTAATATATATATATATATATATATAAAGAGAGAAAGAGAGGCAAAAGTGAAAGAACAAAGGATATACAGTATACAAGAAAATAATGTGAGAATATTCTTGTCTCGAGATATATTTGTACTGATATGAGTAACATAAAACTCAACACGAAGTATAAATGTTAATTAACATTTGTTTTACATTTTCAAGCTTAAAGATTAAGGATTGTTTTTGCAATGTAGCATTGCGAGGCTGACAATTGGCATCTTTTATAGCATACAACTTTGAGAAATATTTCAGTGTTGTACTAGACCAGGGGTCTAAAACTCCAGTTATGGGGGGCCGGAGCCCTATACAGTTTTTGGTTCACCCTCATTTAACGCACCTGATTCAACTCCTTGTGCTAATTACCACACAGCTCTTGAGCTAAATAATTTGTGGTGGAACAGGGAAAGAACTAAGCTACACAGGGCTCCAGCCCCCCAGGACTGGAGTTTGAGACCCCTGTACTAGACTTAATACTACTCCTGGGTATTTTCATACACAGTGAAACTAGCTACAAATAAAGAACTGAAAGTGCATACGCATTTCTATTAGGATTACCCCAAAGACATGTTACAAGGATATAATGGAAGATAATTTAAAGATAATTTAACTGCTGAGAACACCGTAATTTGCTAAGCATAGATAGTACAAAGATAAGAGATGTTTTAAAGAAAATGGCAAGACAGTTTAAAGAGAAGGTTCTCAGGTATGAATTGCTTTTAACATTTCAGTTCTTTGTCAAATACAGCTAAAATATTAATAAAATCTTAGACAAGTTTTACCTTTAACATTTTTTAACTTTCATGTTGTGTTTTTAAGTTTCATACGTTAGCTTCATATCTTTACATGTCAGAAAACATACTTCAAATTTGATTTTTATGGCAATTCCTTACACTTTTCAGTGCACTTCAAAATTGTCAGACAATGTGAATTTCCAGAGAAAACATCAAACTATAATGAACTACTTGTTAATTATAGAATACTAGAATTTAAAAGAATCATCACTTTAGAGATACTGGACCTCTTCTATGCTATTGGTATTAATAACCACTAAACGAGGAAACAGAAACACATTTCTACTACTGAAACCTATATACAATGCTTCCTACTTCCAGTTCCTCCATGTGTCCATCTACTGCCCATAACCACTTATCCACTACAGAGTTGCAATAACTTCCAGTAGTTTTATTTACACACAGGATTTGGTTTCATTTGAATTTTGTCGATTCTGATTCTGCTTATCAATTCTGGTTGTCATCAATTCCCCATTTTGATTCCATAAAAGGAAAAAGAGCAAGACAAATATTTAGACAACAAAACATACATTTTTCATATTACTTTTATATTATTTCTATATGATTTGTAGCTGTTTTTTGAAAGCAATATTAATGGTAAGTATGGCAGAATGGGGAAATCAAAAATTATTGCATGATTAAGAACAATAAGCTTGTTTTGTGCTAGTCTTTAAAACAATTTCTTCTTAATCCTCATTGCTATTGCAATCTTCATCGGAGACTGAATTAATTTCATCACTGTTGTCAGGAAATGATTTAACGTGTTGTAGAGCTTCTTCAGCAGAAAAATTGTGAAAATAGCAAATACAAACATCCTGATTTCGCATCGCCTGTTATGTCATTTTCAGTCTGTGTTTCCACACATTGTGTATCTCCACCTCAAATGAACATGTCGTTGTTAGCCTTAGGCTTGCGTTTTGGGGCATGTCCTCAGGTTTCGCTCAACGAGGAAATGTGTAAAGCTCATAGTGATTAGGTTATAGTGAACAACCATTTATATAGATCAAAAAGATTTGGACAGAATCATATGGGCTGATATTTGCCACTAGAAACTGAATCTGAATTTAACAGTTTGAATCTGAATTCCAGTAACTCGAAATAGCATTTATGCTACCTCAAAAATTCAGTTTGCAAATTCAATCTAGTGTGACACACATCCGGGTCCACATCCGGAAAACTTACCAAACTAACCAAAGTAGTCCCATTTTTAAAAGATTCATTTATTTATTTAGCAGGTCAGTTCATTTGAATTTGATAATTATACAATACAAAGTCTAGTGTTGCACTGCAAGAGAGAATCATTCACAAAGGTATGATAAAAGTCATTCTTTTGTTGATAATATGAATAATACACCCAAAAGTTCTTTGAAAATCTGACAACAGTTTGGAAACTTAACATAAGGAAAAGTGATTTATACAGCCTGTTTTTCATTCCAAATGTTTTTACTAAAACTTGACAGCACCAACACATGGGCCTGCAGCCTCTCCCAGAGAGCACAGGGAAGACAGGGAAACAGCCTTGATGGGAAGCCAATCCAGTACACTAGACACACACACACATTGTAATTATTGTAATTATATTTTTGTGGGGAGTCTCCATTCATTTCTATGTGGAAAAATCCCAATGTATCAATCTTAACACCTACCCAGCCCAAACCCTAACTAAATTCGAGACTTTTGGTATTTATAGTTTTTTGACTGCATTCACAAATCCTTGTGAGGACCTGAAAACGTAATATAAACGTACTACCCACACACACTACGTTCAATCACCTGGCCGCATGTCTGTGGACTACAGGAGGAAACCTGTGCATCAAGGGAAGTAAATGCATGTTCCACACACAGGAAGGAGGAGGCAGACTGACAGCACTCAGCTCAGGAGGTGTGAGGTGACAATGCTACCTGCGCAGTGAACAAGCTTCCCCCACATTGTATTTCTGTTACATACATCTAACAGCAGAGTAAACATGTTGAAGTGCTACTTTAATAAGAATGCATTAATAATTATACAACAGTTAGTTGCAACCAAGAAATCTGGCATTCTATGAGTGCAGTGGTCAGAGTTAAACCACACTTGGACATTTCACATCAGCTGTATCACTTCACTTTACAGGTGTATCTAAAAACAATTACAATTGCCTCATTTCCACCAACACAGACCCGCTGCTGGGCTGGTTGTTGCTTGGTGCCATTTGAGAACCTGCTGTGGTTTCCACTGGTTTCAAAGATGAACGTAGGTGGAAGTGAGAGTGAAGTAAAAGTTCATATGCATTCCATTTAGTTAGATTTACTGTATGTTACTCTGTTTCGGATTTTAAACTTTTATTAGCTGTCAAACTGACAAAAGTTTTCATAGTATGACTTGTTGTGCTATGCTATACTGCCTGTGTCTACTTCTGTCTCCTTAAAGGCTCCCCATCTGTGTGTGTAAACGAGTTTATCCTTTATTCTTGCTTGTTATTTCACTGGTGTCCTTTTAAGGATTGCACAATAAGAGTTTGCTAATAACTGAACTTTGCTGTGTGCCTCATGATCTCTTCACTACTCAAGCACCACAATATTTTATTTATTAGAATATAGTAAATGTTAAATAAATAAACAAAATCTCAGTACTGTTACCTTATAAATGCTACTTGATGAACTGTTGTATAAAAGCAGTAACATACTCGAAGTCATGCTCTTCTACTCCAATATATCACAGCTGTGATTATCTCCAGCAGGAGGCTGCAGGAGTACAGCTGCATTCCTTCTTGTATGTTTCTATATCAAATTTAATGCATTCTGAACACTTTGTGTTTTCCATAGTCATAAAATTATCTCAATGTCTCAGAGAACAAATGCCAAAACTGCAATTGTTAAATTAGGTAGATTGAGGCTGTGATTAACCCAACCCCTATGGTTCTAGCCCTATACTTACGTTATCCCATCCCATTCTGCTGCCTTGGAGACAGGCGCAGACTGGCCATCAGGAAATTCAGGAACTTGCCCAGTGGGTCAGTCTTCTGAGGGCCGGAGTTTATTTCCCAACCCCGGCATTATATAGCCTATATAAAAGGGCTGTCAATCACAGGAGATGACCAATAGATAATGGTTGCCAACCATTTCATAGTGATATAACAAGGGGATATTCCCACCCCCCCCACCCCCCCAGTGAAATATACCAAGCTGGGCAGCTAATCCCCCACCCAACCCCAGCAGCAAATGCCCGGGTATGCCCCTGCTGGGAGAAGTCCTGGGCTTTTAGGCTCACTACAGTCCTGTACTCTTTATAACTGGTATTGGACATATATATTGAAAGTCTGTTGGATTTTTGCTAAACTTAATTGTTTTGCATCACAGAATTCCATTATTCCTGTTTGTTTCATTTGGCTTAGATTGGAAACAGGCTTAATGAAAATTTTACAATAATGATGTTTTTAATAGTAAATGTCATCATCAT
>JABFEB020000026.1:5589216-5606716 GCA_019775895.2 Stomatorhinus ivindoensis
TCGGTTTTGGTTTCAGTCTTGTCAGTCTTCGGTATTTAGTCCGCGTCTCTGTACTGGTTGTCAGATGTGTCATTGTGGTGTGTCGTGGCGTGTAACCCCGTCTTGTCCCGGAATAAACCCTTAAACTTTGGATTTCTCGCCTGCCGTGTCTTGCCTGCCTCACGCTGCCAACACCCAGGCATGCTTCAACCCCGAAACGTGACAGTAGCAGCTGAATCAATGACATGAAAAACACAATCTTTTTTTAATAAAATATTATTAAATAATTATCTAATGTTATTTGAAGTTGATACACGTAACACATATGTGACAGGGGAAAGAGCACATGAGTGAGTGTGTCTGCATTTATTACAGACAAACAAAGTAAACATTTATTGCGTAGAAAAAAACTTTTCCGCATTTTAAGCTAAAAATGCGCTGCCTTGCGCTCTCGTGAAAATCCATAGACTTTAGTGACTGAAAGGCACAAATAGGACGATTAGTGAGGAAAAACCCCTGAACGGCAGGCGACAAATTTCGTTTTAAAACGTGTCCGGTTGTGTCAGCATACTACAGTGATGAACTGTAAATAAGTTAAATAACATAAGGCTATTTAGTTTGTTTAATAAAAGGACATGACATAGAGTAGACCTGTTCTATTGGAAAGGTGGCCTTAAATGACTTTTGTTGTGATCTGGCACTATATAGAAAATAAAATAAAATAAAATTAACTTGGGGTGCCCGCCTAATAGAAGGGTAAACACGTTGTGGTATACAGTATGTAGCCACATTTGTAGCCACATAATAGCTGATTGTGTTGACAACCACAACTTCCCCTGCATTCATTTATGCACATGTGCGTGTGTGAAGGAACGGGGCGGGTAACGGGCCCCACAATAATGCTCTTGGTTGCAGTTTTAGTTATTAGTTATCCAATCCAACAGTAAACGGCTCATTAATAAGAATATTGTCAGAGTTGTGGTAAATAAATAAAATCCCGAGTCCAAATACGGCTGATTCAAAGACAAGATCGAGACCTTCAAAAACTGGTCTCACTACAACATTTGATATTACTATAAATTTCTATCATGAAGAAATGAAGCAGTGGTGTAGTGGTAACAAGACATTTAAGGTAGGTAAACTATATGCACAGCAGTAAAAATGGTGGGTAGCTATTTAAATCCTTCACATTAGTGATCTCAAAAAAGGTGAGTAAATGCTGTTTTGCAAATTTAAAAATGCGTAAATGGCATTTATGTGCATTTACCCTCCACTACACCACTGAATGAAGGATTTGCATTAAATAATCTGAATACTTGCATAAAATAATCCAAAAACGTCACATAATACATCAGTGTCTCTCCGACCATTATCGTCAAACTCTGGCAGAATTAAAACAACACTCTGCTGTGTCCGCATCCATGATTTTTTTAATGTTTTTTTCAATTCTCCCAGAATTCATCACATAAGCTACTCAAGGTATGCCACTGGTTCTCGTTACCTTTTTCTTTTATGATGGTCGGCGTCCATCTTAATGGTACTTTACTGCCACCGCGGCTTTGGTTAGCTTACTGCTCCCAAATTAGGAGGTAGCCAAGGTACTTATGTGTATAATAACGTTGACCCAACTAATCAACTATTAAATTAGTTGCCAACTATTTTATTAATAAATTTCAATCAATTTAATTGATTAGTTGTTGCAGCCCTAGATCGCTATTCACATCCTAAATGGCTGCATTATTGAGCTGCCTTGTGGGATGTCCTGAGACTTTGCAGGATCCCCCCAAAGTTGCTGAACGACATAGCTGGCCTGTACATTGGCAGGGTGACTGCTGTGCAGAGTGCAGATAGAACCTCTGTGTTCTTTCCAGTTGACCCTGGGGTTCTTCAGGGCTGTGTTCTTGCTCCTACTCTGTTCAATGCTTCCATGAACTGGGTACTAGGCAGGGTCATGGGCTTCAGCAACTGAGTTGCATTTATTGATGAAGAAAGATTTAGAGATCTTGACTTTCCAGCGATGCTGTGATTTTCGTGGAGTCAATGGAGGCTCTGATCGGGGCTCTTGAGAGACTAAGCAAGGAGTCTGAATGCCTGGGCTTGCAAGTGTCCTGGATAATAACCAAAGTCCAGGTCTTTAATGACCTCTTGGGCACAGCCTGCAGCAGTGTGTCTGTCTGCGGAGAGGGCGTGTTTGTTGATCGTTTTTAGAGGTTAATTTCCCTTGGCAGCAACATTCATATCTCTGGTTCTTCCAATGAAGTCTGTAGATGGATGTATGGATTGGGAGAGAATGGGGGGTCATGAGGTCACTGTAAAGGGGTGTGTGGCACTCCAGATCTTTAGAGCCATGGTGCTCCCTGTTTTGGTGTATGGCTGCAATACATGGACACTATCCAGTAACCTGAGATAAAGACTGGACTCCTTTGGTACCGTGTCTTTTCGGAGAATCTATCAGTTTGACTTTGTGTCAAATGAGCGGTCGCTCAGGGATTCCCAAAAGAGGCACATAACCTGCTTTGTGAGGAAGTGTCAAGTATGGCATTACGGCCAAGTGGTGAGAATCCCTGAGGGTGATTCAGTTTGCAGGACATGAGCAACTGGACAGTCAAGGGGACCCCACATAACAAATGGCTGCAGGAGATAGATGGCCATTTCTGGAGGGTGGGACTGGACCACATGGTGGCTTAGGGGGTCGCCAACAGGGTCCAGAGGTATTTCATTGTGCAGTGAATGTGGAAACACGCGGTACCAGTGCGTGCTCCCCAACCTTGACCTGACCTACAGAGCAATTTGCATTACTTTAACGTATAAGGTATATTAAAATTAAGTTATTTGTAGCTCTGGTTTAATGAGTCCTCAAACATTTTCCTCGAATAGGTAGTATTATTGCAATTTTAAGGACACAAAACACAAAACTAGATAAAATGTTTTTTAAAACTTTGAATTTCATTTCATGTAATCCACAATAGACAAACAAATATTATAATAAGATGCACTTTCACTTCTTCAATTGTTTTATATTGTCAATTGTTTTACTCCACAATTGATTAATTTCCCCAGAGGCAAATTCGCCATTTTAGACAATTAAGTTGTATAATGTCAGTCTGTCATCAAACTAATTTTAAAAATTGCAGAAAAGCTGATATGTTGCAGTAATGAGTTTGTGAGAATGACCCATATCTTGTTTAAGAATGAACCCATATAGGCTACTACAGCTTCTTTCCCTCTTCATTCAGAACAATCCTGTTACTTACAAACATGCCTAACCAATGGATATAATGTAAATATTAGCACGATTCAGAGCATGGACTGAAAGTTTAGAATGCATTGTGGATTAAAAAATGCATTCAACCGTATAGTCCAAACAAGTTTATAGGGTTACGATATAGCATAGGCTGCAATGTATTATTCATATTTTACATTTCCTAGTCACCGCCACCACAGCGATGAAAGGAGAATACACGTACAGTGGTATCTTGGATCACAAATTTAATTCCTTCCAGAAGGCTGGTCGAGTTGCGATTTGGTCAAGTTCCAAGTCGAATTTCCCCATAAGAAATAATGCAAATTAATTTAATCTGTTCCAGACCCCCTAATGATTGCCTATTTAAATGTTTCTACCTATCAAAAATAATGATAAAAAGCATTAACAACCAATACAAAACAAATACACATGAAAAAGCACAAATACAAAAGCAATAAACATGAAGTAAATGACAATTAATGACAAAAGTTCTACAGTTACTCCCATTATTTTCATCTTTGGTTTGCTGCTATCATTGCTCACTTTTTCTAAGGGTCCATGATTACTGTATTACTAAATGTACTGATAAAGCACAAAACAATTAACACCAAACACAGGAACACAGCTTTCTCATATCAAACTCGGTTGAGAGCTACCGCAAGATTGAGGGCGATTCATGGGCTTCAGCATTCCTGTAGGTTCATTTGTCCTTGTGTCAGCCCATCAGAGTCTTAATATAAACAAGTTTTAGCAGGTCTGTTTTGTTTTGTCATGTTCCGGGTTTTTCGTCGAGTTGTGGCTACATTTTTGTTAATCAACCTATTCAAGGTCCGAATTGGTAGAGTCTTGACCCATACAGGTTTTAGCAAGAATGGTCAAGTTCCAAGATTTAGGTCAAGATACAAGTCAAAAAGATTCAACAGACCCATTCAATGTCTGAATTGGTCAAGTTAACCATCTGGGGTCAATGTTATTGTCAGTGATGCCGCGTATCTTTCTCATGTATTTTAGTTCTTAACTCGCTGAAGTCAATTAATTTTAGAAACATGAAAAAAACGCTGTCTAAATCCGGAATCTGTCTTATTTTTAAAACGTCAATTTTCGGAAGTATTAAAGTTTTTTAAATTAGGTTAAATCGACAACAAATAACCATGTCACCTTACTTTGTTTTACCAGCATCTGGGTCACGTAGTGCCACCCCCACCCAAAGATCGCTATAGTCACATTGTAAATAGCCGCATTACCGCGTATTCAAATCGCATCCGCATGGTAATTTGATAAACAACGCAACGGTGTAACGCGATCCAAATACATCCCCATCAGCACCATAAAAGGGGTGAATGGCTCATGCATACACATGAAAGCTGCTACATATTCAATGAAAGGAGGCCAGAAATAGTGACATGAGTTTTTCTTATTTATTTATCGAACTGATTGTTGCACCTACACCATTTAGTCATCTTCATGTACCCAAGACTTTGGTGATCAAATTTCTGGGATCAAAACAAACTTCCACCATTGCTTACTATGTACTTTTATAATGTTTCTGCAAGTGTTCCAAACTGCATTTGCAAATTTAACATAAATCTGACACATTTACAAAGTAGATTAAAATAATGCAAAAAGAAATATATAAGAAACAATTTATTTGCCATGAATTAAGTTTATGACATTGAAAGAAATGTGTGATCATGCCCCAGTCAGTGAATGTGTGTTCCCTACCCCAAGACCACAGAAGGATAAGAGTCGAGTTCCAAGGTTCTACTGGAAAAAGCATATAGCTTGTTTTTTACTTAAATGCCTGAGGGGAAAATAGACCCCTTAGTGTCAGTTTCAGTGGGAAAATTTGATGTATGAAATACGTCTTTAAGGAAAGAGAAGTAATATAAGTGATATAATTTATCATTAAAATAACTTTATTGTAAGTTTTCAATGTAACTAAGTACTACAATATCACTATAATTCGCCATTTTTTCCATTTTGGTATAATGCTTCAATCAGTTACATCCTTTCATACATCAGTTTGCATCTGTCTGAATTTTCTGTATCTGTATTTCTATTTGCATTTCATTACATTCATGGAGCCTAAACCCTAATTTCTTCACAGCAGTTTCAAAATGCTGCAGCCAAGTCTAGGAAATTCAATCACATTACACCAGTTGTCATCTCCCTTCTTTGGTTCTCAGGCAGGTTTAGGGCAGATAAAAAATCCACTTGGCACATTCAAAGCATGGAAAGCTTCACATCATCTTATGTAACTTAACTCATTAGTGTGCAAAAGTGAGAACACACTCTCAGTTCACAGGATGTGGCTATTTTTGTAATTCCCATAACAAATAAACAGCCATAAACGGTAGTTACAGGACGCCTGAACTATAAAATTATTAAAAATGCCCCATGTTCTCAGCCTGCTGCTATCTGCATGTTTCTTATAAATGGGTCTTTCCATCTGTGTACCAAATCTCTTTCTATCTGTTTCTGCCACGTGGGGCATCATCAGAGTGAGATCTTCACTGGTCCGGACGCTATTGGCCCATACAACAAGCAAACCCACTGCACACTGGTAGCTGGCTGAGGAAAGGATAGAGACCCTCAAAACACTGACGGGGCTTATTTTTAAATTGCAGAAGGCCAGCATTCCTTGGGTGTGGGGTAGTGGGGGCGTTGTGCAGCCAACAGATGTTGGACTCAAACAGACACCAAAAGAAATTTTATAATGTTTTCTTCACATCCTACACTACAAGCTCTGCAACATTTATGCCTAAAAGGTTGCTACATAAAAATAATCTGAAATTAACTACATGGACACATTTATTTTTCATAAGCAAGTTATTAAAATTTCATTAAAATGACATGACATTAGAACATCAAATGCTACTATGTCCAGAACTAGTAAAATTTAAATGTGGTATCTGCAGTAACTAAAGACATATAATGCAGGTTTTAAGGAACAAATTTTAAAAACCATTAGTTGGTTCTAAATTATACAAACCACACTTGCTTTTAATTTTAAATTAAGACAAGAATCTTTCCTTTGATTTTATCTTAATATTACAGTTTAGTAATTATCCCTTCATAAACAAGGATAATGTTCAGTCACAGAATGCTCTAATGATGTGATTAAGTGGAATTGCTGTGAATGAGAATTTAGCACACTTTCTATTGTTCTGTCACAATTTTCTAATGACCCTGATGCACAGAGTTCTGACACCCACCTCTACCATCACTATCATGTAGACCAGTTCAATGATGTTCATATATCAATGCTTTCTATATTTATATCCTCCTGACTACCAGGAAAAAAAAATGTCCAATTACTTTTATTTTTCCTTTTTCCAATTGCCAAAGTTGCCAAAGCCCCACCCCTATAAATCTGATATCATTTTAAAGTCCTGAATGTCCTCTTTAAAGCACAACAGGAGTTACTTAGGTAGCATGCAGGATATGGGAGATATTCAAGTTTACAAATGTCCTCTAGAGAGGACAAATTTGAACTGCTGGTAGTCAGGAGGATATACATAGATAAACCAAGAAATATAAATATGTTTTATATTATTTAAATTTTCAATTTCCAGTATTGTGCTTTTAATTTATTGTATATTTTTGGGGGGTGAGGTGTGAATGAACAGTGGATCATTTTGGCATTGTGGTAAAGCACTGTGTACTAAAGCACTATGAACCAAAGCTCTGTGTACTAACGCACCAATTATTTTCACACTAAATAGCAAAAAACCCTAGCGAAATGATCACACATTGTACAAGGATGTATTTATGAGCAAAGGAAATTATGTCTCTTTGAAGGAGAACAATTGTACAGTACTGTCTCCCCAAGACTGATGCCATGCATTTTATAAAGTTCTGCAAGCCACAAGTCATGCATTGGAATGTATCCCCTACAGGTTTGGTTAACGTCAGACACTGCAATTTGCTCCCCAACTGCCTAGAATCCTAGCAAGATATGATAACACACACAAACACACACGCGCACACACACACACATACACACGCACGCACGCGCACAGAGGGCAGCCTTGGTGTCCCACTGCAGCAAGGTGCATTTTGTTAGACCGCAGTAAAGGTAAATTACAGCCAGGAACAGGAGATTTGGCCCATTTATCAAAGTAGACTAGATTACTCACTATACTGGGCTTTCTTTTAAATTATATACTTTTTCACATGTGGGAAAAACTAATCCAGTCTGCCCCTGTGTACACTATAAAGTGCTCTAACAGTGCCTTTAGACAATTTTCTGGGAATCAGCTGTATGATTGAAAATGTGTCACCGGCCTGCTGACATTGCCCCTGGCTCGCCAGCGCACACCTGTGACCCTCTTATTGTATTTGAGCATGTTTAACTTGGGGCGGAGGTGGTGGTGGCAAAGTCGCAGCTCTACCACGCCAGATTCAGACATGCCGTCCAGCTTAACAACAAACAACCACACCTAAACCACCTAGAAGCTGCTGTTCAGTCATGGGAGGGGGGGTGAGGGGATTGAGGGAGTGGGGAGATAGATACACGCATCATATTTTTCCCCTTTGAGGGTGTTTTTAAATCAAGGAGTAGAGTCAAGCAATTCACATCAAACTGCAAAACAAGGTCAGCATCTCGACGTGAACACGTACATGATACTGCAACTAAGCCCCTGTGGCCCAGAGGCTTTCTACTCATTTGCCAAAAATCGACAGGGAAAAACGCTGTCTTTTCAACTTAATGATCTAAGAAGAATAGGGAGGTAAAGAGAGAAGGCAGAAGCATGTGGACCAGGCTGGGGGAAGTGTAGGCTCCACTGGGCATCGCAAAAACAGATTCTCCTCTACTTTTTTCACCACCACTGGAGGGAATTCAATGAGCTTGTCTGGAAATTAAAACGAGCAAGCAGATGATTCATGGCTGTAAGTGACTGATTAATCTGAGCAGCCTGGGCTGTGCAGGAGCCTTTTACCACAAAACCACATCAACCACATGATGTTTCACCTGACATGTTTATTGGGACTTTACATTGACTCTGAGAGGTGTGCGGGTGATTTAGAAGAGGTTATATGGATGTCAGCTGAGGGACTAAGGTGAATGACATTTACAAGTAAATTCTCCCACGTGCCAGGCCCATTTGATAAAACACACTGCCACTCTCTTTGTCCTCCAGCTGAGAACTGACCAGCTCTCCACATCTCTCAGGAAAGTTATAAATCTGCACTGGACAGGGTGATGGCCAAGCACCTGCTGTTAACCCTCTACCCGCTTTCCACAGTGAGTCTGCTTCATGAGAAGCTCTCAGTACTTAATCATAAGCTGCATGGTTAAACTACATGGTTTTACCTCAGGAGCACAGATGGTGGGGACACGAATCCCCCCCCCCCCCAGTTATATAGGGACTCTGATCTGCCCCCCCATTTTTGAGGGGGAAAAAGCAACAAAACTTTGATAAGTAGCATCCCCAAATAGAGTTAGATACCATGATGTTTGAACTCATCAAACTGTGTCAACCATCACAAACTACTCATAACATGTGCTTGCAGCAGGAAGGAGTCCCCTCACATGCGAGCGCATCCTCATGCCTGCACACACGCATGCCAATCCCCATGCCTGTACACGCACATGTTCATCCCCATGCCTGTACACGCGCATGTTCATCCCCATGCCTGTACACGCGCATGCTCATCCCCATGCCTGTACACACGCATGCTCATCCCCATGCATGTACACACGCATGCTCATCCCCATGCCTGTATACACAGATTCCTACTGGCTCCCATTATCTTGTTTGCAGGTAGACACAGTAAAATCCACGAATTCCTATTAGCCTATATTTTACTTAAAAAATTTTCACTTCCATGGTGACCTACTGATTTAATAGAGGATAAATAACTCAAACACTGCTGTTACTTTCTAAAACGTTTTATACAAAAGCATCTATACATGCCCAATTTGTGATGCATTCTGTTTGTATTGTGCAGGTTTGGGTCCTGAACAAGTTCAGACCTGAGCTGCTTTAAATTGCACAGGGTGCAGTTTTCACCATACAGCAAATGTATGGTGGGATGCAATACAGAAAAAAAGCAACCCGTGTTCTTTCAAATAGCAAGCAATATAAGTAGACGTAAATTCTATACAGGCTCGATCTATACAAAGCCTATGTTGGATGCAGTTGTCAACATAATATCCCCATATCTGTGATAGGCTAATTTATGTTCTGCAACCAAGAAAACGATGTCATCCAAGTTTGACCTAACATTAAATTATGTCTGTTGGAATAAAGATATAAATCTATGAATGTGTCCATACATAATATGTAAGAAATCTGTTGTTAAGATGTTGTCTAATGGGCCATTTCTGGGTGATTGGTAGTTCCATAACAGACAACAATGTAGCATTGTATGTATGTCAGCCAGTGTCAATTAAAATGTTTAGTACTGTATATTAAATCACGCTGAATGCCATCAAGCATGGCAGCTACATTTCAACCTTTTTAACTGTTTCATCTAAAAGCCCCTTTTCCTCTTAAGCTTAAACTCTTTAAGGTCATGCAATTGTGCTAGACTAAGAAAGAGGTCCAGTTTCATAGCACAGCACGGAACACAAACTTTTGCAGTCAACTTTCGCTCTGCATTTGTCATCCACCTGAATAATTAACGACTACATGCAGCCTACCGGCCACCTGGAGAGTTCACCACCCCTCCCAATTACAGACACTCTCTACCCTCCCAACAGGTCACAAACAGCTCAGCCATGGCATTATGATCACTCCTGTTCAGATGACTCCCACCCCAACAAGCACGCCTCCATTCTGCATCAGTTCAACTTTTATTTTGGCTGTCAGAAACCAACTCACTATGGAGTACTTGTTTATTTCAAAACAATCCATCAAATCTGGCAACAACCATGGACAAAAAGCATACGCTTGAAGATGTTTTGCAAAGCATGATGGATTATGATAAAAAGTCAAGCGGGCAAGATGGTGGGCGATTTTCAGAGAACACAGCATTTGTGAATTATGCAAATCAGAGCTGTCTGTAATTGGAGGAGGCTACTGGTTATTTTACCATTGTTAAATTAAACTGACTTCATGTAATGGAGAAACAAAGGAGGTAGACATATCAAAATAAACAAACATATTTTGGCCCACCTTAAAAATAACCACTGTGAAGGTTGAACGACAGCTGGCCGCCGGGGTTAATATCACAGCAGAAAACAATGACCTCACAAACATGTACCTGGCATGAGGCTTGGCTTATTACAGCTGAACAGACACTTCAGCCCGTTTTTTCTTTTCCACGATAAAGTCATGCCCTCATTTTCAAGATACAATATCATCTTAAAACATTTCCAGTCACGTCTCAATCAACAAGAAATGATGAGATGCCTTGTTAAAGGTGGCAGAAGCAGGAACCCTAACTATGGGACGGGCACCACATCTTTCATTGTACTACACAGAAGGGATCCTAAAGCCTTAATGGCCACTGCGTAACCATCAAATTCTTATAATTAACACCAATCAACTGATCAGCTTTGATCCAAAACAATGTTTTCATGATAGCTTTGAGAAAGAAAAATGGCTTCAACTTTACTCAGTGTAATGTTTTTGTTTTTCTGCGTATCATCTGCAATCACACACAACAAATGCTAGGACAACAACACACCGCGAGGAAGAGAAATTTCTCCCATTGCTTATTCTCCCAGCAGATAGAGTGCAACAGGGGCAGCTCTGATGAAACCCATCATGCTCAGTGTTAAGACAATGAATTATTAAGTACAGTCTGCTGTCCTACATCAAACCTGCACACTCCAAGACACCTCAAGGGAGCAACGGGGTGCCACCCAATCTGTACACAATTCCAACAGTACATTTATACATTTGCACTCTTCTTCGGTCAGAGATGTGCACAAACAGACTTACTGAGTGAGAAATGCCACCTTCTTTGCCATAGAAAAATAGAATATATTCAGCTATAGGAACAGAACAAGTATCTGTTGTGTTCTGTCTAAAGGGGGCTTCAAAGCAATCAGCTGAAGGTGGACACTGACCACAGCAAAAAAAAAAAAAGCAAAAAAAAACAAATCCAGTCTTAGCCACAGATTAATGGATAAATCAGAAGAGGTTTAAATATTCCAAACCTTTTCCAATAACATCTAAATATTGTTTCATTAGTATCTGTTATTAACTTACAGATTCAGAAATCAAAAAAATTCAGTGAAAGACTGAACTATTCTAACAATTCTAAAAGTCAATTTATTATGTATAAATTTATCTGAGCAGTATGATTTGTGATATCTCTAAATTCAATGCATAAATTTAGATTTAGGCATGTCTGCTTAGATAAGGAAGCTGGGAAAAGAACAAATAGCATTTTCCTCTATATTAAAGAAAATTACACACTGGACAGAGAAATGATTTAGTCTCTGTGATTCATACTTATGTCACCTGGAATCCCAGTGACCTTCAATTCCCAACAATCAGGCTATTTACTCAACTTAAATTAAAGTTTTAATTTGAGTTAAAGGACATTCTAAAAATCCTTTTAAAAGGACAGCAGTCTGGAGATGTAATGAGATAGTACTGTGAGTCAAGGAGGGAAAACTGTATCGGAACAGAGTCTATCAAACCAGAAAAATATTCTTAAATGTAGAGGGAACAAAATATTTGAATTTTAAGATTGGTGTAATAGGTTTCCTTTGACTACATAATGTGAGCAAAAGTTTTTTTTTTTCAATGGCTAACCATTAAGTATATTCAAACTGAAATACTGGAGTCTGGGGCACCTTGCTCTTTGAGGCAACTGCAGACCACAGTGAATGTTGAAGAAGGCTCGGCTGAAACTGAGAAGTGCACCGCAGTCTCAGAAATGGATTTGAGCTACATTACTAGGGCACATTTGGTGAAGGTAGGGTCAGCAGTATCAATGTTCAATTAGGTTGGGGGCTGTTTGTTTGTGTGCAGTGGTACTTTCTTTTTCAATTCTCCATTATGCTTACAATCTTCCCTGTCATATTTCATTTGCTGTGTGATGTAACAAAGGAGACAGAATCTAAGTCACTCATGGCAGAGGCAGATGGGAGAGAAGATCCATTCAGCCAAGGGAAGGGGAAAAGCCCTTCATTATTTGCTGTGGAAAATCATTTCAAGTGGATGTGGCTTTAATTATTTTCATTTCACTACTTTAGAAAAGCCTCTGAATTAAGAATAAAGAAGAGAAATAACATCCTATTACTTTAAAGAACACAGTAGGTGATGCATATATTGAATTTCAGCCAAATTACTTGCTGCAATTAAAGCAATGTCTTCTGTTTTTGCAGGATTATTTGAGGGAAAACACATCAACAGAGTAATAAACACAAGCTTTTCCAGCAATCATTAAAATAAGAAAATTCTGCACACACTCAGTTAAAATCCGTGAAGGATGCTGTCATGTTCAAGGTGCTCATGGATCAGAGGCTCACCATAAGTCATACTGGATAAGCAATTACAAAAGGGTATGTATGTATATATGCGTGTACATATATGAATAGATGGACAGGTAGGTGATTTAAAGCATCATATTATTTTTTTCCAAAGTAATCTTTAACCCAGAATACAACTACATAACCAAGAATTTTAAGATCTCTAAGATTTATTTCACCATATCAGTGCACACTTAGATCGCTTTTTATCTACGAAAGAAAAATTATCACATGTATTGAATCTCATTTTTGCTTGCATGTGTGTCTATACAGTATTTTCTCATAAAAGATTTTTTAGTGGTGGATGGTTACTGGAATCTTTCTATCACTGGGGATTTAAGTTAGTCAAGATATTCAACTCGACTCATTGAACAGACGACTCACAGCTGTCAGCTCTTCCCAGACAGGGAGACTTTGCCGTTACATTCAACACATGGAATCCACGAGACGAATAAAATACATTTTAAAAATCTATTAAAAAGCAGTAAATGAAACTTCATGGCTGCTGGTCAACGGAGCGGGGGAATACAAAAATTGTATGATACTGTATTTTAACCTAATAAATATGACTGGAAATACAGAGAAAATATTGTGAAAACTATATACATTTCATGAACACTGTGTTTGATTCAGGGATAGCATAATACGAAAAATGACAGTTTCAATGAAAGCATGGCCTAAAATCCTTAAAAAAAAAAAAAAAACCTGCACTTTCCCAACAGAGTATTACATCGATGGTATGCATAGCCTTGGTTTTATTGAGCTAGTACTGGGAGGAAATTCATTGTGAAGTCTTAAAGCACGTATGTAAGTCGCTCTGGCTAAGAGCGTCTGCCAAATGCTGTAAATGTAAATCCAAAACACTGCTTCAGAATGCAGGAAATAATGTTTGTGAATTACATAGTTTTTTATAATGCAGACATCTGAACTTTTTTAATACAATTGATAAACAATAACCCCCTTCACTTCAGATAAACATCATTTTTAAAACTTTAACTAAGCAAAATCAGGAAGAACTCAAGTTAATAAATGTCTAATAACGTCCTAAAGTACAGCCACTGAAGTATTTTCCAACCGTCCATCCCCAGCCATTTATCTGGGGTAGGGGTCACAGGGGCAGCCGTCTAAGCAGGGACTTAAGTATTTTACCTACTGTAATGCTCTTTTCATTCAAACTGAAAGAACATTAAATGTAGGGTACAGTGGAACCATGGTTTGCGAGCATAATTCGTTCCGGAAAAGTGCTTGTAATCCAAAGCACTCGTATATCAAAGTGAATTTTCCCATAAGAAATCATGGAAACTCTGATGATTCGTTCCACGACACAGAAAATATTCATATAAAAATGAATAATACAAAGTATAAAGTTAAAATACACTAAACAAATTAGCCTGCACTTCACCTTTGAAAAGAATCGTGGATGGTGTTAGGGAGACGAGAGAGTGCAGAAGAGGAGCGTTATTTTGTAGGACGACTTTCACTATAACTAACGGAATCACTGCTATCTGTTGGCTCACTGGAATCTTTTTCTTTTTGTACAAATTTATCAAGGAACCTATCCAAAGACAGCTGCTTTTGCCTCCTTTTCGATTTCACGGAAATGTGACATTTCATTGTCGTTAAACGGATTCATCGCTCGCACTGCTACGGCCTTATTCAGATGGCACTTTTCGACTGATGAGCCATACCTGTTCTCAGGTAAATACCAGGAGCAGGTGTGGCTCATCAGAAGCCACGTAGGATAGAAAACCTACTGGACAATAGCTCCCCAGGACCAGAGTTGGAGACCCCTGGTTTAGTTATCACTACATATTCTAATTATTCAATATACATACAAAATAAAATAAGTATAATACATTGACATACATAATACATAATATACACTTAAATGATTTCTAACAAATTGCCATGTTGGTGGATTTATTGCAGGTAGTTCTGTATATTTATTGTTCCAGTTATTATACAGCATTGCATATTTGTTTGATATTTTTCTGCTAGCACAATATAAAATATGCATTTTTTATGCATACTTTGTACACTTTGACACGTGTCTTAACAAATCAAATAATGCTGGCAGATCAGCCATTAAATTTGATTTGTTAAATATATTGGAGTTGGGCCTTTTATTCATTTTGGAAGTTTGTAAGAAAAACTACAGATTGGCAAATGCAAATTTCTAATTCCATCTTAAAATACAACTGTATATGGCCCTGTTCCATTACAGAGGGTTTAATTCAGCCAGGATGTCTCAGTTAGCAACTGTACCTCCTACACATCACTGAGGTGTCAGAGCGAGAACAGCACTGCTCTTCCAAAGGCGTTACTTTTGCTGCACAACACCTAACCTGCGCAGTGTGAAGAAAGCAGCCAGCTCAAGAACGTATGCATCAGATGTGTTCAGGGCACTCTGGGAGCTTGCTTACAGCCTTTGTCCAGCATTCATCTCTGGGCTAAAGCATTCAGCTTTAAGAGCAGATCCCTTCCTGGCATCTTTTTGGATGGTTTGTGTAGCCCGTCGGCTGGCACCGCCTCTCTGATTACTGGACAAGGCTCAAGAGCGTATTAGGGCCTGGCAAATCAAAGCATATGAGCACACCCAAACTGTTTGGCTTCAGTCAATGAGTTTATCTCAGGCTGATGCCAGGACACTGTAAAGCCTCCTGCTCCTGGCCTTACTGTGCTGTCCAAGGTTAACTGTCAGATTTTGAACTTTGGCAGCAGCTATCACCTCTTTCCGTGGAGCTGACATGAGTCAGAGTATGTAAGTTTCATGAGACGAGAGGAGATGAGCTGAGGCAGCCCTATAAACATACTGCGGAGCTGGCTTACCACCATCATGAGCATTTCATCATAGGAGATCACAGTGATTCTGAGAGCCCTGACTGTCAACACCCACCACAGAAGTAGACACAAGCATTCAGTGCGTGAATCACATCTGCATCTGCAATCAACTTCAGTGGGCTTTTCACAGATTGCTCATTTGCACGCAACATTGATTTCCATTGGGATATTTGGCCCTCATCCCATGCAAATGTCTTGCTGAATGACTTCAGGTTAAAGACAGTAATAAATGGACTTCATATGTCTGCTATGTACTCAGCACAGTACAATCACAGGAACAATCAAATTTTTGGACACAGTATTTCAGAGAACATGTACTCCTCTTAGGCTTTGCCTTTCTATAAGCTTCAATCTAATCAAAAACCTATATGCGACCCCCCATCATAACAAGCAGCAACAGCAGCCAAAAGCTTCAAATGATTCAGAATGCAACTCAGGGCAGAACATT
The DNA here is from genome assembly GCA_019775895.2 of Stomatorhinus ivindoensis. Classification (NCBI taxonomy): domain Eukaryota; kingdom Metazoa; phylum Chordata; class Actinopteri; order Osteoglossiformes; family Mormyridae; genus Stomatorhinus; species Stomatorhinus ivindoensis. The sequence continues at coordinate 5,605,165 of JABFEB020000026.1, forward strand.
ATCATCCTGCTGAAATTAAACCATTCTCATAGGTTTCTCTGTGACTAAAATAATTACTTTTATATTACTTATAGCACCACTATAATTGCTACAGCAGACAGAAAAAGTAATTTCCTCTATTAAGGACAGCAACATGTCTGAATGGAAAGCAAAGGAAAAGCAAAAAAATGCTTTGAAAAAGCTGAAAGAGCAGCAATCAGCAGATGAAATTTAGAAAAAAAAATCAAGCCTCACAGTATGAGATTAACTGCAGGAAATAATGTGTTAAAACACACAAAACTATCACATAAGAAATCCATTCTCAGCTAAAACATGAACTGATTGTTGAGTTCAGAAACTTGCATACTTCTTTTCATAAAATAAATCCTGATCCTCTTTTGTGTCAGTATTACATATTACATATTGCCCTGATCAGTTGTTGTAGTAGCTTCGGTCACAGAAAACAGCACATTAACTATTCATTTTCCATGGAAAGAATAAATCCCCATGCAAAGATTTTATGATTATGTTATGATTCAGTGTAAATGTAAAATAAATGTGACATCAGTTTTGAGCTATTAAGCATTCATAAAACATAGAAATATACCATTGAATCATAATGTTTATTTGAGAAAATTAAATTCTAGATACTATCTCTTTCAGCAAAATAACATCTTTTTTAGATAGTCTTCTCATTTTTAGGTCAGAACATGTGAATGTCACTGCCCTGTATTTACACAGAAGTTGAAATTCGTATTTATGCATTTCAGTTTAGCCAGCTCTCACTGTATGAGACTGGACAACTCAAGGTTTCCGTTTTATTTTCTTTTCCTGTTCCCTGAGTAGAAAAACCTGAACCATGAAGGGTGAGTGTGTCAGTGAATGCATCGCGGGCCTATACATTTACATTCCCTTTCAGAAAGCTGAGAAGCTCACTAAATCACCATGGATCATATATTCCTACAGGTCTCAAAGATGGCTTCCTATTCCCCTTGCTTACTTGCTGACTGAACCATTTAACCTTCCTTACAAAGCATCTGCCTTTCTTTACCTTTTTTCTTAAGATTTTCTTTAATTTAGTGAATATTTTAATGCATTTTTAAATAAAGTCAAACTTAATATTCAAACGGCGCTTATCACTGTTTCTTTCCAAAGCAGGCCATAAATATTAATGAGGCCCCGCTCAGACCTGAAAGGGCTGGCTGCGCCTCAGCTCTCTCCTTTAAGAAAGAGGGTTTATCACAAATAATAAAAAAAAATCCTGTGTAATTTTTCACAGAAATAATTGCCCTGCATGTGGTAAATGGTGTTATTTTCTGGTATTTAAAAGTTTGGCAGGGCTCCACATGTAATGACTCGCTGGCTCAGGCTAATGCTGGCAAACAGACAGCAAAAAGCAGGGCTGCGCGTCAGATAGGTGACCACAAAACTAACCGCAGGCCCCCAGCTGGAAGGCTTTAAAATTTAAAAACACCTTTATCTTTTGCTTTCACCAACACAGGACCATATCTGGAAATCGCCTTACTGAGGGCCAAAAGAGCCACTAAGTTTCACAACAGCAAACATGCCCATG
>JABFEB020000026.1:5611716-5616804 GCA_019775895.2 Stomatorhinus ivindoensis
ACGTGAATCAAAAGTAACATTTCACTATGGTATATTCTTATGCACATGCATAACTAATCAATATTCTGTAACTGGGCTTATAAATGATTAAAATGTTTTACTGTAGCTCTTTCTGTTATATTAATTTGATTAATATAATTACTAACAATTGCTGATGTTTCTGGAATTTGAATATGTAGTTACACCAGTCAAAACTCACACTTCATCTACAAAGTGTTTCGTCTAGCAAAGCAAATTCTACACCTTCTCTTCGCAAATATGACTCATTCTGCTTATGAGATATAAGATTTTTCTCCAATAGCATTTATTATTCTATGCATTTTTATTTGACTTTAATTAATATTAATAATGCAGCTTTGGATGCCGTTATTAATTCTACAAACTATTTAATTTAATTTTACAATACAATGCATTTAATTAATTATACCACACTGCACCTACATTCCCTGTTCTGTTTCCCCAGTGCTAGAAGTCTACAAATAATATTATGTATATCCTTAGTACTTGCATTACTGTATATTTTCAAAAAGTGTCTGCACAAGTAAAGCAAACAAACTTATGATCAGACAAGATCTACTAAAGCGGTGCAGTCACCACATACATAGTTGGAACTTCAGTCTGCACAAAGTAGTTTTTGTTGCTATTACTGATCTGCTTTTGCCTGGAAAGATTTCAGATGAAAAGGATGAAATTTTAAGGGCACTTCTGACCCTAAGCTCAATCCCATGATGATATGTCCACTAGCCCCAGCCCTCTCGTCACAAAGATTACCAGTTAACCATACATCAACCTGTTCCCTAATACACAGCCATGTGGAATTAAGAGCTCCTGTCATATGCTGGCTGTGCCCATCTACAGCAGCTGGGGTAGAGCTCAGAGCAGCAGAGAGCACGGCAGCTCCTTTACCAGGCAATAATCAATAATAAAGAACACTGCGCCATTCGTGTGATGTATAATTATAACATGGGGCAAAGTGAGCGCCACTTAAAAATGGAGTCAGACAGTTTTCACAGAAGTGTTGTCCGACCCCAATGGCTTGTTTTTCGTGTGCCTAAGCTGTTCAAACCAATTGCTGTTCAGCGTGAAAGCAGCAATCGGGGTCAGTGAGCAGGTCAGGAGGAAAGATATAGTGTATTGATTTCCCACCAGGAGCAGGGCCTCCACAGGGCACAGTGGTAGGGTTGAGGAGCCAAGCGGCACGCCTCATTGCAATCGGGGAGAGCGGTTCAAAGGCCGAGCGCTTTTCATTTGGAGTCATGATGAATTGGGCACTGATGAATTCTAGTGTAGAACTTGAGCCTGAGCGGCACCCTGAAGCTCGAAACTCGAAGGGGAGGCTGGAAGATTACACAACAGCGAACCCCACTACCTTCAAACACAAGTTATAAACAAGGAACAATGGGAAACAACTGTCACCCAATGGAAAAGCATTGGCCATTGCTGCTTAATTCTGCCGGAACCACGACTGGTCTGTGAGATGCAAGCTACAACAATGTAGGTTCATTCTGCCCCTTTTGTTGAAGGGGACGGTAGACTCAATAAACACACCAAATGTGACAGCATGTGCGATTAATCTGCGTGGCTTTAAATGACTTTACTAAATCATTTGGCTCTCTGTGTTACCGTCAAAGCCACACAAACCTCCCATTCCAATTGGCCGAGTGCAGAAGCTATATCACAGCACCATTATTGACAAAGATTCCGAAAACCAGCACACTGACACAATAGATGGGGAAGAATTCTCTACTGTCTCTGAAACGCACCGGCAAAAAGCAGTGATGGGAGGTTTTGCATGTTCTTACATATTATGAAATATTCCCCTGGAATCACAGTGGGCTGAATACATGATTCATATGACAAATGACAGCACTCGGGCACAGAAGGCTCCTCATGTCAGCGGCTCAGGAGTATTGTTATGACTGCCTTACAAGTCGTGCAATTACCGGTCATGCAATATTCACTCAGGATGTCGGCAAATCCTTGACAGATTAAGAAGCCATTTGCTGGATTTGACTGCTCACAGAGAATGCAGGCACATTCGAAGCAGTCTAGATTGCATAAATTTGATCATATTGTCACCCAGACCATACCGGTTATAAAAGCCATGTGACAAAGTTAAAATATTATGACATTTTAGGAAACATAGATATGTTAAGCTATAATTTTCCTGAAACTAGCAGATAACTGACTAGAAAGATAACTTTACAATATAACAATATAAAGATAAATAATGGAATAAGATGTATGTTACCAAAAATAGATCAAGATATGTTATCAGAGTTTAGTATATAGAATACTAATCACAAAGGTTTTGCAATCACAAGTTAATGTTTATGTAACTATATTATCCATGCAAATCTGCCCTCTGCAAATTTGTCTTGATTCTATCACATCACACTGCATTTGTTCAACTATCTTTCTTCTTCTCCCTTTCACAGCTATTGTGAAAAATTATCAATTCAACATCCAAGCATGTACATGGGTACCATTGGTATCAATCTTTATTAATTTGTAAATTCCATTTCTATGGCTGTAATCATTAAAAAAATTATGTCACTACTGCTAAAATTACTTAATACATTCATGTTTATATATAGAAACATACATTTTATATCTTATAAAATTTAAACTCCTTTATCATGTTTTTAATTGGTAAAGGAATATTAAAAGTTTTGATATTGTTGTGTACATTAAATTGATATCCCTGAATAATAGGCACCAAGGATCCTATGGAGTCATGATTCTTCTAGATCAAATTTGTTGACCTAAAACTTAATCTTTATTTTAATCCCTAGCCTCTCCAAACTCTTGTATTTATTCTGAACACAAATCTGATCAAGACAGATGCCGAACATTTGAACTAAATGTGGAAAGCCAAGGCAGATGTAACTGAGAAGAGCCGTCTTGGCAGAGATGAGTAGGCATCAATCCAAATCAGGCTGCAAAACATCCTCCAAACAACAACAAATGCAATAAAATAAATGAAGAATGCTGCAACCAGACGATCGAAACATACTTACATACCTCTGGAAAAAAATCATAGAATCACTAGGTTGAGGTAGTAAGGAAACCCTTTTAATTTAGGTGTCTATATATATATATAAATCTAAATCAATAATTATAAGATGTCTTATTTCCTCCAAAGACAAATAACCTAAATTGAAGGACACTTTTTTCCTTGGGTCTCAGGTGGAGATTTTTATATATTGGTTAGGTTATTTGTCTTTGGAGGAAATAAGACATCTTACAATTATTGATTTAGATTTTTTCAAATTTATTTTTATTTTCAATTTCACAAATTCCTCTTTAGTGTACAACAGTAATAAATACGTTTCCCAACATCAGTGAAAAGATAGATGCGAAAATAAAATGTTCACTACAATGGACATAAATGAATGGATGTAACACACCTATGACGTATTGATTTCTGTTTGAAAGGCATATAACAGAAATAATGTTTGAGTTTGCTTAAGAATATTCACTTGTTATTTAATCCTATGTGCCCATTATGGTACCATTAGTGGGAAATGACGAGCGTTTTTTGTTTTGAAAACTAGGGGGTTGTTGAGGAGGATGCGAGAGGGAGAGGGAGAGAGTTACAGTGTGGGGTGACAGAGATTAGGGGAGTTGTGTTTAAGGAAAAGAGAGTTATGATTATATGAAGTGAGTTGAATAAGGATTGACATAACATTTAAATATGTATGTTTGTTTGTTTTTCCTTGCACTTTTTTTTGTTTTTGGACGGTTTCTGTCCAGAAATGTTTTTTTTCCCCCACGAAGGAGAGAACTATTCATGGAGGCCTGTCGGTTAACGTCTGAGCTTCAACTGTTTGGTCGGACTGAAATACGTTGTCTACGGGGAAACACCCTTATGAAAATTCACTATGGCTTCCTATGATTTTTATGCAGTAAAACCATAGTAAGCAGAGTTGAGGTACTATGGTACCTCATGATACATTGGTACTACCCATAGTACTACATAGTACTACCATGGTTTATCCATAGCACTTCATGGAAACTATTGTACTACATGGTAAAACAAACCCCATGGTTTATGACCAAGATTATACTAGGATTTAACTGTAGTGAAACCATGATAAAACCATAGTCATGGTTTCCATAGTTACCCAAAAAACCATGAAAAATTGTAAACCATTGTAAACCATGGTTACTTAATCATAGTAAAACCATGGTTAATTTTTGTAAGGGCGATGGGGGACTGGGACGGAGTTTGTCCATTCGGGGAACTATTTTCGCCAAAATGCTGATCTGTGGACTGTACTATGAAGCGGGGTTACTGGCTTATCGGGGTAACTTGGATTTAAGGTACCACAGTTTAAATGGACTTCATATTCCTTCACTTACATTTCGCACAGACTACCTTAAATCCGACAAGTTACCCCAATAAGCCAGTAACCCGCTTTGTAACCACAGGATTCAGTTTTCCTGTTCATCCACTTTTCTAGCTGCTGTGTGGTGTTCCTCAGTCAGTGGCTAAGTTATACGAGTAAGGAGGACATTCACCGATTTGGTATGAGCACCAACACGAGCACCAATGAGACGGTACCTCAGACAGTGAGTTGAAACCGTCCAGGGTGGTTTATTTTATTTATTTATTTTGTTGTTGTTATTATCTAGCTTTGAATGTATTTGTGTGTGCAAATGTTCAAATGCATAAACCGTCATGGTCTGTTAATAAATGGTGGTTCTTCCTTTTAAATTTTAACGCTTGGCCAGAGGTTTGTTTGAAAGGAACCTAAAAGTACTGTTGCTGGGTGACATTAACAGAATTGTGTTTGCTATTCAGTATATTAGATTGACTTTATATTTCATTATTGTCTGTTTACTTTTTAAGATATGTCTCAAAGTGGAGGCTCACACTGTTAATATCATTTAAGGAAAGAGAGGTTTAATTATACAGCATCTTTTAGTAGCCATTTCCATAGGCTACCTCAGGCAATCTATTTAGCGATAATTTAACCCTAGACATATCTTGCCCGGCACATTCCACAGGAGCGTCTCCCTAGACAGATTGTATGGTAGTTTTATTAGTTGTCTGGTGGGAATGTTACACACACGCACACATTT
>JABFEB020000026.1:5616904-5656672 GCA_019775895.2 Stomatorhinus ivindoensis
TATATATATTGATGTTGAGGACAGGAAACGGACTTACAGTCCTCTTCGTTTGTATGTCTCAAAGTCTGTAAGTTGAAAGTTCATAAGTCGAGGTGCATCTGTAATTCTCTACTTATTCTTGAAGCAAATGAACACTTTGGCAATGTTAATTGGTGGGGGTCATGTAGAACAACATCTTAATGAAGTATCTAGACAAAAAGTGAAATCATTCTGTTTGCTGGCTCTGTTTCTACATTATGTTTTGCCTCCAAAGCACCACTGGACTGACCTCTGCTGATACCGGTAAGTTGTCTGTTGCTAACGAGCACGTTTGTTGCTGAGACTGCAACTGTCACTCAAGAATATATCAATGTATATTCATGAAGGAACAAGCAAGCCCCATCAACCCAAAGGTAGCCGAAAGGTGAAATTTGCGGTTAGAGGAAGAATTCTCTGAAGTTGAGAAAAAAGAGAAATGTAATGCAGTTAGTTTACACCTTCATAAGTTCTTCTTAATGCACAACTGGTCACGATAATAAGATTTTAATTTCTTTTACTGTGATTTAGGAAGCCAGAGTGGCAGCCTGACAACTCTTCAAGGGCATTGTCATTAGAGTGCTTGGATATACTACACTTCATAGCCAATGCAACATCAAAGGGTAGTAATTCCCCAACCCACCTACTTCATATACTTTAAATCAAAATTCACACCACCAGCCAAATTAGGTGGTGATGTTAATAACAACAAAGATCTTCACAATGTATTATACACAAAGATGCTAACAATATAATTTTGGTTAACAAGGCATAGTAAAACGCGTGGAAAGAATTTTTAATAGTCTTCCTTAAGACATTATTCAAACATTCACAGATGTTTTCCATAACTTAATTGATTTACTTCAGCTAAGAATTAAGTATCAATGTACAGCTATCATGCCAGCCACATCGCCTATATATGGAAACACAGAAGAGAGAGGCTGCATCTTAAGTGGCTTCATGCTGATTAAAAGGCACAACTAAACCTGGCAGCCAGGAGGTAATATCCAGTTACTTTTTATATTCAAATCCATATTTTCATGTCTTCTCAGGATGCCATGTGAAGCAAACTATTCTGAGTGATAGCTGCTGCTGCATCAGTTTTATCAATCAAAATCTCAATGCAAAGCTCATGTTTTGTAGGTGCCAGAAAAGCTGCCAGTTTTCCTACTGGTTACTATTACAAGTCAGGCAGCTGTCAATGGCCTGATCCACTGCAATAGTCAGCCCAGCTCAGCTAGACATAGCGCTGTCGAGTGAGACAAAACAATTCAGGCACCAACCTGATCCCCCCGCCAGCTGGGCCAATGAAGCTTTGCGGACTTCAGAAAATCACAGTAACATAAATTAATTGTGTTTAATTTGCACATCTTCAACGTTGCTCTCAAAGGAAACAGCATTAAACCATTTACTGACTGTACGACAGAGGTAACTCTGCAAGCAGTAAACGTTAAAGATCAGGTCTTATAAGAATGAAACAGCTGCAGAAACAAAGGTTCATATTTTTTATATGAATTTGTCCCTCAATCAAAACCTGGATGCTACGAGAGACCAGCTCTTCAGTGATAAAGATCAATCGGTTGTTAACACCTTGTCAGGTCATGACTGTCTCTCGGAATAGGTATCCCTGACATTACACCCCTGAGCACACTGTTGGCAAGAATGGCATTTCTCGGCTGCCTCCATCTGCCTGAAACAGCAATCGTTCAATGTTAAATAGGTTGCAGCAATACGATTCACAAATGGTTTGTTTAATTGATCGAAAATATTCTACATAAATATAATGGAAAAAAATGTTGTGGAAAATATATATTTTTTTTGGTTTTGAAAGTATGTACAAGAGGTCAATATTCAGGAAATATTGGTACCAGTGTTCATGCCATTCAACCATTCTAGTCTGAGCCAAGACTCAGTTCAACTGGGGGGCAGGGTAATCTGAAAGTCCATTACCAGAGCTGGGTAGCCAAGTTGAAGTAAAATTTTAGACTTTGAATCTGAATTAAAAAGCCATAAATAAAAAATCTCTAACTTTTGCAGTTATTTTAAACAATTTATAAATATTAAAAATTTTGGAACTAAGAAATAAAGGATTTCTCAAGCATGCATAAAACAATACAAAATACCTTGAATGGTCTAGATGTCTTTTTATTAAACATTCACACAATGAAGGTAAAGTGCACACACTTATGTAACAGGGCTAAAATGGTACATGTGTTCATAGCATACCATTTCGGTACATTTGTGGTTTGATATGCGGCTTGGTAACATTTTAGTTTCCCAATAAATTGCACCAACACTAGAGAGTGAGTAGTTGAAAAGACCAAGACTATTTGTTGACTCTGTTATACCGAACTCACATTATGTTGGAAACACATCCATTGTGCTAACTCATCTGAGACAACATCATATGAGTATGTGTATAATCAGAGCAGAGCAGAAACAGCAAGCTAGTATTCTTATGGCATTTATAGAGCTTTTGTCAGAAAATTCACAATGTGCCAAAAATAATTACAGCTATAGGCATGTTTATTGTTACAGCAGAGAACACGGCATTTAGGAGAGATTTAGTGTTTGTTGATGGTTGTTATGATGTTACATTTTTGATTTTTGACAATTATTTTACACACTTATTTTTCACAATGTAAAACTCTCTTTGGTTTTATTATTCAGACACATCAACGGATGAATTGCCTTTGGTTTACAACTGTTCCTAATTGTGTTTGTTTGCAGTTTTAATAATAAATAATCTCAAAACTAAATTCGCTTTACTCTGCTGTGCCGAAACTACACCAAACCATAAACCCAAAACCAAGATTTGTACAGAATTATGAATTTTGTGTGCCACTGCCTTTATATGTAACATCATGTGTGATATGACTGAAACTCTCCAAATTACAACGACATATTGGTTTTCAGAAATACAATTGTTGAGAGCATTTTATGCTCAACATGTCACATTTAAAGGCACTTTTTTAATTGGCGTGAAACTGCACCAAAAGTCCATTCAACAATTGATGAAGGATTTGGTGAACCCTGCAGGAATATTATATAGGCAACATTTTAATTGCATACTGCAGTAATGTTGCTTGATTACTGTGTAAAACACAATCTGGCGGGAGGCTTAGCCTGTCACTTCCTCTTGACAAAAGGAGTTTGTTAGCATTAGCCTACATACGTTACTTTAAGTTTCTTTTCCTAACGTCGATAGAAAAAAAGTTGTGCCAGCCACCTCAGATGCTTTGCATTTGTATTCTGCAGTATGCTTCTTTGTACTGAATGCCTTGGACAGAAACCCCTTACAGTATATAAACACAAACTGGGTAACTGCTGACTTAGCAGACATAATGAGGGGTATACAAGCTGCAGACATATGCAGTGGACTTGGAAGGACTCAGGAAGAGTGTTCGGGTCTAAATAAGTAAAAATTCACCCAAGTCCATTGACATTTTGACTTGTAACTGAGTATCACGACTCTGACTGACAGCCCAAAAGACACCAATCAGGAGCAGCCTGAGACCTGGTAATGCCAAGAGGAACATGCAAAACACTCCAGGCAATGGAGTTCACTCACAGTAAACACTGCTTTAACAAATCCCTGTTAATGGATCTGTAAGCATCCTCTGGTTTCTCCCCTCCTTTTTAGGATACTGAATTAATTTTTCTTCTGTACTGATTAAAAATTTACCTACCACATGCTACTATGCAACAGAAAAAAGTAAATCTTTTCCTTTTTAGCTTATTTCCATATCAAATATTTTTGAGATGTACACTTCAGAAGTAAAAACGTGTGCTGAGGAAATCCAAGGCGATTTTTGATCTTTCCCAAGGTCTAGGAAAACCCAGCATTTTTAGTTGGATAGTGAGTGCAAATACCATCATCTTTTAAGCTCATGTATATCAAAGAGCAACATTTATATTTAAGCATACAGGCTGGCCTTGTATTGCCAAAAATGCCAGCATAAATCTTTCAGGGGAGAATGCATTACGTGCATATACACATGTCTGGGAGAGTACCACCTTGTTATTCAGAGGGGTTTGACATTTGGAGGATTAAGACCAGCAGCAGGTTTCTATTGCATGGTTACAGCCAGTCCTGTGGAGTTTCCATCATGGTGAGTAAGATGTGCTGTATACCGCAGTACTGACGACATAATGAACCACCATGCAAGAACATTGTATTGCCCACCGCTACTCTAAATAAGCCTCTTACAGCTGGCTCACCTCCAACAGAGAAAGCATTTTTTAATACTGCAAAAAAAATGCCATGCACTTTTTAATTTAAATGTTATTTTATTTGTTGTGGTTTGAATGTCAAACCACTTTCCAATGCAAAGTAATGAAGTTACTACAAAGCATACCTGTATAGTTATGTTTTCATTTTTGAAATAAAGAAAACTATAGAACCTTAAAAATATGTGTTTCTGCAAAAACCAGGAAAATTCTATCCATCGTGCACTACACTGCAGCTAATTATCTGCATTCGTTTAAAAATAACCATCTTTTAATTGTTTCTATGTTTTTTGAAAAATTAACAGATCTCTTTCCCTATTAAAGAATTCCTAAAATTAAATTATTAAACAAAGCTTTTTATAGAAGCGGAAAATTGACAACTTCAATAACTATTCAAATCTTGTAGCACTTCACTAATTAATTCCATTGAAATGAGTCTAATTAAATTGCCCTAATAAAAAGCAGCTGACTGCCATTTCGCCATACAGAAAGCACTTGTAATAGGTTATCTGCACAGTCCTCAGGAACAATGACAAGCCAAAGCCCTGTAAATACAGCCTTCTCTTGCACATGCTACATCATGTGTCATCAGCATGACTAATACCAGTCGAAGTCACACTACAGTACATACAAAACAGGTAACATTTATTTTGCCCACAATTTCTCCCGAGTCCATTTCGTTCATTTTAAATAAGATGTTTGGGGCCCTTTGTGTACCTTTTCCTATTCAAAGCTGGCCCCAATTAAAAGCATTCAGACAAAGCGGCTTTCAAGAGGCTGTCCCCCTCCGCTGCTGAGACAGTTTCCCATGACATGGGAATTCCTTTACTCCAAAGTCGCAGCTCACGGTGCAGATGCTGCCGGAGGCCAGTGCCGGCTCTGCACTGGGGCACAGGGGGCTTTGTTCTGTTCATCTGCTAAGATTCTAAGCCTGGTAGCTCCACTTAGGAGAAGCGGCAAAGCAGGATACTAGTCTCTGCTCTATGAAAATCAAGGCTGTATTTGGGTCTTTGGTTAATCTGACCAAAACTGGTAAAGTATTTATATCGGTTACAGTACTGTATTTTCTTTAATACAGATGGAAAATTTACTGCAAAGTGACTCTGAAAGTATCACATAGTAAAACAATCACATTAGAAGAACATTAAAGATAATAATGAAAAATAAACCTTTGTATTTTTTATTTACATTTAAACCAAATGACAACGAAAGTGAAAATGAGAAATTAAAAAAAGTTAAGGAAATGTTAATCGTGGAACTCATTATTTAGCTAAGCATATTCCTTATTTAATTTAATAAAAACAAATAACCCTGATCATAACCCTAACCCTAACAATAGATAGGTATAAGCACACATGCACTACCATTGAGGCACAAGGCAAGTGAACAGAAACTGACAAGAATGTCTTGCCCCAAACTTTACATTCAGCAGGTACACATGATACTAAGGACTTATTTTCATTACCCATTTCAAACATTTTTCATTGTGGCCTGTCTATTGTTTAAATTGGTAAAAAGTTGACAATCTGCATTTGAAACATCATTTTCCCGCACTACACACTGTATATACAAATTCATAAAACAGTAAGGTATGGTGGGTTATTCTGGCAATTTTAGAACAGCCTGAGAATTTTTTATACTGTGAAATAGTTTCAGCCTTTCATTGCAATAGCTATTATATAGAAATATTCATGAATAATACAGATCATTAAATCATTTTAAATTATTTGCTGGCCTGGCTGAAAATATGTTGTGAATACAGAGGTTAAAAAGAAACACATTGTATTGCAGTATCCATGCAATTGTATCGTGCATCAAGGTTTAGGCACTCAGCAAATTTGTTTATCTTGATTGATATTTCATTTAAGCTCTTTTTCATGCATATGCACTTGTATTCCAGTGGATTGTTTTGTAGTCATATTTTGACTGTATAATGGTGCTCTTTATTAAACAGAAGTATTCAGTCTTTTCCCTCAATAAAATCACATCAGACATTAATATATTTCAAAGCAGCAGAAACCCTCAAACACCAGCATCCATCCATATAGCCATCCATCCATTTTCTTAACTTTCTTGTCCTATGCAGGGTTGGGGGGGTTCAGAGTCGATGCTGAAAGTTACAGGCACAAGGCAGGGAATAACCCAGGATGGGGCACAAACACACCTTTACACTTATAAACACCAAAAGTAATCCTAAAATATAATGTATAAAAGGAAATATCGCTACAGTTAAATAAAGAAACAACACAACTATATATAATAGTAATGGAATATGCCATATCTGTAATTTTAAAATTGTACATTAATATTGAACACTCATAAAATGAAATAAAAATGTATAAACACGAATATACTAGTATGATAACAAAACACCAACAGCATATAAAAACATCTCTAAATCACTATATGTCTTGAACAATTTTTTAACACAATTCTTTCAACAAGCCCAAAAGCAACTGGGTCACTGAAAAAAAATCAAAAATGCTTCTTTCAAGTATTGAATTAAAATCAGTGAGTTGTCTTTAAAATATTTGAAAAGAGATCAACGAGATCTGGCCAGTGCTCTGTCAAATCAAGTTTACACTGCAGACTTAGCAGAAATGGGTCTTTCTGATGGAGGAAGTGACCCATTAAGGACTGTGTACATATGCAAATAGGTGGCAGGCAGGTGTCTGAGCCCAACAGAGCGGGGACACTGAAGCAGTTTAACACTCATTCGCCCACGGCAGGAAGCAACAACCCAGAATGAGGAGAAGGAAGAAGAAGAGGAGAGGGATCTGATGTCTGCCTCTCCAGAATTTTTCACGGTGAACACAGCCATTGAATATCACCCTCACTTTAAGAAATGTATTTAACAGCTAAATATAAATATGCACGCTTGATCTGGGAGGATTACTGAGGCTGGCTCATCCTGCCTTGTGAGCCAGCAAAGCAGCAGTTCATGGCACTGGCTACACAGGCATCCCCAAAAAGCCCTGGTTCATGTTTATTTATCTACTCGATGTCAATACCTTACACAGCCAGTAAGGGAAGAACATCCCAGGCCGCTCTCTCCAAGGAAAGAGAAATCTAATCTTTGCTTCTTTTCAGGACCTGGCCTGTTATAGCTCCCAGGGAGAGCACCAAATGTGTGTCGAGGGCAGCATTGAGACATAAAATTTATTTGCTGTTTGAGTCTAGGATTACATCCAAGATGGACTGTGCCGAGAAACCAACCCCCACAACACAACAAACAGAACTATTAAAGAATAGCCCTTACACCGATTCTCATGACGAAAGCATGACATGATCTGCGCAGGACATACATAGTGTGCAAGAAGCTGGCATGAACATATAAGCCACTTGAATTTTCTTCAAGACAACTGAAAGATAATATAAAGATAAGATAATGTATGATGACATTACACAAAAATGCTTTGAAAATGCATTTTTAATTCCCCAAAGGTGTTTATTCAGGGTGTATTAAAATAAAATAATCATGCAACTATGTGGTGTATGTATTGTATAACCATTTCATATACAATTACAGTATTACAGTATTTCTTATTTACAGAACGGTGTGCATTATGATAAAGGCAAATAGACACCTACAGCTGTTTGGCATCTCCATTTTTCTATAAACCAAGAAGGAGGGTCTACCACGCTATACTGAAAAATTATATTTATAGCAATATTGCTAGCGAACAATGCCAATCCTATAGACATTTTAACCGAGACAAACAACATGCCTGTCCCTCCAGCTCGATTGCAAATATACACTATCTATTACCAGTTTTCCACCAATGACCCTGTGCTAAAATGACAGCAGAGTAAATCCTCCATATACACCGGTGTATCCCAGAAGGCTGGCAGGTACAGTCCTGGTCTGGCCTATTTTCAAGGCTATCCCCATAGAAACATCTAGTCACGGTTTCATTGAAAAAAAGAATTGCCACCTTCAAATATACTACATATCAGCATCTCTTCTGTCGCCTCCTTTAAAAAAAAAACATAGCACTCCATCTAAAATCAACTAACAAAATCAACTCATCCCTTTTTTCCCTCCATTTGAAGCACATCATTTGTAGTGTAGCCAGAACCTCCCCAGATGGGCGCTGGAGAGTCTTGAACTGTCGGTTTGATTGCTCTTGCCTGAGGCATTAGGTTCAATCCACCATGTCGCACCTCAGTAGCTCTACCCAGACTGGAGAATTCAGACTCAATTTACCCCTGGGATTTGTTAACTTTCACGTACATTTAGTTGTGCAGTTAGCCAGCTCAAAATTGATAAACCTGTTGCTCACAGTACTGATTTGCTGCCAGAAGTTCTGATGGCAAAAAGTAAAAGGCAACCATCCCCAACCCCCAATTTTTCTGAAGTTGGGAAATATGCATAAATTTCATTAACCTAAAAAAAGAAACAAAAATCCAAACCATATTCACCCACTAGAGTGTGCAGAAATACTACCCCTCAAACCATTAAAAGAAATATTTGTCATATACCAATGATGAATTTAAAAAAAAAGACAAAAATTGCTATATTTTTAAAATATGAACAACAACAAAAAAAAATGTCAGCCAAACATGGGCAAGCTTGAGAGAGACCCAGCTAAACAGTTATTTAAATGTAAATAAATAGGAACTTTATCTTCTTTCCCCCGCAAAGTTTGCTGTTTTATCTGAAAACTCCCGAGGCTTTTCTTTTTTTTCAATATCTAAGTCTATTATATAGTCTTTGCTGCAGGCCAAAACATATACTACAGGAGTGGTAATGCTAGCCCGAGACATGCCTGTGAGAATTAATGTGGCCATGGCTGGGGCTCGCGGCGGTATCACTATCAGCTTAAGACGATTACTGCATGTCATTTGTCATTTGTATGATACTGCTATACACCAACGTTTAATTTTCTGCAGCACTTTATCAGACTCGGACTTCACATTCTATGGTCCATTGTCTTTGACCTATTTATACATTAACCTACGGCAATAGGAGCAGACAAACACATCCATCGCCTGCCTCTCCATCCAGACTGCAACACCTGACCAGAGAAGTCCCTCTTTTACACTGCCATGCATGTGGAAGAAGGTTTACAGTGATGCTCAGGAAGCTTTTCATTAAACACGGCGTTCTCTAAACAGCATCCCTGGATAGAGAGCAGCCCTGGGATGAAGTCAAGAACTCCATTAGTTCTACAGGGTGCAATTTTTTTTTATCTACATAAAAAGCAGGAAAACATATGATGTCTATATATGTATGTTTGTGTGCAAAGACTATCTGAATATAAATCACCCATCAGTACAGCAAGGTGATTTAATGGTGATTTGGCAGAAGACAGCCGAGATGAGGACACCAAGGAGGCAGGAATACCCTGAACTGCCAGGCAATGCCAGGAGTGTGTGGCCATGCAGATGATACAGTACATGGAAAAAACTGAGCGGTGAATATTAATCATGCATAAATAAGTTACATCACCAATTCAGTAAGTGACACCAGTGAAGAAGTAAGACTACAAATAATTCCATCTTTAGAATAATATAATTATATCTAGTAATTAGCTAGCTGACATTTTCCAACTTTATTAATGTTTATAGGTACAGTATATCTGTATGAGTGCTCACATAACTGCCAAATTATAGGACAAACCTAAAATATACAAATATACTTAGGCCTATTTATTAATTAATGCCACTTGGCACTAATCAATCTCAAACTGAGTTGGAGTTGAGTAAATCAATAGTTATCATGAAATGCAGCATCCTTTCATGATTTAGTCCCCTAACTACCACACTCCATTAAGTGGTCTGTCTTACTGCAAAGCACACAGACACGGACAGCTCCTTCTCCCCAGGCTCCAATAAACCCATCATAAGGCAAAAATATAAGGCGGAAATGCATTTTAATACAATTAACTTAACTTCAGTAATGTACTGAAAGCAAAAACCATGTACCCATCATAAACTCGAAATATTATAACATGGATCATCATAATATAACTTTCTAATGCAAGAAGACACCATTGTGACATCAACACTTCTTCCGCACCACCATCTAGTACTAGATCTACCCACCTAGAACTGTCTATCATCACAGACTAGCTTGCCATTTGCCACATACAGACATTGTACGCACATGGACTACCACTTTAAAGTCTGCATGTGTAGTATTTATTTGTTTTTACCTTGTGTACTGTATAATGTTATTTTGGACTCTCCAGTGTCAGCACTTTATTTTAAAACTACCTGTTTTTAGGGCTGCCGTGATTAGTCGACGCGGTTGATGATGTTGATGCTGAAAATACATCAACATCAATATTTTAATTAGACGGGTTGTGTTTATTTTTATTTTGACGAAACTATCTTCATGATTTCCAAAATGGTTCAATCCATCATAACATTTTTTTAAATATTACTAATAATAATAATAATAATAATCAATCCTTTATTGTCCCCGTGGGGAAATTACTTTTATGCCTCCCTCAACTTGCTCTTGTAGAGCAAGCTGTCCGCAAGGGGCAGCCACCCGTAGCGGCGCCCAGGGAGCTGGGGGTTAAGGGCCTTGCTCAAGGACCCACAGACAGGCTGAGGCTGGGTTTGAACCGGTGACCTTGTGATTACAAGCACACAGGCTTAGCCCACTGAGCCACATGCTGCCCCCATTACTATGTAATCATGAGAGTAGTTCAAATTATCACTAAACAAAAAAGGTGGTTTTACACGGCGCAAAGTTTTGATGGCATACCATGGCGACAAGCCACCACAGCACTTCACTGCTTGCTTCCATGATTTACCAAAACAGTAGCATATGGTGCTTCAGTAACCGAATCTAATAAGCATTAGGATATGCCGAATTCATACAGATTGCCAACTTTTTGGGCATAAGAATACCAATCTCATTAATATTTTAGACATACGACTAATCTACTTATCGAATTGTGGGCGAAAATAATGTCTGAAAAGCCGGCGTCCATTATCTGAAGCCCTGTAACTGTGACAGACAGTTTGTTGTTGTCAAAATAAAACTAACTTAAACGGTAAATTTGATTTCCTGGAGGAAAATGAATTGTTTATACTAATCAAGCAATCCATAAAACAGTCTGTAGATTAATCCATTGAAAACAGTCGTTAGTGGTGGTCCTTCCTGTTTTACTGGCTGTCTTAAATCAGTGCTTTCTATTGTTATTCTGTTTCTATTGTCATTGTTTTTAAATTGTTGCACAAGGAGAGACATCAAGAAATTTTCACTGTATTGCAGTATAAAGACAATAAAGTTTCCTTATCTATCTACCATACTGTATCCACAATGGAGTTTTTTTTGGATTATTTGGATAACCTCCTGATCAGTGCTTAATTTGTGTCAGACATAACGTGCGCCGGGACCTCTGTTTTTAACTGTTTGCAATCGGGCACTTACTTCTGCTGATCCGGCTGATCTCCGGTTAAAATACAAAAATTGTAATATAAAATCAAAAAATAAAATAAGTATGTATTTTAATTTACAGACTGATTTTCACGCAATTTCACAATTTCATATCCTTTATTAGTTTAGGTTTACTCTTAAAAATAGGTACCGTGTTTCAGCACCATTTTTGTACAAGTTCCGGGACCTGCACTCGCCTCATTACCCCTCCAATCTCATATGCCTTTCGCATTCCAGCACTTTCTGATTTACAAATTAAGCACTGCTCCTGATCCACTGAAGGTTCTCCCACTTTCATCTCCAGTTCAGCACCCAACAGATCAAGTACTTGCTTCAGGTTAAAACAGCGGAGCCCCTCCTGGAACTTGCTGTATTTCTTGCTGTACACTTAAGTCACATATTCCCCAGACTGATAACAGAACATTCATTCTAATTTCAACAAAAAGCCATATAATTTGATGGTGTTTATTTGTGCCCTCGCAAAGTACAAATTAATATTAACCTTAACTGGGGCAAATTAATCATTCAGGTTACTTAATTGAACACTTAATTTAACTATTAAATAGTTAGTAATAAATCAAAAACTTTATTAATGGCTCATAATTTAATTTAGTAGTGTTTTTAGTGTAAAAAATAAGAACCATAATTTAACTATGTCTTATTACTAAGTGTAAGGACAAACACATTAATAGGCCATTTACAACCTTGCAAAAGGTTAAACCTTTCCTTGTTGCATAAGCTGCCATGTTTAAATCAAATCTGCCATGTTAACGAATTCTGTCTTTTCAGACTCAAATTCAGACTGAGTAGTTTTAAATGTCTAAAATACAGGAAAAAGAACACAATCACCAGAAACCACTCAAAGCACCAGTAAAACCCTACCTAGATCAGGAGTAATACAACATAAAGTGGCACAGTCTACATTTTAAAAGGTGAATAGGTAGTGGATGTGGAAGATGCTGTTAGAATGGACACAAGAGGAACAGAGACTTGGAATAGAGGAATGGAGCCAGGCAGCTGTAAGAGAAGAGAGAACTACAGATGAAAACTGGAGGGGATTGTGATGCTGGATGGAACAGTAGAAAATAAAAGAAGAAATACCTAGGCAGTCTGGGGACAGTTAATAAAGACATGGCTGGCAGGAGTCATTGCGTACACTGTAGGGGAAGAGATTGATCTTCTGACACATGATGAATGAATTCTGTCAGACCCTATGGTCCAGCTAGAGGGGGAGACCAGGAGACGCAGGGTGGGGGACAGTGTCAGAGAGAAACGCTGGGAGATGATGAGCATTTAACTTTACACTCAAGCAGACATTAAATTTCTCTCTGCTCTTAACATAATTAAAGTCTTAAAACGCATTTAATAAAAATGAAAGTCATAATAACTGATTAATTTCTTTCTGTAGAATTATTGACACTAAAGGAAGTGTATAAATTTCTTTTCTGAATCCACAGTGTTCATGTGTTGGAGGCTGATTTGTAGGAAATAAATATAAGAACACTTAGCAGCCAATCACAAGAATTATGCTGGCTAGTTTGCAGCCCACAAATCACAAAGTCTACTACCCTCACATTTAAAACATCTTATACATTTCCAATAAATCTAGCATTTAAAAAGGACTATACTTACTCTTGTTCTTTTCCTAAGTGAATTTAACATGAATGAATGTAAAATGAATGACACCCTTTCATCACCAAACTTAATTTCACTTTTCTGTCTGGATTTCCCTAATCAATAATAAGGCATGATAATATTGCTCTCAAAATCTGGAAGAGGAAGTGTGAGAAAAACCCTACATGGCCAAGACACAAGCAAGCATTCCAAACCTTTCTTCTGGAAAACACTGTTTCATTCATCACCCAACCCCCCTCTCCATCCTCCCTCATCCCTGTAAGTCACACAGAAGAGCTTCTGCTCCATAATGAGCCCCATCAGTAAATAACATGCCACTGGCAGGCCTAGGTAACTGGCCCCACACAAGGTCCATTCACACTGCTGTATCTGTCCTGAGATCCTCCTCACTACATCTGCACCGGGGCTGAGGCTCCTTCCTTTACACACTCATGCCATACTTCCTGTCCACTAAAGCTTGCTAATTAACTCATTTATTTATTCATCTGAAGACAGAGGCTCTTCACAAATGGCCTGTGCCATTGCTTTCAGAGCCTAGCCACCTAACAGGGTGCCAGCATCTAGCAGCAGACTAATAAACATATACACTGAAACACAGCAGCCATTTTGGGAGGTGTCGTGCTGCAGTGGAAAGACAATCTGACAGAGCATCACATAAATCAGAGGTACACTGAAAACATTTCTGAGAACACTGATATGATATAAAAATTTATTCACAGCTTCAGACACTCCATAATGTCTGTGTCATGTGATTACTGGCATATACATCTGCAGAGATCTGTGAATGATCAAAATCCAGAAAGCATTATGTGAAATAATTGCAAAATTAACCCTTTTTATGAATATAAATACGTTTTTATCAGGAAACAGCTATGTATAGAGTGTCTCCATTTTTAAACCAAGGAAAAATAATAATTGCCATCTTACAAAGCATCAGCATATGTGACTTAGATGCCAATCATTTGAAATCAAGAAATTTCCAGTTTGCAGTACAAGCATTTTTTTCCTTCGCCACTCAACAAATTACTTTTCATGCCTGACAACTTTGATCTCTTATGTATTATTAAGCGCTTTTCATTTCAAATTCAAACATCTAAAAAGTTCAATCTAGTCAATTAAAATAAACTGTAAAACACTATGCCTAAATACCAACACATAAGGAATATTTAATAAACCATTTTTTAAATGTGCAACTCGTAACAATAACTGTTGAACTCTAAATTAAATGTGAACAAAAGTCCTTTATGCTTGCCACCTCATTAATTTCAGTGTTGTGACACAGTGCTTTGTGGGTGCATTTGCCAGCCCACAGTGCCAAGCCAGCAGATATTTACGAACAGTCTTTTCATGGCTTTCATTTTAAAGCAAGGCAGACCAGATCTGACTCGGCCTAAAATCACAAATCCGCATGCGTCTGATCTCTTTGTGAACACCATGTGCTCGTATAAAAAAAATCAAATTCAAATATATTACTTTTCTAAAAAGGAAAGAACAGATACTACAGGCTACATTTAATGTAAGACTTTGGTTTCATTTCAAGAAATATTTAAAAGCAGGTACAGAAACCAGTATTGCAAGGTCGGCTCAAATTAGCACACAAGCTGCACAGTTCCTACTCTCCAGGCATCTGTCCTGCCCTGCGATGCAGATTGCCAGTAAACATATACACTCGTGAAGGCAAAATCCTACTAGCATGGGTCAAAGCATGTAAGACTCAGACACTGATATTACCTGAAATTGAATGCTCCAGATTGACAAACTGATACAGACAAGACAACAAGACAGACAGACATCCCAACAATGCCCTTTATCGCTGTGCCTGTGTTTTAATTACAGCATTCAATCTTTTTGGGTAGGAGTCTATCAGCATGCAACATCTTGACTTGGCAATATTTGCCCTGTTGAGCACAGCCCTCTCCAGGTCACCCCACGGATTTTCAATCGGATTTAGGTCTGGGCTCTGGCTTGGCCATTCCAAAACAATAATTTTCTTTGATGAAGCCATTTTTGTTGATTTGGATGCATGATTGGGTCATTGTCATGCTGAAAGGAGAAATTCCTCTTCATCTTCAGCTTTCTAGAAGATACCTGAAGGCTTCGGGCCAAAATCGACTGGTGTTTGGAAATGTTCTTAATGCTTTCCACCTTGAATAATGCCTTAGTTCCAGCTTCCACCACCATGCTTCTCTGTGGGTATGTATATTTCGTTGCTGCAGAATGTTGTTTTTGCATACCTTTTGAAATTCAAAAAGTTCAACCTTAGTTTCACTAGATCATAGCACATTTTCCCACATGCTTTTGGGAGACTTGGATGCATTTATTTGCAAAATTCAGCTGGGCCTGAATATTTCACTTTGTAATAAAAGGCTTCCATTTTGCAACCCTACCCCATAGTCCAGACATTTGGAGAATACAGGAGATTGTTGTCACATGTAGTACACAACCAGTACTTGCCAGAAATTCCTGCAGCTCTTTCAATGTTGCTGTAGGCCTCTTGGCAGCCCGTTTGAGCAGTTTTCTTCTTTTCATCAATTTTGGAGGGACGTCCAGTTCTCGGTAACGTCACTGTCCCATATTTTCTGAACTTCTTGAGTGTTGTCCTTGGTTTATCTAATGCCATGGACATTTTTGTACCCATCTCCTGACTGATACCTTTCAATAATGATATCCCTTTAATGCTTTGTAAGCTCTCTGCAAACCATGGCTTTTGCTCTAAGGTACAACTGAGTAAAGGTCTGGAATATTGTACTAGGACAGCTGAACTTTATTTGGAGTTAATCAGAGTCACTTTAACTGATGGCAGGTATGAACCCAAAAAGACTGAATACTGTAATTAACTCAAAAGATACGTCAACAAAGTATTAGTTTAAGAGGGTCCACATTTACGCAAGCAGCTTACTGTATATTTTATTTTTTTATATATTTCCTCCTAACAGATTGTTTGTTTTTCAATTGAATTCTACATGTTATAGGACACATTAAATGTGGGAAAAAGTTGTTTGAAATGATTTATCATGGTCTCATTTTTTACATCACAAAAACCTGGTATTTTAACAAGGGTGTGATCACTTTTTATATCCACTGTATGAGCCCCCATCTATTAGGGCTGTAATGGTACACATTTTCATCGTACCGTTCGGTATATCAATTCTGGTTCAATATGAACAATGAAACAAGTATATACATTCACAGGCAGAACCTATATTCAGAAGTATATGTTAAACACAGTAAACATGATGCCAATTATGACAGTGAGTTGGTTACAGCCAATGCTGTATAAAGTCAGTCAAAATGGACAGCATGGTAACATTTTGGATTCCTTAATAAATTGCACCTTGACACTGGAGAGAATAGCTGATAAGAACAAGATTGTCTGTCGGCTCTGTTATACAAAACTTAGTTATGTTGAGGGAAACATATCCACTGTGCTAACTCATTTGAGACAACATCATCATGGGTGTGTGTACGAGCAGAGCAAAGGAAAACACTTTTCCAGACTGAACTAAAAAAATAATTACGACTATAGGGGTGTTCATTGACATAATTATGCAACCATACTTGGTAGTAGAGAACCCAGGATTTAGACTAGGTTTCGTTCATTATAATTGTTCTGTTATATTTTTAACTATTTATTTATTTGCCATTTATTTTTGATGGGTTGCTGCCCCAACAACCCAGGATACTCTCCAGACCCCCCTGACCCTGAAAAGGAGAAGTGGTTGAAAACACTGGACGGATGGATATTTACCTTTACAATGTGCAAAAAACTATCCCTTAGGTTTTGTTATTGAGACATGTCAGCAGACGCATAGCATTTTAATAATAAATATTTTTAAAACAAATTCTGCTTTCCCTGCTGTAACAAAACTGCAACAAACCATGAACCCAAAACTGAGGTTTGTACTAAACCATAATTTTGTGTACCATTACCCATCTACCATTTATGTTTGTCTATGTACATTTGGGCTGGAAGACATTTTTCAAAAGCAATTCAAATTTATATAACATTTATCATTCGAAGCAATTCCATCCATTTTTTGTAACTGCTTGTCATATTTAGGGTTGTGGGGAGTCCAGAGCCTATGGGCACAAGGATGGGGTGCCAATCCATCATAGGGCACACTCACACATACACACACCTATGGGCAATTTGGCAAGTCCAATTAACTTCAGAATATTTTTGGACTGTAGGGGAAAACCGGAGTACCCAGGGAAAACCTCATGCTGACACAAGGGGAACATGCAAACTTCAACAGAACTCTGGTAAAGACTTGAACCCAGGTCCTAAACACATGAGGCAACAGTGCTATGAACTGCACCACCATGCCACCCCTGTGTCTTGAATGTTAATTATACAATTCTACTACAGACCTAGCCCATCATTGCACAGTAACCTAACTGTGCGCACCTAAAAGGTGAAATCTGTTACATTAGCCTTACCATCTTTAGTAAGCAAAATTATGAGTAGACAATGGTATTATAACACATTTTTTTTATTTAGCTACCCACGGGACAGGAATACCAACAGTAACTACAAAAAATTGGCTAAATTAAGGCATGAAATTGAACAACTGATGCAGGACTAACATAGACTTAAGTGCACAAGACAGATTAAAACTTAAATGACATCATACAGTTAAATGCTGCCAGTCAGATACTGTTTAACTACCTAATTTTTCATACTGTACAGGCATTATACCATGGTATACACTATATTGCAGAGATGTTATTCCAGGACTCTGTAAGCCAGGTGGGGAGGTGCCTCATGATAAACATTCCCAGTGATATCCAAACAGTTAACAGACTTCTGGCCAGCTGAATCTATTCCTAGTGGCAGATCACTTATTTCTACATTACGTGACAAGGACCATTAGTCAAAACTAAAATGAGGTAACACACATGAGATGACTAATAGTAGCCTACACATATCTTCAAAAATTTTTAAGTGGATTTTTGCTATTGATTATTTTTTACTAGAATTTTATTTGAATAACAAAGTTCAACCTCACAAGCCTAATATACAGTGGTACTTTAGTTCTCAAACTCATTAGAACTCGAATTTCTTAAAAGTTGGACCAACCAATTCGGAAAAAAAATACCTAGTACTCGATCTGAATCTCAGAAGTTAAACCGTGAACGCCGACCTAAGATTACGTGTACGTGTGGGGAAATGAGTCACACGGCACGTCTCTCAGCGGAAACATAGGGTAACGCTTCAGTTTCAGCCTCGCATTCACTGTAATAGCATCATGCATGTTTACACTAGCTGAATATATATATTTAGACAGTAAAAATACATTTTGACAATGATAGACAGTAACAGTAATTATTATTATATAATAAAATACATTTTAAAATAAAGATTTCTTATTAACTGTTTTAGCATTAATAATAAACCATTAATACATTTAATATAATATAATAATATTGTCGTGCCAAGCAGGGACAGAATGGAGACAAAGGCACAGACGTCAGGGTTTCGGGGAATACGGGTTTAATTACAGGTAAGGCAGGCAAAAAGCAGACGGACAGTACAGTGACCGGACTGGGGAAACAAACTGAAACGCAGACAAAATACAGAAGACTCATGACAACCAGAAACAGCTGATCACACGGGGATTCTTCACTGGGTTAACTAAGGGGCGTGGCACACAGAAGGAGCGGACGATCGGAGCAGGACACATTGTTTTTTTTTTACTTTACACACTAGATACATTTATTTTCTTACTTTACAAATTACTGTTTTGATAAATGTCCTTAGATGTGTTTAGCACAGAATATGCTCTTCTTGTTTTATCCGGTTCATTTTGTGTTTAAATGGTAAAAAGAAAACATATTTAGGTGTAATTTTTTTGGGGCCAGGAACCAATAAATTGGTTTTCCATTATTTCTTATGAGGAAAATTCGATCAGAACCCAAACTCTTGAGGATTCGATCCGGAGTTCCGAAACGGATTAAGTTCGAGTTCTGAGGTACCACTGTACTTTCATAATTTACAAAGGTAAAGTCAGTCACGTAGGCTTAGCTGTAAAAAAACAAGAAGTCACATTGTAAATAATGGTTAAAAATGTAAACAGTATCTGCAAAAGGTAAATACTAATGGCAAGGTCATATTCTACAATAGTCAGCCCTCTGTATCCATGGATTCCGCATCCACAGATACAACAAATTGTGAATCAAAAATATTCAGGAAAAAAATATCCAAAAAGTTCCAAAAAACTCGAATACAAGTTCTTAAAATATATACAAATTTTCGAAAGATTTAATTAGGTTGTTAACAGAAGATGATGGTGTTTACTGCCAGTTTACTGTCAGTTTTTTTGCTGCTCAGTGAGTGTGAGTGCAGTGACATCTGCCTGCTGTGACATCATGTGCATACTCTCCGCAGAATGAGGAGCGTAAGAACATAAGATAAGATCTGGAAATATACTCTATTGCTAAAAGTTTTGGGACACCTGCCTTTACATGAACATGAACTTTAATGACATCCCATTCTTATTACATATGCTTCAATATGGAGTTGGCCCACTCTTTGTAGCTATAACAGCTTCAACTCTTCTGTGAAGGCTGTCCACATGGTTAAGTAGTGTGTTTATGGGAATTTTTGACCATTCTTCCAGGACAGAATTTGTGAGGTCAGGCACTGATGTTGGACGTTATGGCCTGGCTCGCAGTCGCCCCCCTAATTCATCCCAAAGCTGTTCTATCGGGTTGAAATCATGCCTCTGTGCAGGCCAGTCAAGTTCCTCCACACCAAACTCGTTCATCCATGTACTCATGGACCTTGCTTTGTGCATTGGTGTGCAGTCATTTTGGAACAGGAAAGGGCCATCCCCAAACTGTTCCCACAAAGCTGGGAGCATGAAATTGTTTAAGATGGCTTTGAATGCCTTTTCACTGCAACTAAGGGGCCAAGCCCAACCTCCGAAAAACATTCCCACAGCATAATCTTTCCTCCACCAAACTTTACACTTGGCACAATGCAGTCAGGCAAGTACCGTTCTCTTGGCAACTGCCAAACTCAGACTCGTTCATTGGATTGCCAGATAGAGAAGCATGATTCGTCTCTCGAGAGAACACACTGGGTTTCCAACGCTTTGCATTGCACTTGGTGATGTAAGGCCTGGATGCAGCTGCTCGGCCAATGAAACCCATTCCATGAAATTCTTTGCGCACTGTTCTTGGGCTAATCTGAAGACAACAAGTTTGGAGGTCTGTAGCTATTGTTTCTGCAGACAGTTGGCGACCTCTGCACAATGTGCACCTCAGTGTTTGTTGTCCCCTCTCTGTGATTTCACGCGGCCTACCACTTTGTTGCTGAGTTTCTGTTGTTCCCAATTGCCTCCTTTATAATACCACTAACAGTTGACCATGGAATATTTAGTAGTGAGGAAATTTCTTGAATGGATTTATTTCACAGGTGGCATAGTACTACGCTTGAATTCACTGAGCTCCTGAGAGTGACCCAATCTTTTGCAAATGTTTGTATAAGCAGTCTGCATGCCTATATATACGTATGGCTATGGAAGTGATTGGAACACTTGAATTCAATGATTTGTAGTGTCCCAACACTTTTGCCAATATAGTGTATTTTACACTTTTTTGCAATCTTTGTAAAAACAAAGTTTTGAGGGGTCGTAGTAGTAAAGAAAGCACACGCAGTTATGTGACACAATGCAAGTAATATGGAAAAAGCAATTGGGATTTGCTAGCTTAGGCTGCTTCACATACTCGGTATAGCTTGTGATACACAAGGGGATGCTATCGTAATGAAGTGTAAGTGATGCTGTTGCCAGTGGGAGAAAAATTGTAGGGGATTTTAAGTATACACCACTTGCATATCCTCATTTGGAAGATATTCAAATTGAACTGGAAAATGCTTAAAATGAGATGTACAAACGAGGTGGAACAGTATGTTATTTATGTTTTAGTAGTCTAATTAAAGATTTTTTTGACATGCATTTTTTCATCTGTATTTACTAGTTTAAAAATATTAATAATATATAATACATATTTGTACTATGTATATTTATTATATTAAAATTTTAGAGTAAAAAGAGCTCTTGTATCGGAATCTGTATCAGCAGACTGGAACTGAAAAAATGTGGATTGGCCCATCCCTAATTTAAAGTATATGGGAATATATGCATAGGTTGCATACAAACACTATAACATTTCATACAAGGTACTTAAGGTTCCACGGATTTTCACAGGGGGTCCTGCAACCAATCCCATGCAGATACCAAGGGATGACTGTATGTGATGGAGGCTAGATCACGATCTGGGAATTCTAACCAATGACAGGAAAACCACTGAACCATTCTCACCACTTCCAAAAGACCAGCATGTTCTCCTCTCGATTACCCTGGCTTACTTTCTCTTTCTCTATCACTCCTAAATGCTCCATATTCAACAGCAATTCATTCCCTCACTCAGTCACTGCTGAAAGGCCCCTTGCTGTGGCTACATCCAAACCCTAAACTTACATTCCATTTACTCCTTTGTGTATTTCTTTATCCTGGTTTATTCCATGGTACATCCCTACAATTACTGGATTTTTTTGTTGTCAAGATACCAAAATTTTACCCTGCACTACATTACTACTTTAGTACCACTTTTGTGGGATTTACAATACCAGAGAAAATATATAACAGAATTTCCCTATCATTATTCTCAAAAGGAAGGAGTTTTTGGACCTGCTTTATAAAGACTGAGCTCCTTCTTTACGTAGAACTTTTTATTTAAATTATGAAGTTGTGTCCCACGATACCAAAACCCTCTCATACACCACTGTATGTATCAACATCAGGTAGCAGACAATGTTTCTGGAAAGCTCCAAAATATCCACATAAAACAATATAATCTGTAGTTAACATACACTGTAGCTGACTGATTAATTGACATAGCACTGAAAAGGTGAGCCACAGAAATGTAAGTACATTTTGCTCAAGCAATTAACAAGCCACTCCATGAAAGAGGGAGATATTGGACAATTTACCCATAAAGACTAAGCTTAAGCAACAACGGTACAGAGTTGGGCAATATGGCAAAAAAATGTATTGTGATATTTTTTCATATTACTTATCGATAAGTATCATGGTATAATTATAGTCATTATTTCATTACCTCAAGGCTCCATTTTTACTTAAAATTCCATTAAAATTAAATAGAATAATTTTATTAAACAAATCCATCCAACCATCCATTCTGTATAACTGCTTATCCTATTCATAGTCATGAGGGGTCAATAGCTTACTCTGGAGGCTACAGTGGAAACTAAGGATGCATCGATACCAATACTAGCATCGCATCCAGTCCAATAAAGTGCTCATGTACTCATCCTCGAGACATTGCACCAATGCCTATAACTAATACCACATGACGATGTATCAATGATATCATTAACAAGCAAAAACAAACAGGACCACTGTTGCAGTGTGAAAGCACTCCAAAATTAACAACACAGCAGACCACAAATTGTTCTCCTATAAAATATCAAATGGAGGTATCAAAACAAGTTCTAACTAAAGCTGGGCAATGTCTAAAAAATGATGTGCGATATTTCAATTTGAAAATATTAAACCATTCAACACCCCTGCCATACACAGACAAGCAAACACATACATATATACAAAAATGGCAAAGTGTTTCATACCATTTTCATACCTTTGTAATATAATGTTCTGCACATAAGCATGACATAATTGTGCACTGTAGCCTTAAACTGTGCCTCAGGAATAATCTGAAACTCGAGACACACAAAACTACACAGAAGACTTTCAAGGGCATTCAATGCACTTTTAAAGTATTTTTATTCTGTCCACTTTTGACACTTTTGGCACTCCTCTCTAGCATCATTGCCAAGTACTAAAACTGAACATTGTGTCTTTCCTTTCCCAGATCAATAACATTTGCTATGTCATATCAGTGAGCATGAACTGACATGTGTGTACTGAAATGCAAGGCTGACAAGTCGTACACGCCAAGAGCAAAACAGAATCAGGTAAGTCTCCTCACATCTGTCACATCACATTGAACGAAGCAGCCACATTCCGGTGTGTGTTCTCTAGCAGGCAATCACTTGTCCCATCACCCTTTACAGCACAAGCACATTAAATAACAAACAAGACACTGACATAGGTGTGCAGCTGTGCCACAGAACTCATAGTCATCAAAATCTTGATAATTAGCAGCCCATACAAGAACCCTACTTGCGTTTCTGATACAGAACACTGAACCAGGACAAGAAAAGAGAAGACTGACAAGATGCACTACTAAGGATGGCTATGACATAGAAATGCAGGGATGTTGGGGATGGAAAGAAAAGGCAGCAGCTGAGACATCCCAGAGTGAATGCCGGAGCAACGCCACACCTCTGAATTCCATGGAGGGTGGAACCACCGTTTCATTCTGTATCTCCCGACAGATCACCAACATTCATCTTGCTCAGACAACTTGCTCCAATCCATAAAACAGGCATTAATATAAAGCTATCACACAGCTTAGAATTTTCATTTTAACTGACAAGGTACACCATTCATCATCAGAGGCAGCATGTCTGTGCTCCCTGGACCACTGCGGCAGGGTGAGCTCACAGGGCTGAGCAGACAGAGAGCAGGCCAAGCGGCATGCTGGTGTAGAGCCCAGAAACCCATTCCTGTGCCAGCACACAACCTCCAGTATTCCCAAAGACGTCCTGGACTCTTAAATCATCCAGAGTTCCATAAAATTGCATCAGCTGCATTAGTCCTGCCAGCCATTACAAGGCTATGTTTCAATATCACACAATAATGTAGAGATATGTGAATATTTTACACTTTCCAAACAGTATAGAATGCAAACACTGATTATCCTCCCCTTGCTAGTGCTTTGCCTTGCCCTGTCTGTTGGACCTATTAAAAATTTAGATTACTATGCCCTGATTTCACAGTCCACCAAATTCTGAAATGGCATAATCATTTTGAACCGCAAGTCTAAATAACATGCTGAATCAATAGAAACATTGAGAAATATTCTGCAAAATATCTGAATTTATGACAGCTTCAAGCAATAAAGGTTCATGTTACTGCCCCAACACAAAGACAGTTGGTTAAGTCTTCCAGAGTAGCTCAGCTGGCTACTGTTTTATGTCCTCCTACAAGCTGACAGACACCCACAGGTTGAGACAGTCACCACTCCTTTGAGAAGCTTTAACTCTGCTGCACAGCAAAGTGTGACCAATAATGTGTAAAGACAGTTATCCTGCACACCCTTCCAGGCATACAGGCTGGCACGAAGAACCCTGCAGGTAACCAAGACTGATACAGAACTGGAAACTACTTAAACTGGGATGAAAATCCAGGGAAAAATATCCAGTTTCATTACAGAAAACAACAACAATGTGCAATAACACTATGTCAAACATTTTCTGGAAATTAGTTATTAATCTAACCATAGCTTCTCAAACAGTGATTTTCTGATCAGGTCAGGTGTTATCTAGGGCATCCAAATCAAATAATGAACCAAAAAAAAATCATCCAAGTGTTTTAGTTGCTTTCAAAAAATTAGTCAACAAAGAGTCAGAACAGGGGAAGAGGGACCCATTTTAATGAGTGTCACTACTCTTAACAAAAATGTTCTCTGTTTTTCAATTCCCAGCAATTTTGCCAGTTTTGTAGTCAACAAGCGGAGAGCAATATCTCGTGACAGCAGCGCCTTGATATGGTAAACAGGCTGGCTTTGAAGTGGAGCAGCGAATTATGCATTGCTGTAGAGAGATTTTTAAGATTATTCTTGTTATATCTAATGATGTAGTTCATCAAAAAATAAACACACTGACTTGCAGCTTGAAAAATTATTTACAAACCTCCATACAGAACAAGTACGAGCGAGAGCAGCAAGAAAGCAAATGTTAAATGCTTTCCTCCCTTAAAATAATGAATGGAGAATTATTTCAGTTTTCATATTGCTCAAATTTACAATTTACAATGACTGCTAAGAGCTGCTGGGAGCCAAGTGACAGAACGTGTCCAGCTGTACGAACTCCGGCAGCCCTTTCCTCCCCCCATGCCACTCGCCTTCCCTTCGCTATTACTGAGCAGATGCTCCAGTCATCTGAGGTGCTACACAGCTGTCCAAATATCGATAATCTTTTGCAATACAGATGGACAGACTGTGCAGTTACGGCACTTTTTAACACCCTACCCATTCTGGTGATGTATTACATGACATAACCAGAAATTTCAGACTTCTAGGTGTACCTTTTTTGCATTACAACACCTACACACCTTAGTGTACATGTAGGATTTTAAAAAGAAATATTCTTCCAAATGAAAACAATATTTAATTTGCCAGTGTTAATATGTCCTATGTAATTTACAAAATGACATGGATGTACGCTGCTTCATGCCCTATATTTCCCAGTACAGGCTTTGTGACCATAAATGAGAAAAGGGTAACAAAAAATAGATGGGTCTCTTAATAAGAAAGCAACATGCTAGACAGCTCTGGCAATAAACGACCAGAAAAGAATAGCTTTCTTTATCCTACCACCACATAATGTGAACTGATTAAACATTTCAACACAGCACTAAGTGACAAATAAGATCTCCACAGCTAGCAATGGATACTGGAACATTTTTGTAAGACCCAGTCCTGTTATATTATTCATTATCAGTTGGGGAAAACATGTATGAGGTTATCAAGCAGATCTTCCTAAGGA
This sequence comes from Stomatorhinus ivindoensis, assembly GCA_019775895.2. Taxonomy (NCBI): domain Eukaryota; kingdom Metazoa; phylum Chordata; class Actinopteri; order Osteoglossiformes; family Mormyridae; genus Stomatorhinus; species Stomatorhinus ivindoensis. The sequence goes on from JABFEB020000026.1 coordinate 5,642,881, forward strand.
ATACATACAGTGAGGTCAATAAGTATTTGATCACCCTGTGATTTTGCAAGTTCTCTTACTTAGAAATCATGGAGGGGTCTATAAGTTTCAGCATAGGTGCATTTCCACTGTGAGATACAGTATCTCAAAAGAAAAATCCAGAAATCACATTGTATGATTTTTTAACAATGATTTCCATGAATTCTAAGTAAGAGAACTTGCAAAATCACAGGGTGATCAAATACTTATTGACCTCACTGTATATCAGATGAGATGAAGTGAGCTCCTGAGAGATTAGAAGCAGTAAAGAATAATATGTGTGTGTGTATCAAGCATCAATCTTATATATCAGGAATGGTCAGAGAGTCTAAAACGATAAGTTGCACTAATGTGTAATTTTCTAATTAAGCCTTGGGTCTCAAAAGTCCATAACCAAAGCCTAACCACTAAATCCTGGTCACATGCTATAAATCAGAAAAAGCATAGCTTTGTCACTCCATTTTTTATGTAACACAATCCTGGTTTTTCTGATGCATGACTCATTCATGTTGAAGAATGAGCTGTGGAGTACAAACAGAAAACAACTGAAAACTATTTTTAAACGAAAATGCCTGGATCTGAAATATATGTTGTGTTTTCAAAGAATAACACATCCCAACAAGAACATCCAGTGTAATGATCACTTTGCATATAAAGAAAACACATGTGCCCCGCTGTGAATTCCCAACAATTCATGTTTCTTTTAAAATTATAATCTTAAATCGTCTGAACTTTTGAAAGTAATGTGGGCAAATATTTGAGCAGGATGTGAAATAAGGGCTTGTTACAGCACTAATGAATGACTACAGACTGGTGTGCTGCCTCAGCTTCCTGAAATTATAAATGAATTAGCTATTAGCTGTGTGAGTTCCAGAGGCTGTGGTATTCTTTAATTAGCATTCTTTTTATTTCACCCAATAGGCTGATAAGTTTACAAGTCTCATTTTTCCCCACCTGGAAAAAGACTAATATGACGATGTGATATGGGTACCAATGTGGGATAAAAACAACTATTATGACACTGGACCCTAATAAGAACAGACTCTGTAAGAATGAATATGGATGAGCTTACTCAATGTTTTCTTCTATTTCACTGTTAGTAAAAATTCCTTGCAATGTCAAGTTAATTTTCTACACGCATCAATCACTGCAAAACAAACTATTTCATATATCTCAGAAATGAGCACTGCAGCTCAAGTGAAAACAAAATAACTACTAAAACACCACAAAACTCTAGCTAAGGCTACGTTATTTGCCCTTCAATACAGTAGTGAGCAATCCAATGCTGCCTCATTACAATGTGTAACACTTACAAAGGCTCTCTGTGTGGTGTTTTCTAAAGCTGCTCTCAATGGTAATTGCAGATGGTTTGTACAGGGAAGGAGGAGGGAAGCCATTCTAAGTTGAAATCTAATTGGCAAAGTCCAAAGATGTTGATAAGAAGGAAAAGATTAATGAGCTATCAGGGCCTCTATGAAGCTGTGAAATACTTTACGAAAGATAACAATGATGGCACTTCAAAACACCATTTGCATAACAGCATGAGAGGGTGTGCGCATGACTCTGCTTTGCGCCATTGCTGTACCTCTCACAGCATGCATCACCCAAGACCAAATCGCCTCACCAATCTCAGCAACACAGGACTCTCACTACAGTGCTGTTGGAGCCCGATTCCCCAGAACAATTTAATCAAGATGAGTCGTCTGACGATAACAACAATGATGTTGTCTTCCCAATCCTATATAAGATGCAAAGACCTTATGATTTCATAAATGCTTGAAATGTCAATTATTTTACCCAAAATCAAGTTTTACTTAAAATAAGTATATTTATAAAGAGGGCTGGGACATTTATAGAAAATGTATCAAAATCGACAATCAGAACGATTATTTAGTTAATTTTTATTCTGATAATTCGTTAAAAAAAAATAAAAACCTGTCAATACTTCATGTGTGCATGTACTGTCCCCTTAAAAACATAAAATGTATGTGCTGTCACAGGACTCCACCCTTTCCAGTCTGCAAAACGGAAGCAATATGGAGAACTGAAACACCCAACTGAGCCAACAAAGCAACTCCAGCAGCTACTACTAAAGAAAAATGCCGTGTTCATCATTTGTACACATTACGACTTTAGTGAAAACGATGCCGAACAAAAAGAGGTCAAAAAAAGTTTAAAATGTGACCTTTGTCATAAGATGTTTTAATTTTAAGTGATTTGTGCAATTTCAGTTGATCGAAATATTCAATAACCATAAATGGTTAATTTGTGTTTCCTTCAACTATCTGATCATTAGAAAAAAATATCCCAGGTTTAATAGTTGAGCATATTTACACTACAAACCTTGTCAGTGAAATACGAGCAAAAAAAAAACAAAAAACAAAATAATCATTCATTAATCGTAATCGAAGTAAAATGTTAACTTAATTGTGATATTGATTTGAGGTCATACCGCCCAGCCCCAATTACATATAAATCAATCACTTATGGCAAGACAGAGGAATCCCTTTATTGCATGTGTAGTCAGTACTGTTGACCTCCACAAATGGTGTAATAGACATAAACAGTGTAGGTTTAAATCTACATTATCATCACTGGACTGGTTTAGGCCTTTTTCACGTAATCTCTTTAACCAGCTTTACTCAAAACATAGTTCCATGCATTATTTTATTACTGAGCCTGTAAATAATTATTAGGAATAAAGTTACAACAACGTCAGGTAATAATTAAAAACACATCTGACAGACAGTCTGTCTAAAGCAACCAAAATTTCAATTTCAATATTTCACTACAATGAGAAGTGCTTCAATCCATACATTTTCCAGCCATTAATCTAGTGTGGCAAAGGGAGGAGGCCTGAAGTCCATCCTGGGCAGCATAAGGCAGGGGTACTACTGCATGGGATGCCAGTTCATCAAAGGGCACATCCACACTCACAGTATGAGCAGTTCAGAAATACCAATTCAGCAACCTACATATTTTCGCGTTTTGTTTGGAAAACTATGCAAGCAAGTATGCAAACATGCAAAATTCATACAGACATAGTAACAAACGGGACATGATTCAAACCACAAGTCAGGAGGTGTAAGGAGGCAGTGCTAATCACAGTGCCACCATCCAGCTTGGAGCTTTGAAAAAAAATCTTTTTTTTTTCTAAAACCTATGAAACTTGCTTCAGTAATTTCAAAATTATCTTGTCATCTTTTAATGTGTATTCGCTTCAAAGTTACTCACCTCACCTGTCCATATGTGGTGTGATAATGTTTTAACAGGAAATATCTTGAGTATCATGGCATAGAACAACAACTTAGAATAGGATTGAAGAATTCAAAATACCTTGATAGACTTTTGTTCTTCCATAAATTTCTGTACTTCAGCATTTTAAAATCCGGTTAATGCTTATATAGCAATAATATATTATTTTGTATTTGAAGTCTTTAGGATGTATTTAAATGAGAGATTTAGTTAATGAGTTTGGGCAAACTCTGGAACAGTCTTTTAAGCATTATCATTCTCATTAATTTTCAAAATTACCCACTGTGTTGTGATAGCTGCCATGGACTTCAGACTTCAATTAACCACACACACTATATATACACTATAGAAACATATGTGTGTGTGTGTGTGTGTGTGTGTGTTTGTTTTTCTGTCCACAAATTGGCCAGTTAATTTTATTGTGGAAACTTTGTCATTTGTATTTTAAACTTACATTCTGAGTGAAAGCAAAGCCTCAGATAAATATGCAAATTTACACAGCCTATAAAAATTCTTAAATTACTAACTAGAGTTTTTTCTCTATGTACCTCAATCAACAATCCAATTTTACTTTCAGTAATATGCACATGAAAACTGGAAAAACCAAAAAGACCAACAAAAGAATTACCCAACATTTCATAGCATATTTCATATTTGTCCCATACATCCTGCAAAATAATTCTGAACCAGGATCTTACAGTATATGGAATAAAAAAGAGGAATACTTGGGCTGCTAGGTATATATGTTTCATTTTATGTATGATTTATTAATAATTTATATATGTATAGGACCTGACTTGGGCCCTATGATTCAAGAACACTTGATGTTACAGTTCTCCCTCTGAATGCCATAACATTAATTTTATTATTTCTTTGTATATTAATTCTCTGCTGTCTGCATTTTCAATTGGCTGTATACAAGGTCTCCTGATTTTGTTGTAAAGATGCATCACTCCCCACATATACATAGATGTAAAAGCTGTGTAAGGATAACCGTAAGTTTCAATCAATCTCTGCCTATAAAGAACATGTCCTATGACATACTGTGGTAGGTTTTTGCAGCAGTTCTAATCACTACAGGTAAGAAACACTGACATTGAGAGACTCAAGACTTGACCCGAACTGCAATGTTTTGACTTGTGAATTGACTCAGCCAAAGAATGACTTATATGCATCACTGATTGTAATCTGTATTACTTTGGAATATCCTTATATTTATTAAACTCGGTTAGCGCAGCATACCACATGAGACTGTTTTGATAAATCATGAAAGCGATAAGTACTGAAGTTGCAGTGAAGAAAGGGACAGCTCAGCAACCACAACATCTTTTAAAAGAAGACATATTGTGGATGAACTGTAAAAAAGATGTTGGTGGATGATGGTACATTTTTCAGTGTAAAGCCCAACACATTTTTTGGTAAATATAGTTTTCATTTTTACTTAATTTCACAAAAAATTTTTTTTTTATTTAGTGTCCATTTTTGTTTTAGTTCACTGTAGAAACACTGTTCTCAACTTGAACGAACACAGCATTGTCAAACAATGTAGAATAAACTCAGATTTTAGCATAAAAATTCTAAGGTAGCAGGCAGACCACTTCATGGCTTTATTAGTAGGTGTATTTAGAAGTTACAAGGACAAAAGATACTATATGAAAAAGTTATTTTTACAGATCTCAAAAAGATAGGTAAAAACCCATACATGACTAATGATAATTTGATAAACATGAATAAACATTTTATGTATAAAGTTTCATGAATAGGTGGTTTTACCTATTCTGGTCGTCCATCATCCAAAAGAGCACCTATCTATTTTCTCTACAGGTGCTCGTGTACAGCACTGCCAAGACTTTGCACAGTGTAAAACCACCTTTTTGTTTTGCGATAATTTAAAATACTCCCACAATTATATTGTGATATTGAAGGAACACATTTGTCATGAACTGAAGCATTTTAGCAATCAAAAACGTAATTTCATAAAAATATTTTTTTAAATAGTAAGGTTGAGGCATGCTCAGTTTCGATGTCATCAACTATGTTGACTAATCGCAGCAACCCTTATATATATCCTTATATATGAGATGCACCAATCCAATATTTGTATTGGTATCAGCACCTATTTCACGGATCGGGTATCAGCCATATGTGGATCCATGTCCAATACATGCCTATTTAGATTTTATCTTTAAAAAATGTTTATTTATATGGTCTTTCTATATCGTGGATTTTCACCTATTACTTTTAAAGCGTGTGGGAGGGGTATTTTAAGGCTTAAACTATAATTTTTTAAAATTTATATAGTCTTTTTCTATATTGTGGATTTTCACCTATCGCTGATGGCTCTGGTACCTCAGAACTCAAACTTAATCCATTCATAACTCCGGATCAAATCCTAAAAAGTTTATGTTCTGATCGAATTTTCCCCATAAGAAATAATGAAAAACCAATCAATTAGTTCCCGGCCCCAAAAAAATTACACCACAATATGTTTTTTTAGCATTTAAACACTAAATGAACCGGATAAAACAAGAACAGCATCCACCCATTTTTTATACCCGCTTATCCTACTGGGTCACAGGGGGTCAGGAGCCTACCTGGAAGCAATGGGCACAAGTTTCTCATTTCTCCGTGCGCACAAGTTATCTTAGTTATCACGGTTTGACTAATGAGATTCAAATCGAGTTCTAGGTAAAAAAATTTCCGAATTGATTGGTTCGATTTTTAAGAAACTCGAGTTATAATGAGTTCGAGATCTGAGGTACCACTGTATTTGTACAATCAATTGCACGACAGCTCTTTTTAACATAATTCAAAAACTTTAATACTTCCAATAATGGACATTTTGAAAAGAAGACAGATTACGGATTTTGGCAGCGTTTTTTTCAGGTTTCTTTAATAAGAATTCAGCGAATTATGAGCTGAAATACACAACAAAGATATGCGGCATCTCTAGAGGGTTAAGCATTCATAATTTTTGTATACAGACGTTCCTCTACTTACGAACTTTCTGATATACAAATGAAGTGGAGTGTAAGTCCAAATTGTGTTCATTGGGCTCCCGTTTCCTGTCCGCAACATAATTTTTTTTTCTGTGTGCTAAGTCTACCTAGTACGACTTCTGGCCGCTACTCCTGCCATGCAGGAGCGTAGTATGTGTTCTCCCAGCATCCTAGGTCTTTGTACTTGCGTAAACCCTTAAAATGATGTTGAGTAACGACTTACGAACATTTCAAGTTATGAATGACTGATTGGAATGTATCTTGTTCGTAAGTAGAGGAGCGTCTGTACTGTCTTGGAAGATATTCAAATTGAACTGAAAATCCCTCCAAAACGACAAGATGTACAAACCCGGTGGAACAGTACGTTATGCAAGGTTCTAGTAGTCTCATTAATCTGTATTTACTAGTTTAAAAATATGAATAATACATAAAAGTATAAATATATAATACATTTATAATATTAAAATATGAACGTTAAAAAGAGTTCTTGTATCGGAGTCTTCTACAGATTCTAATACAAGACTTATAATAGGGATGGGCCATCCACATTTTTTCAGTTCCAACACACACCTGCTGATACCACTATACATTTATACTGTTCACACATCACAGCCATAAGTATTTCATTACTGGTTTATCTGTCTGTAGGCTTGTGAAGCAGTAACAATTAACCCTCCCTTCACAGTGATTGATATAGGCTTTGCTTTCAATTTGTTCCACTACACAGATCATGAAATTCTGAATGCGCCCATCCTTATTGACCTACACTTTCAAACGCAGGGCTACAATATGATGAAAGCAATTATTAAAGGGAAGAGAGCTGCACAGCCATGCAACAAATTCTTAAAAATATTTTCTGTGACCTTCCAACAAAATCTCAACTGTTTCAAGTTCAGTAAGAGGATAAATAAAGTTGTTTCCAGTGTAATTTAAAGTTCTCTGCCATAAATACCACTGATACCTTTTGCAGCCTGTGCAGCACTGTAAGATATGTCATAATAGACTACATTAATTTAAAAAGAAATTAAGCCTAAATATCTAATTATATGCAAAGTGCTTCACACACAGCATAAAATAGATGCCTACAAAAACATCTATATTCTTGACATATGATTGAATTTTTTGTGGGGAAAAAATCATGTCAGATCACATCTGCATACCACAGTCCCCTATGTCACTTTGTCAATGATGTATAACCTTTTCTCTTCCATTAATCTTCCCTATAGTCATTATAATCACATTTTAATGCCCAGTTTCACTAAATTCTTCAACCATTCAACACATCTAGTAATTGGTAGAAATCATTACTCAAGTATATGTGGAAAGCCTACATACTGCACAATACTGTCTAAATAAGGAAAAATATAAATCGCCTCTAACCATCAATATAACTTTTTTGTACACTCTAAACAGTACATATATACCAAACAGCCATCATTTCAGTCTTTAATTCTTTACGGATTGATTTCTACAGTGCTGTAAGTGAGCAAGAGGTTTCAGCAACCCACAATAAACAGCCAAGGAAGGTAGATCCTTAAACTGGCACTCTGTAAAGCAATTTAAAGTTACATAAAAGCTATGGGTACTCAGCTTCACAACTGGAACCAAACTACTGGCAGTGAGATGTTGGGACTGGGTTTGGTCATACATATATCCTCCTGAGACCCCACCCATTCATTTATGTCCATTGTAGTGGACATGCTATCTTTTGACTGATGTTAGGAAACATATTTATTCCTGTTCTACACGAAAGAGGATATACTGTGAAATAAAAATAAAAATAAATTTGAAAAAATCTATTTCGTCCAAAAACAAATGACCGAAAATTGAAGGACACTTTTTTCCTTGGGTCTCAGGAGGATATATTCTGTCCTATTGTGTCCATTTTGGGCTTTTGTATCCATCCACTTTCTGTACTCACTTGTCCTATTTAGGATCAATGGGGCTTCGAAGCCTATCCCAGAGGTTACGGGCACAACATAAGACAGGGAACAACCCCAGATGGAGCACAAATCCACCGCAGGAAGACCTTCAGAGACCTTCACATAACATTCACATGTATACGTAATTTTGGTAACTCCAATTCACCTTAGCCTGTTTGATTGTGGGGGAAACCAAATTATATGGCGCAAACTCCCTGACGACATGGGCAGAACATACATATGAAGCCATGACAAAGTCTTGATCCCAGACTTGACTACAGCCACTGTGCCACCGCACCACATTACACAGTAAATAAAATGGCATAAACTAAAAAGGTTAAAAATAATTATTGTACTAATCACACATGCAGCTTCATTGTGAATAATATCATAACTATCTTTCTAAAAGGGCCACTCATAGTTATGAAGCTATTTAATTCTAATGTGAATCCATGTTTCTTGTATAGTAATCCAAACACAAAAATATTGGCATGCACAAATTACTACATAAGAAAACTACAATGCAAATGTACAAGAAAAAGGGAATATTTTAAACTAAGAATGAAAATTTTAGCGAAAACAAAAATTTCTGTGCCACTGCGCAACTGCCTGGAAACAGCACAGTAGTTTGCATTCATTAAAGAGGTCGTAATTATAATCTAGGCCAAGATCAAGTACAAATTAATTTATGACACAAACCATGGCCAAGGCTGAAGACCCATGGCAGTAAAACAAAATACGGGTAAGTGTTCCAGGTTAATTTTTGGACAACATTCCAACCAAAAACATGCACCCACACATGCTAGTGACCCATTCATCACGACACACTTGACCACTGAAGAGATGCCAGCTTTCAATGGGCACAGGTTTTTGGAATATGTGGCCTATACGGTAGGTGCAAGTCAATCAGTGCTCTGTAGGCATCCTGTTTACTGTTGTCTCTTGTGGCTGTCGGCTGCTTTGGGTAGAGACATCTGGTAAAGGTCATGCTCGCCTTTGTGAGCAATCTCCCTCTCTACCCCCAAAAAAAGGGAAAAAAGGGCTTGTCGTCAGGCTGTTAAATTATGAATAAGCGAGGGAACAAAAGCATGCAGATACAGCACTGACAAGATAATCCATGCAAATTTATCTATGACAAATTCGGTTGGATTTACAAATTACATTTACACAGAGCAATAAAAATGTGAAGGTGGAAATGGAATTGGGAATAAACCACTTGGGATTTGAGGTCCACAGGAATCTTATGTTTGCTATTTTCCAAAGACAGCAAAGTTCCATAGAACCATGCATAAATCTGCTAGCTAATTGTATTATTAAGGTGTTTGAAACAATGTCAGTTTTTTTCATTTGAATAATGAAATAATGGCATTAATGGCATAAATCATAAACAATGAAAATAATTCGTATCTGAAGGATATACATTTGACCTGGAGAGAGTTCATACAAAATCTGAAATCAGAGAAATTATTTCTCAGACAGACATTGTATTCTTTCACAATATAAAAAATAAACAATACAATAGAAAAAAAAACATTGTTTAAAATGCAGTCCAGTAGCAACTTGCAGTAGCACTCCCCAACTTAAAATATTTTATACTGAAGCATAAAGCAATTAAATTATTTATATGGAAGGCAAACCATTCTTGAGTGAACAGGAATATTATACATTAAATAATATGCTATATCACAACAGGAAAAAGGAAGTCTACTAGCCTTTCATTCTGATACAGCTTGCCTTGTAAGTGAGAAAAATGATATATTAATAAATACCTCTGTTTTTGCTTTTGTGATCAAACAGAACTGCAGGCTACATGGCCGCAGTACTGAAAGCAGGCTTCTAGAGTATCCCTTTAAGAAGCCTTGCTCTCCCATCAGCATGGGAAACGCACCACACAATACCACTAAATAAAGCCTAGTACGGGGGCTTCTTTGGGTGACATCATGCTTAAGGAATGCTTTATAATAAATAATTAGAGGGGGGGAGTGCTTTGGGAAATGGGGGGTTGCTGTCTCTATTCTCAGTCACAAAGCTTGCATGACTTTAAGCTGCAAGAGTGACAGGCAAGGACCCTGGCGTATCAACCCCACAATCCGTTTATTCGGGGTCTGTTACATGTGTCATTTGGGAGGCAGCTGCCGAGGCCCTGTCAGAGCACACGGTGTGAGAGGAGTCAATCTCATTTCATTTTACTTCCCACTCCGACGAAATGTCACATGAAGTGCTGCGTTTTAACGCAGCCCATCTTCAAATCGGAGAAGGCCAAGGAGTTGTGGATATGAGTTGAAGATGGTGATGGAGAAGAAACCACTGTGGATCCATGGCAGTGAAGCTGCAGTTTCAGCCCTGCCTGCAGCATCCTGCAGTACAGGCCTGCAGGCTAGACTTAATGCTGACAGACAGCTGCAAATCTTCCCTGGAAGGGAAGAAGTGAATGAATTGTGGGTACAGTGGAGGCAAGGGAAGTGAGGTAGAAGTGCAGAGAGGCAGGAGAAAAACAGAAAGGCAAATGAAAGTAAAGGACGCAAACTCAAGCATAAGGAGGCTAGCTGATGCACACAAAGACAGATGTGAATAGAGGAAGTTAAAGCAGAAGGCAAAGCAGAGGAGCAGGATCTCAGGATGAGATAAAGAGGGGGGCAGAGGAGCTACCGTGCTGATAGCAAGAAAAAAGTGAGGCAAACGAAACTGTAGCAGCAGATGGGAATCAGCATGCCAAACATCAGTCTTTTGTACAAGACATTAGATAATGGTCTCATTTCCTTTTTGGACATTAAAAGATTTTCTAGGTGATTAAAAGAGGCCATCAGATGAGCTGAACATGCTCCATTCATGACATACCATACGTGTGCAACATACATGACAACACAAGATCAGCACAATATAGCATCCCTTCATATCACTAACACAAATGATGAATTATTTATGCAGAAATTACACTGAAAGGAGCACCTTTCTGCAAGCAAAGTGGTAATAATGACTCAGTGAAGAAGAAAGCCTGGTCACTAAGGGATCTCAGAAACATAAATTATGGATAGATTTGTTTTTAGTAAAGCAACAGGCCTTTCCCTCCATGCCAAGCTAGTGGAAGCATACCATAAACAGTTAGAAAATGCCGAAAAGCACAGCTTTCAGGTATGCAAACTGAAATTTTGTAGTTAAAAACCATGATAAAACAGGCTGCAGTTCACAAATGCAATATGTTTCAGTGATTGTATCTTCTATCTATTTTTACCTGAAATTAGGCAACAGAGTGGAGAAACAAGCTATGATGTACTGGTTTCTGTGAGGACACTACTGGCTGCCAACTAAAAAAAGATACAAGTGGCAGCCACCCCAACATCCAGAACACGAAAAATTCAGCCTGAAAAGAGCCGTTGATCTATTGGAATCCTGTAATGAAATGAAATGAAACATCTCAGGAGATAATCCTGCCCTTAATGCGACACACCCGATGGCCACAGTATTATCTTCATGGGATGCATCTTCTTTATGTCTTGCTCTCCACACTGACCTTCACAATAACAGAGCAGAGTGAGAGGAGCGAGGATGTAATCACTTTCACTGCAGCAACGTTAGACATAAACAAGACCGCTGTTCTAATCTAATTGAGATGAATATGTACACTTTGTAATAGGTGAGATTCTTGTTTTTTTGAAGCATGATGTATATCGATAATGAGCAGTATCATAGTTAAACTTAACATGTTATATTCAGGATGCCACTATTCTGGAGATGATCAAAGGATCTGCTGTGGCGAGGATATGTTTTTAATAAGCCATAATAACTTTCAGGTATATAAGATCTCATATCCTCTCCCATGCTTGATACCATACATTACTGGACTTGCTGACAGGCATTTGCCTTGAAAATATTTCATTATTTCATATTTTTTCTATTTGTATATCCTTGACCTTATAATATTAAGGCCACCCTCTATTTTATATTTCTCGATTACCATCTTAACGATTACCATCTTTTCATCTGCACTAGTTATCTGTTATTTTATTATATCTGTTATAGTTATTTCTTACTTTTGTTGTTCTGTTTTTGCACTACTGCTACTGTTCTGTTTAAGATCTTCACTGTCTCATCTTTATTCCTCTTGTTGCACTGATCATGTTTAAGACAAAAGAATTTCCCTCGGGATAAATAAAGTTCTTCTTATCTTATCTTATCTTATCTTATCTTATCAATACTGTCATAAACAGAAGCTGTTGCAAGAATGAACTAGACCATTAATCTCCTCCATTTCTGTGCAATGTCACATTCCTAGTTCCCGCTTTCCAAAGTTTAAAACTCTAAAAAACTGTTTATCATTCGATGAGAGTCTAAATAAATTAAAAATAATGGGAGTTTTTGGATTTCAATTTTCCAATTTCAAAAGAATAAATATTACTGAAGTTCTAACCCAAAAAAAGGTTCTATGAACTTTCTTTAAATTTCTTTAAATAAGTATGGCTTGCTAATACAAAGGTGGGCCACAATAAATCTCACTAGACATGTTGTAGAAGTTTTGAACTAAAAGCTTATACAGTGATTTCCATACTCAATGCACATTTCTCAAGTTTTGCAAAGGGAAAGTTATAGTGCAGCTTTAAAGAAACGTGCATCTTTGGAATATGTTCTATAATGACACTTGAATCACGCTAGAGAAATATAGTGGATTTCAGAAGCATAAAAGATTGCACTTTTACAATTTCTTGTTCTAAAAGTATGAAATCTGCTCATAACTACAAAAAACTTTGCCATTACTTATGTGTTAGAGAACACTGGATGTTTTCTCTGCACAGTGCAAGTTACTCTCCTCCAAAATGCTTCAGTCCAATCAAACAGCAGACAGAAAGTACACCAGAAAAAACTAAAAGTATTATTAAAGAACATTCATTTAACTACTGTATAACCTCTTAAAACCATGCATGAAAATTTAGCTCAAATTTCAACTGATGCAAAATAAGAAATCACAGTCTGATTTGCCACCTCTGAGTGCCAATAGGAGACTCATGATAAAGAAGGCACTCAAGCACATACTATGAAGTTTCCCCTCAAAATTAATTCCACCTTCAAGATTCGTATCACTGAGATATGTGGAGAAAAGCGCACAAATATGCTCCTGCCTGAGAGATTACTGGAGACTGACTTAGCATAAACATTCCCACTGATGCAATTGTAAGTGTCCTGGACAAAAAAAAAAAAAAACTTAAGTAGGAAACCTATATTCAGAGCAGGCTTTACAGGTTTCATTAGGGCTTTGGCAATGCGTCTATAATGTATAAAATAAAAACTTGCATAATCTATTATGACCATCTACAGCAAGTATTCAGCATTATGGGTTTTTCCTCACAGTTAAAATGAAACTATATTCTCGAGATATTTTTATTTTCTTTGCACATGTCTTGGTTTGTATAGTATTTAGCAAATATACTCTTTAAAAAGATGATTATTGAAGCCTAGAACCCTTGGCATCACAGCAATTAAAGCAACATACCGTGTAATTCACCTTTGCTATTATGAGAAAAAGAATTATATCCACACTAAACATAACCAAAGCATGTGCAGACAGCACAAAAGACACAGACACGCTGAATCCTCACACATATA
>JABFEB020000026.1:5662292-5673299 GCA_019775895.2 Stomatorhinus ivindoensis
TATATAGCAAACGTCAATAAGATGCAATTAAAGATTCAGTCACTATATTAGTATAAGTCAGTGAGAAACAATCCAGTGATATCAAGAACATTCAATGTGTTGTAACTCAGTATATAGTTTCATATACACACATTATCAGGAATTCAGTTTGACTTGTGTTCCAGTCATCATTAGCATTCCATCTATATTTTAACTGATTGACTTATATTCTTGATATGAGACTTCGAAACCCAAAATTCTGATTCATTTTTTCGGGGGCAACACAGTTAGTAACCATAGTCGCACAGCTTCAGTGTTATGAGAATAACTCTGGGAACAGTTAGTTGCATAGCATACCCATGTTTATGCTTGTCTGAACTGTGCAGTAGTTACACAGTAGTTTGGTAACTGGGTTTGTAGCCAAAAGTTGGGAGATTGTTGAATCTGGAGCACTGGAGCCAGCAGTACCAGACAAAAGACTGCTCATGACAAACTATCGCAGATTCTCCAAACATAGCATCGACCACACGCAAAACACTAAACATTGCTGTGTCTATTTTAGTGGACAGTAGGTTAATTTTTCACAAGTGATCTCTATGCTCCCCCTCACCCCAAATGACAGATAGATGTCAAAACAAAATGAAAAACCTTCATTTCATGGGGTTCGTAAAACCCATGATAAGCTTGTCTTTGTACGCCACAAATATTTCAAGAAGTGGCATTGCACCCTTACCATCATCACCATGGATATTGTAGATTCTAGGACGTGTACACGAATTAGACTAACCAGTCGAGTTTCCTGGAGTATTTTTTTGTGTTTCCACACAAAATGCTACATGTTTGAAGGTGTGGAGAGGGCAAAAGGGCAAAGCAAAATTTAAGGACTGCACCTTGGATGCAAATCATTCATTTTTTTCCCTGCTGGGATTATGTGTGATCTATGATTAACTTTAGCAGACCCAAAACAACCATATAGTACAAGACAGTATCCAAAGTAGTGCCTTGTTTGCATTTTATCATGTGCTAGCCATTGAATTACATCTTTTCTGAAGATGTGTGGCAATTTTATTGCACAGCTCCAATGACAGCAGTGAGTTGAGCACTAAAGATTCAATTACTTTTCTGAATTGAGGAAACCAGAAGAGGAACTGCAGACAATAACAGTCTTTTATTGTAGAGGCAACTTAAGGCCTGAACATGGCAGGCTGGTGAGTAGAATATTAAGGGCAAACATAATTCTAGGAAAGATCAGGGACGTTTGGAACCTCAGAGCCTCCATCCACCATCCTGTCTTGTGGGAAGAATCTACATTAGCTTCTCTGGAGTATCCAGATTTCAAGTCTAAAAACATAATGCCAGTAGTAAATAGGTCAAGGGTTAGGCATCTGCATATGAATTTATGTAATAACCATAATTTGTTTCCCCCAATCAAGAACATTAAGGGTTGGTGGATCCCGAAGTCTTTCCTGTGGTGGGATGGTTGCCAGTGCATGCTCCCTAACCTGACCTGCCATATTAATACCTTCTTATTGCCATATAACATAATGTGTTTATTTTCATTCACAAAAATAAGTACCTGGTATGGTTACTGATGGTGACATAAATCAAATATATACTGATATAGCTATGAAGTTATTACAAACAAAAGCTAGCACAAGTTTTTTTTTCCTAGTTTTCTGTGTCCCACAACGACACTTTATGCCATCTATGAGTGCATAAGTAGCAAGATATATGCATATATAATATGTTTATGTTGCACAAATTGTATACTGTATTAGATTGCAATCCACTAAATCATTATACTTAATCGTCTATTGGTAGATTAAAGACTATACATGCCAGCTCATCATAGCTGTAACATTGCGGTTAATCTTTTCACCAAACACTATGCTCTTGTGCTGCAGGGACAAACCTATCCAACACATAACATGACATGAGACGTGTCATTTCCCGACATGCACAACAGTGGCAGGATTCAAATTTCCAAAGCTGGAGGTGCAAGGCCACCACTCTGTCCCTATATCATTTACTTATTTAATACATAGAAAATATAAAACATGTATTTGTTACATGTATAAAAAACATGTATATTTGTTACATTTGTGTAAGTTCAAGGACTCATTAGACTGGCCCCTATGTTTCTTTCACAGTACTGAGCAGGCCTGTGACATTCTCTTATAGGAGCCCGGAGCCCTCTGGCCTCAGAACAAATTGATATTGTTCAGCCAAGAGATGGAGGAATTCAACTAGCCAGAGGTTCAGCTTTGCCTGCTACATAGTGCAGATTCACAAAACAAGTCACCTGCAGGTTGGGAGCTGCTAGCTGTGGAGGTAACGGTGACGCCAAACTCTGCTGTGTGCTGCCTAAACAATTCACAGCATGAAAAATGGGTTAAACAGCGAGGACGTATATCAGAGGAGAGCAAGGTGACTGTCGTATAAGCCTATAGTACTGGAAGGCTTGGGAATGCTGGGGGAAAATCAAGACTACATTTTACCTGTACATTCAAATTGTAAGTTGAATTAATTTCACTGTATGTAGCTGCAGTAGATTTCAGCATTTTAAATATATAACATGTATTTCACAGTTAAACATTCCTTTCAGCCATCTCAGTCAGTATTCTGCAATAGGAAAACCTTCCTTTAAGTCGTATATTAAAGTAATTATATTAAGGCCAGACACATTGCATAGGCTACTATTATCTTTCCATAATATTAAATGCCCATATAATATTATTATTAATGTTTTGTTTGAACTCGTCCTCTCTCATGCAATACAAATTAAAAATACATTCAAATATGACAAGATGAAAACTGAAACACATTTAATATTTTTCTTTTGCTAAAAAGTAATATATGTTAATGTTGCATTAAAGTCTACAGCACACCTTGCATTCACTTGCTTTTTTATCTAACTTGGCTTACATTACATTTATTTGTCTGTTGTTCTTACGTACATGAAAGAGATTGAGGGCAGTAGAAAGTGCTGGGGTTCCCATACAGTATTTCTAACATACTGCTTATTCTTTTTTCTATAACAGGAATAAAAATCAACCATATATTTCCAAAGAAATCCAAAACGTTGTATTCTCACAGAGGCCTGTTAATTAGACTTCATCTAAATAAACAGTTTGGGTGGAAGCTATAGGGAATTTTTATTTGTATAACTAGGACATTTGAGTTTGAGTAGAAGATTCAGTATTTACGATTTATGACGCTGTATTTTAGCATCAAATTTAGAAAAAAATGCAAGATGTAATAAGGACAATTGATAGTTGATATCTTTTTTAAAGCAACTCCCACTGTTCTTCATGTTACTCTTGAAACATTACCCAGAAGATTTAGATGGATGTTTGTCACCATGTCAGTAGGAGGAACCGTCATGGTGCTGGCTGGTTACTGTTCATCTCACCTGTTTATAGCATTTTCTGGGGCCACGGTGAATACAAAGCAATTAATGTTGCACACGTGGCACACGCATGCAAAATGCATAGAGAAAGTTAGTTTATTAAATTTTACAATTGATACTTAAAAACTACAAAAAGAAAATAAGAACAGACCTAAAATACAAACATATAAGCTTTCAGGTGTTATGACCACAGTATAATAGTTAAGGAATTTGATCATAATTGTTTTATTTCTTTCACGTCAGAGTGTGAGTGTTTTGTGAGGAAAAATGACATATACATATTACACTTGGTAGCCATAATGAATTTTGAAATATTGCTTTGAAGTGTTTGCAAAAGATATGTGGCTTGAAGAAAAAATGATAAATTAACTGCTGGAAGGAATTAGAGACAGGGCATTTGGGAAAACTTTCAATATGGAAATGAATGATTGGAAGGTTCAAGTGAGAATGACATCATCATTTTTATTTATACTTGATGATAAGCTCCACATGCCCTTTTAAACTCCTATGCTATTTGATATCAAATTGTTTCTTAATGGAATTTGACGACATGCCTGAAATCCAATCACCTAACCCTTGAATTACTTGAACAGACTGAGCCCATTCCCAATCACTATAATGGGGCCACTACCCTTGTCATTCCTTACCCCATTCACTTGGGCAGCGACTGCTGTTCCTTTAGTTACAATAATGACAAACTGTTTCCCTTCCCTTCAATTGTGCATTTCTTAACAATTCTTCACCGGTTTGTAACTTCTAGATAGATGAAAAGTTACTAAGATATTCTACCCCTCCTGGAATCCATTGAACAGCCTATATACCTTTATTGCATTTTAACCCTTATTGCCTTGATGGCCATACCACAGAAAAGGTCATAATAGATGGACATACTGAATTGTACTTAGCCACATTTTGGATTATGGTAGTTCATACGCAAGAGATTTTTGTTGTTACGCCTGGCATATCCTAAGTCCTATTTATATTGCTTTAGCCTATGTGCTTCTATGGTGATGTTCATCTGTACTGGTACATGTAAGACTTGTAGACTGGGCAATAAAACCAGTTTTACTTTGGTTTCATGACAGGGCATAATAGTTTTCATGGCATGAGTGGATATTTGTATCTTGAAACATTTGTATAAAAAGGAAAGTGTGGAAATATAAGGATGAATCTTGGCACAGATTTATCAAGGTCATTTTCAAGTGTAGGGCAGTAGATATTTAACACAAAGGGAAGACTAACAGAAACCTATTTGTTGAAATATACCATTTAATGCTGTTACTGTCATATATCTATTATTTGTGTCTTTGTTGTATATTTTTCTTAGCAAACATATAAAAGTTCTAAAAAGTACCGCATTTTAGATGTGCATACAGTATTATTTATTTATATTCATATTTTATTTATTTAACACACATACTTAACACATTATTAATAGAACCACAGTGGCAAAATCTAGCCTTGCCAGGATCTTTTTGTCTGTTAAAATCCATTAAAGGAGAACTGAATTAATATCAAGTTAGGTAACAAAGTCACTCTAAAACTAAAGTGTTCCGAAAGTGAAAACCTTTTACGTGAAGGATCCGGCTCATTAACTATGGTATCATGAAGAATGCACTCTGCGGTAGAAGCAGGGTAAAGGTTGGAAAAGGTTACATTCTGCCAAAATCCCAATAATCGGTACAAAAAGCCGTGTATTTTGATTTGTGCAGTAGAAGGACATGGTACTATGATAGGATCACAACTGAGGAGCAAGGAAGGACTTGTAACTTGGTAGTGGATTTATTTCCCCAAGAATATTCAGTCAAATTATATAGGAATTGGTCTTTTTGTTAGTTAGAGTTTGTGGTTAAAAAATGGGAAATAAAAACAGTAGAGGAAGGTTATATTGAGTGACTCATTGTTTAATCTCTACTGCAAAACATAACCTTTTGCAGTTGAGGCAAATCCAGATTTCACCTTGACGTGTTGACTTGACTTCTACTTCAAGTCTGTTGTTGTTGTATGAAAGAGCTAGGATAATTTTTGTGAGTTGGGAGCAACTGCAGAGGAGTATTTGAGATTTGAGACCATTTAGGATATAAGATGAGGTTTAGGACAGTTAATACACACCTATATGTATACTTGAATGTACTTACTGTATACCCTGACCTTCTTGAATAAACTTAAAGTAGTAGCTATGCAACAAAACCTTACTGGTGATCAAAAAACCGACATATGTGACATATTCAGAATCCCATTTACTTCACAAATCCTTCACAAATCGCTACCAATGCAATGTAAAGCAGATGTCAACGAGTCAATCGTGATCTACAGGATGATCTTTCAGACATTACTAGTTGATCATGACACCTGCACGACCCCCCCCTAGAGAGGGACCTCTTCCCCACCATCGGGAAAATCTACTGAGGGGGACATATTGGCAAAATCCAATCGGCAAGATATATGGTCGCAAATCAGTTCCTCAGATTATTTTCTTTCTAGAAGTAGCTCTTACTGTAAAAAGGTTGGAGAACACTGGTGTAAAATAACAAAAAACTGCCATTCTGATTGCAGAGTATTGAAGAGTTGAAGGCTAAATTAATCATCGGGAGCTAATTCACTTAATTAAAGAAATCGCATCCATACCAACAGCTAATAAGAGCAGAAGACTATTACTCAAATAGGATGTTTTTTTAATAACACCACAGGTCTGTTATTGGGATCTCCTGTGCCTTTAGTTAGCGGCCAATGGACAGCTGGTGGTAAGCAGAGACACATGTAAGTCACAGCTGCTGCCATTGAGAAACACTCACAGAATAATGACACGGTGCTATCCACATTGAAGGAGGCTTCCCTAAGCAACTCAAGCAACTTAAGCAGTCAAACAATGTATTCATGACATCTGCAGAGTATTAGGGGCATATGGTCTTGACCAGTGGCTTCAGTCTAACATGCAGGCTATAAGTCCATTCCAGTGCTTCAAGGCTCTAATGTCCTCATCAGCCTTGTCGATTCATGTTTAATACAGTGATTCTCAGCTCGTGATAATTATCAACAATGCTGCAGTTCCATAACAGATAGTGATGCCAGGCTGACCCATCTGTTTCACATCGTCCCCAGTCTCAAATGAATACAATATTCATTATAGCAGCAGAAACTCTGGCATTATAGTAAAGAAGTTGCACCACTATGTATTTGTGTATGACTATTTTTTAGGCCAATTATAACCTACTACCATGTAGTTAGAAATTTTGGATTTTCTTTTTCTTTGTGTTTGATTCGGTTAATGGTTATAGCCGGCCCTCGACATATATTTGGTTCCCAGATATATAAGTACCCTATGTAAAATTACTTTTCATATGACCTATTCCCATCCTCCCGTATACTTGAAATCCTCTATAGATTACTCATAATACCCTAATACAATTGTTTAGGGAATAATAAGGAAAAAAAAATCCATACGTGTTTGTGAAAGAAGTCACCATTGTAAGCCTAACAAAATATGGTACATTAGATCACCAACAATGTAACATTAATTTCTTTTTCCACTTTTTTAAAGAGCCGTTTTCTCACACAAATGGTGAACACAAGAACACAAGTAGCACATGTACAATAAGACATGTGCAACCAGCCAGTGATGCAACGAGAGACATTAAGGATCTTTGAAAAGTCAAGGTATGTCAGGGTCAGCGCCCATCTGTCCCGGCCATTCATGACTCTTCCCCATTTGGCCAGCAGGTGTTGCTGGCCATCCTGTTCCCTCCTTTGTCATCATACTAGAAACTTGTGTGTTTTCCCAACTCCTGTGACTGCTGCATGGTCCCATGGGTTGAGTAGGTGGCACAGAGGCTGTGACCCTCCTGTGATGGGTTTGAGACTCATTTCATCAGTTTATGTTTTTTGTTTTTTCTGCTTCGTAGTATTTGTCATTGGTTATCTTTGCTTTCCTGTTTAAATTTGCCCTGCTTGTGTTCTGTTTGATTTTAGTTTTGGCTTGTACTTGTTCCTAGTCTTTTTCTAGTGTTTTTAGCCCTATTTGTTGTAGTATTTGGTATTTTGTTTTGATATATTTCCCCTGTTTTTTGTTGTTGTTGTATTGTATAACCCCATGTCTCAGAGCCTCCAGTGTATTATCACACTCATTTCTGGCTGCATCGTGCTCTGCCACTGTGACAGGGGATGGACGCACATCATTTACTTGCATCATTTTACTTTGAATGTGGCACTCACCAATTTTAAATTCACTGTTTTTAGAGCCTTTTTGAATTTTATTTTAAAAATATTTTTGATTCATGTACCTTTGGATCTGCCCTTTTGAAACCCACATAAAATGTTCACCACCTGTGGATACTTAGACTGAAAACAACCCCCCCCCCCCCAATCCATAGAAAATAATGATAGGATATGATCATCATATAACATAGGATCCATGTGGTCAATATCAAGTGATGCTGTTAACAGCATATTGTTTTGTTGAAATATACATGATAGGAGAATAGTGAATGTAATCAAGATGCCAAGAGATGCCTCAGTGCCATACAAATTGGTGTCCCTGCTGACACAATTCCAGATGACTAAAATAGTGATCCTGTAGAGAACCACTTCATTCCACTGTCTGCTAATTAATTTCAAAAGGACTGCGGGCCTGACCAACTGTTTTACTTTCATAGGCAGTACAGTAGGATAATTGAGGTCGGACAGTGTATTATCACACTCATTTCTGGCTGCATCGTGCTCTGCCACTGTGACAGGGGATGGACGCACATCATTTACTTGCATCATTTTACTTTGAATGTGGCACTCACCAATTTTAAATTCACTGTTTTTAGAGCCTTTTTGAATTTTATTTTAAAAATATTTTTGATTCATGTACCTTTGGATCTGCCCTTTTGAAACCCACATAAAATGTTCACCACCTGTGGATACTTAGACTGAAAACAACCCCCCCCCCCCCAATCCATAGAAAATAATGATAGGATATGATCATCATATAACATAGGATCCATGTGGTCAATATCAAGTGATGCTGTTAACAGCATATTGTTTTGTTGAAATATACATGATAGGAGAATAGTGAATGTAATCAAGATGCCAAGAGATGCCTCAGTGCCATACAAATTGGTGTCCCTGCTGACACAATTCCAGATGACTAAAATAGTGATCCTGTAGAGAACCACTTCATTCCACTGTCTGCTAATTAATTTCAAAAGGACTGCGGGCCTGACCAACTGTTTTACTTTCATAGGCAGTACAGTAGGATAATTGAGGTCGGACTTAAAACTGTAGGTTGGGATAACCAATTTAGCAATCAGCTAAGTCTCACAAGCTACCAAACGTCCTGATGCAAGTTGGTTTTTAAGGAGGCACTGTATCTGTAATGGAGGGGGGCCTAGGATTTTTTAAATTAAAAGACTACCTAATGCTTATTTTATGATTTTGAATCTTCAAGTTGGGGGCCATTGTGACCTAGCCAATGGCTGTCTCAAGAGGGTAAGTCTCTGTTCTCCCAGATTACTAAAGAGTGCCGCTCTGTAGGAGTGTGCTAGAATATGTATTTCACAATGGTTTTCTTTGTAGTTTTTAGATATTTTTAGTAGGTTTAGTGTACATTTTAGTGTTTTAGTGGTATTACTTATTATGAGTTTTAAACTAATAAACTGATATTTTAGAATTGGTTCAGTTATTTGAATGGGCCGTTTATTTTTTACTTACAATAAATTAAAAATATTTTGATTTGTGAATTGATTGTAGCTACTGTAAGGGCCAGGAGTTTTAACTTTGTTTTAATTTATTTCAGAAGATTTGCCCAAAAAAACAAATATTATTGTATTGGACTAATTGAGCAGTAAAATAAAACCAGAGTTCTGACAAAGGAACACCATATAGTGCAAAATATTTGTCAGCCTATTTTTCAGTATTTACAGATACAAGATACAAGTAACCACTCATGCAAAGAGTGTAAATTGACTGTGACAAAAGCTTATACACACAACAGCCCTTCATAGAATGTATATTTATGCAGCTTTTATACATTTAAGCATTTCTTTTAAGTTGTGAAACATATTTAACATTCATACTGTGCATTTTTTGCCTGCTGCTTTAAATGACCCTTTAATTTTCATGTTATTATGGTATTACAGCATTTTGGAGACACAGGTATTCATAGTAATAGCCATGTAACTTTGAATGTATGGCAGTAGAACATGGTTTGTATTCATAGAGAAGTGAGGAGAAATTGCAGCCTGTAATGTTTTTTTTTTTTTGTTTTTCTTTGGAAAGATTCATTGCACACCACACCTAAAATGACATTTCTCAGTTGTGACATTTATATAACAGCCATTTTCCCCCTCAAATTTTTACATTAAAAACATTTCCTTCTCATCAGTGTCTTTTTGATATCAGCTGTAGCAAGATGACAAGTGGTCTTTTCAACAAAGACTGGCTAGCTTATTAATTTTAACGTCCATGCTTATGCACAGATTCTAAATCAAAACATTTTGACGGGTTGTAATTGCAAAGCCAACATGGTTCGATACACTTGACCTTTACCACCTTTAAAGTAATTTCCATTCTCCAGAAAAATAACTTGTTAATTGCAAGAAAAGGGGAACGTTTTTTACCCTATGATTTTCTTGTGAGGAATATGAATGTATTTTATTTCCACATCATTCACACAATCAGTCATTCTTATAGTTGCATTTAAATTAATAATCTTCAAAAGAATTTCATTGTTTTCTGATTGGTTAAAGCTATACACATCTGACTAATACACAACTGGTCACAAACTAAAGGAAAAAATGAATTTGGTACCTGATAGATTTCTCCTTTTGAAAAAACATAGTATCTTCCCAATTTCATCCACTCTTCAATGCCAAATGCCATATTGTATGAAATCATGCAATATTTAATAGATTTAACCTGTATATAGGCAGTCCCTGGGTTAAGAATGAAATAACTACTCATACTTAATAACTAATCATGTAATAACTGCTCGACTTAATAACTACTCATACTTATGAATGGACTACCATAAATCCTATTATTGAAAAATGGGGTGGATACAGTGGTTTGTAATAATGAAAACACACACTTCTTTGTGACGCTTGTGAAAATATTGAGCGGGTTCAGTGGTTTGTCGGCTCAGCGTACAGTGCAGTACCATATGTAACTGTTATAACATTTAGTATATGTAATTGTTATCATTACTGCATATATTGTTCAGGAATGGTTTGTTTCATACGTAACCTTGGACCTACCTGTACTTTTATCTCCATTCAACCATCTTCCAAACTCTTATCCTGATCAGGATTATCTACCTCAGGTAGCACAGTGCTCAAAGCTGGGGTTTGGAATGGAATGGCAGTCTGTTAAAGGGCAACACACACACATTAATTTAGGGATGCAAGTAACCCTAAGGGGGTGGTGAGTGTTTAAGCCTCTGTGTTTGTGATCAGAAGCTTGCTGGTTCCAGTCCTAACTTCACCTGAATATACATGTCTGCAGGCTATTGAGCAAGACCCTAAACCCCAGCTCCATGGGTGCTGGATGCTGGTTGAATCTGTGCTGTGCTGGGGGGGGGGGGGGGGGGGGGGGGGGGGGGGGGGGGGGGGGGGGGGGGGGGGGGGGGGGGGGGGGGG
>JABFEB020000026.1:5674559-5700494 GCA_019775895.2 Stomatorhinus ivindoensis
AGGTAAGAAGCATGCACTGATTACAGTGTGTTGCTGCACCCACCACATGGCAAACCACCTCCAGGATGAGAGCCTGACCCCCACATATGTCTTGTGGAGAGCAAGGTGGGCTAAGCAAAGATAAGCATTCCAATGCACCTGTACTCATATTGTACCAATAGATGATCATTTAATTTTTCGCACATCTTTGAAAGGCAGCAGGAAAGACACACAGCATATGAAAGACATTTGATAAAATTTAATGTTTTGGTTATTGGTATTCATGCCTAAAGAAAACTTGACTGTAAAAGCCAGAAGCTGGATTGAAGATTGCAAATATTATGGTTAGGGCTGCAACAACTAATCGATCAAATCGATTAAAATCGACTATTAAAGTAATTGCCAACTAATTTAATAATCAATTAGTTGGGTCTACTTTATTATACACATAAGTACAGTGGCTACCCCCTAATTTGGGAGCGGTAAGCTGACCAAAGCCGCAGTGGCAGAATGGCCGACCGCCATAAAAGAAAAAGGAGACGGGAACCAATGCCGTGCCTTGAGTAGCTTACGTGATGAATTCTGGAATAATTGGAAAAAAAACGTGTGGAAAATGGCGGACACAGCAGAGTCTTGTTTTAATTCTGCCAGAAACGGTAGTATGTGACGGTAATCAGCTGACATTAGGTCGGAGAGACACTGATGTATTATGTGATGTTGTGGAGTTTTTGGATTACTTTATGCAGTTATTCACATTAATTAAGGCAAATCTTTCGTTCATTGGTGTAGTATAGGGTAAATGCACATAAACGCCGTTTACGCACCTATTAAATTTACAAAACAGCGTTTACTCACCTTCTGCTTCATTTTTTCATGATAGAGATTTATAGTAATATCAAATGTTATAGTACTCAGGACCAGTTTTTGAAGGCCTCGATCTTGTCTTTGAATCAGCCGTATGTGTACTCGTTCTTGTCATGGACTCTATTTTAGGATTTTATTGGACTCTAGGATTTTATTTCGAGACCAGCCGAGACCACAACTCAGGATATTCCTATTAATGAACCGTTTACTGTCGGATTGCATACTTCCCACTTCAAGTGCAACCAATGACGTTACTACCGACCGCGTTACCCGCCCCGCCCCGCCCCTTCACACATGCACATATACGCACATCAACACAGTTGAAGTCGTGGTTGTCTGGGAAATATGTCAACACAATTTGCTATTATCAAATGTGACTATATATACCACAAAGTGTTTACCCTACCATTGTATTTGGGGGGCACCCCGAGTTAATTTAATTTTATTTTATTTTCTATATAGCGCCAGAGGACAAAAGAAGTCATTTAAGGCTACCTTTCCTATAGAACAGGTCTATATCTTGTTCTTTTATTAAACAAACTAAATAGCCTTATGTTATTTATCTTATTTACAGTTCATCACTGTAATATGCGCATACAACCGGACACGTTTTAAAACGAAATTTGCCTCACCAATCGTCTTATTTGCGCCGATCAGTCACTGAAGTCTATGGAGTCTTCCGAGAGCGTAAGGCAGCGCATTTTTATCGTAAAATGCGGAAAAGGCTTTTTCTACGCAATAAATGTTTACTTTGTTTGTCCGTAATAAATGCAGAAGCACTGGCTCTTGTGCTCTCTCCCTCTGTCACATATGTGTTACGTGTATCAACATTAAATGACATTAGAGAATTATTTAATAATATTTTATTTTAAAAAAGACTTTTCTATGACATTGATTCAGCTGCTACAAAATTATTTTTTGTATTCTTAATGTAGCATACATTTATTTTTTATATGAGTTGCTGGAAACAACCTTTGTATGAAGACAAAGTCTGGGTTATTAAAACATGCTGGAAATCACCCCCCCCCCATTAATGGATTAATCGGAAAATAATTGACAGATTAATCAATTATCAAAATAATCGTTAGTTGCAGGCCTAGTTATGGTTTTTATGGTAGTAAATTTACTTGTGGAAAACTTTGTAATAATGCATGTCTCTCAATTTAACATGGTCTTATTCTATTAGACCTGACACCTGCCTAGACAATTCTATGGTGAAAATTAGGCATGATGGTCATCTAATTTATAATACGGTGCATGGTAAAAACCAACATGTCCAGACATCTTGCAGCCCATACCTTTATAATAATGCATAATATGTCTCCCATTCTAAATTTATTCTCCTGTACATGTTTATTTGACCAAAACCATTCATTGTGGTCATCTAACTTCCATTTACACACTTATGTATCAGATATTGTTTATGAATTGGACTTTGATTTTCATGAATAGGCCGCACAGCTATACATTGCTATTTGTTCTACATTAGATTGGAATGCAAACACAGGTGAAGTGAATAACATTGATTATCTCATTACAATTTGTGGTGTTTGACACCTTGAGTTAAAAAAAATAAGTGTTCTATGCAAATGTATCTGCATATGCCTTGATTTGTTGATGTTTAAAACTGGGTCTGATAGGTTAGAGTGGGATTCCAATTAGTAAGAATAATGTAATAAGTGAGCAATTGTGGCAGAGTGGGAATTATGTGTAGAAGTCTATTGTGAATAAAACAATGTATTTTATTGGACTCTTGGTTCTACTAGGCGGGTTTCCTTTTAGTTTTTATAAAACATTTTTGAACCTTTTCCTCTGTACCAGATTTTTATTTCTGGAAACAGCACCAATATATATTAGGCAACAGAAAAGTCAGTGTGTTAGACAAGTTGTGTTAGAAGCAGAAAAAATGGGTAAGTTTGATATGGGGCAAATTATGATGGCTAGATGTCTGGGTGGGAGCATCTATAAAACAACAGATCTTGTAGGGTGTTGCTGGTATGCAGTGGTCAGTACTTTCTAAAAGTGGTTCAAGGAAGGCCAGCCGGTGAACCAGTGATGGGGTCATGCACACCCATGGCTCATTGATGCACGTGAGGAGCAATGGCTACCCCATCTCATCTGATCTCACAGCAGAGCTATTGTAGTGCACATTGCTGAAGAAGTTAATTTTAGGTATAATAAAAAGGTGTCAGAACACACAGTGTACTGCAGCTTTCTGGGAATGGGGGGATGGCATAGCCAGGATGCATTATAGGAAGATGGCAAGCTGGCAGAAGCTATGTGATGCTCTGGGCAATATTCTGCTGTGAAACCTTTGGTCCTGGCATTCTTGTGATTGTTACTTTGACATGTACAATGTACTTCAACATTGTTGCAGACCGAGTACATCCCTTCATGATAACAGTATTCCCTGATGGCAGTGGTCTCTTTCACCAGGATAATACCCCCTGCCACACTGCAAAAATTGTTCAAAAATGGTTTGAGGAACATGAAGAACAGTTCAAGGTGTTTACCTGGCCTCCAAGTTCCCCAGATCTCAATCCAAATATCAAGGGATCAGGTATCTATTGGATACACTGGACAAACAAGTCCAAGTATGGACGTGCCACCTTACAACTTATAGGACTTAAAGGATATGTTGCTAACAATTTGGTGACAGATACCACATCTGTTTTGGCAGATGCCAGGTGATTTTAATGTTATGGCTGATTGGTATATACATGGGATTAGCTACAATCAACAAGAACAGTAAGTCCAAATGAAAGACTTGTAATTTTAACTCTTGACTGTTTTACCAATACAAATTCATTGCCCACAAAACAACAAAGAATATTGGCGAACAAGTCACTTTATCTTTGCTTGATGGCTGAACTCATGTTGTGAATGGTTAAATGTGACCAATCAATCTCTTTTTCAGACATACACACATATTTACCAAACATAGTTGAGAGTGGAGCTATGGGGCCAAGAACGAGGTCAAGCCATGTATTTGCCACCTCTAGAGCACTTAGTGTGACTTGTCTTAATGTAATCAGGGTCACCGGATCTGTTCCTGGTCTTTTAAGTTCTACTACCCTAGGGCTAAGGTAAATGATACATTTTGCCAAATAAAAATACCACAGTGTAACAAAAAAAATATTATTACAAGCCGACTTTACATACTCTCCCCACCTCATCAAAAAAGTTCCCCACGATACATTTTGCTGATTGCTACCAATAAAATATCCAAGCAAGGAGACTGGATAAAAACCCAGGCCTGTCAATCCTATAGGTGACATGACAGCCAGTTTCACATTGCCTCGGACAGGGGGCGCCAGCGGTGACACTAGCCTAGGGCACCACATCAGCTGGGACTGGTATTGGAAAATAACAATATAAACTTTGTTATAGAATATTCAGAAAATCGTCTCATGTTCCACAGTTTCAGAATCACTGATCTGTACAATGTTCTTGTGAAGTTTGCCAAAAGAGCCATGGAATATGTTTAGATGGCAGAAGGCTGTTTCTAAGATGGCGGTTGCAGGCTCCATTTTTGCACTCTTCTACACCCTGTTGCTGCATTTTCAATTGTGATATGATTTTCAATTTTGGTGAGATTTGTCTCAAAATTTGAGAAGCTCACCATCTTCACCCATTCCAAGTTTAGAAAAGATTGGCTAAATGATTTTTGAGTTGTCATGCTGAGACAATTAAGTGTCTGAGCTGCCCTTGTCTTTGCTATCATTATGCAGTTCTGCTTCAGTTTTGGTGGAATTTGTCTTCAGTTCAATTCAATTCAATTTTTGTATAGCACATTTTCACAACATTACATTGTCTCACAGCGCTTTTCATTATTCCCACCCAAAGCCCCCAGTGAGCAAGCCGGAGGCAGCAGTGGCAAGGTAAAACTCCCAAGAAGGAAGAAACCTTGGGAGGAACCAGACCCAAAGGGGGAGCCCATTCTCCGTGGGCCAGCAGAGGAAGCCAAATGAGCAAGATGGCAAAGTTCCAGGTCACACAATCCCAATTTTAACATTTGAGTCTCACAGCAGGGGGGCAGGCAGGTGATGGCAGGCAGGTGCTGGTGCTGCTTCAGATGACAGGCTGAACAGTGGTACAGCAGCAGGACATTTGGGAGAGACATCAAAAGCAGAAGGGCGAGTGAGCTGGAAAGATGCCACAGGTAGTGGAGATGTTGCAGACAGCGGGGTTAGCAGAATACCTTGATAATTTGGGGTCTCCAGGCAGCACACCTCAGGAGGAGAAGGGGAAATAAAATGTGCAATTAGCCAAAGCAGGGGAGACTAGAGGCAGTGCAAACAGTTAGATGAGATATGCAAGCTTCAGCAGACATGGCTATGGCAACATAAGTAGGAGGGAAGGGGAGTCCCTGAAATGTCAGGACTCAAATTCTGCAGGGGAGTGTGAAGCTAGACTGACAGCACTAACACTTCAGTTCATCCAAAGACAATGGCACCGTTCCCCACCCAGCTCTACACCTCACAGTATAGGTCTAACTGGGAGTGAGCAGTTAGCTAGAGATATACTTAGAAGTCCCTATAAGTTAGACTAAACAAACTTGTTCTTAGTCTAGACTTGAACATTAAGAGTGAGCTTGAATCTTGCACATTTGCTAGAGGACTATTCCACAGTTGAGGAATTCGATAAGAGAATGCTCTGCAGCCTGTTGTTGTTCTTTCTACCTTGGGTACTAATAGGTATCCTGTTCCTTGAGATCAGAGCAAATGCGGAGAGCTGTA
Source organism: Stomatorhinus ivindoensis (assembly GCA_019775895.2). NCBI lineage: Eukaryota > Metazoa > Chordata > Actinopteri > Osteoglossiformes > Mormyridae > Stomatorhinus > Stomatorhinus ivindoensis. Next base: position 5,680,142 of record JABFEB020000026.1, read on the forward strand.
AGAGGCCAGCAGATCTCTAAGGTACAACCTGAATTCTGGAAAAGTTGGGACATCCTTTAAATTTGAATAAAATGAAAACTAAAAGACTTTCGAATCACATGAACCAATATTTTATTCACAACAGAACATAGATAACATAAATGTTTAAACTGAGAAATTTTACAATTTTATGCACAAAATGAGCTCATTTCAAATTTGGTATTTGCTACAGGTCTCAAAATAATCGGGATAGGGGCATGTTTACCATGGTGTAGCATGTAATAGTATGTAATAACTCTGGCTGCTGCATTTTGTACTAGTTGAAGTTTATGTAAGGATCTAGATGGGCAACCAGAAAGGGGGGCATGATCTGGAGACAGGGCTGTCAGAAGCATTTTGAATGTGGGGGGACACACACTGGCATAAAACTAATATTTTATTTTAAATGTGGGGGGGTCCAAACGAATAATTATGAAGTGTGGGGGGAACATGTCCCCCTCAGATTTAATGGCAGCGATGCCCATGTCTGGAGGTAATAAAGGCATGTTTTAGTTTTTCTGCATCTTCCAAATGATGATAGAACTGTGTATCATCAGCATAACAATGCCCAACACTATGATTTCTAATAATGTTACCAAGCGGTAGCATATATAAAGTGAATAGTAGCGGGCCCAGTACTGATCCCTGTGGCACACCATATTTGACTTTGGACTTGGAAGATTCATTGTACATGATAATAATCAGTTGCATAAGAGCAAAACCAAGAGAAAGCTGTCCTCTTGATGCCAACCACAAATTCTACCCGGTCCAAGAGAATATTATGGGCCACAGTATCGAATGCTGCAGATTGATCTAGTAATACCAACAAAGATATACAGCCATGGTCAGAAGCCAGCTCTTTCTGTGCTATGGTTTAGTCTAAAGCTAGACTGATATAATTCATTATTTTACTGTAAAGAAGACAGCTGATGAACAACTTTTTTTCAGGATCATTGAAAAGAAAGGATGGTATGAGATAGGTCTATAGTTTTCTAAATCACAAGATTTGGTTTCTTTAGGAGAGGTCTAATAACAATGAAAAGGTTCTGGAACACATCCAAGCCTAAGAGATGAGTTTAACAAGATTAACAGGGTAGTTCAAATCAGTAGTGCAATCTCCTTGAGGAATTTTGTAGGAATTGGGACTAGTTGAAGATTTGCAGGATGAAACCAAGCTCAAAATTTTTGATTGTTTTATAATAAAAAATTATTTAATGGTGTTATCAGTACGAATAGGATTTGCAGAAGGCTGGTACAATAGCTGTATGTAGTTACAGATGTGCACTGTATGGTCTGTCTGATCATAGTTATCTTACCATTAAAAATAATAAAGTTAACACTCTTAAGAGCTTGTGGGAGTTTAACGTTGAAGAATTCTGTGTTAACGTAGACAGATTCAAACAGGAGTTTATGATTGTTTTTATCTTCTGTTAATATGAACATTTACACAGATCTAACAGTCACTAGAGCTTGTCAATACTTAGAGAGGCTTTCTTTCCAGGCAGATCAGAAACTTCAAGTTTTGCTGAGTGCCATTTCAAGCCTGTTTAGGTTCATGCGTCTCAGAATTTGATTAGATTTTTACCCTTAAAACAATAGATGAAATGGATCTATCAAATATTGTTGAGTCATTGCTTTTGTAGGATCCAGTGTCTGAAAAAACATTTTCGTTATCACTATGCAGTGCTACTTCATAAACTTGGGGAGATCTATCACAAAATTTGATCACTTCCAGTCTGTCACTCCTCAAAAGCGTCTGCAAATTTTGAAATTAATCTGATAAATACTTGTGTTCTAAATACTGTGTTCACAAGACCAAGGGTTTATTTTGCACTGGTGGAAAGTGCAACACAAAGTGGTTTTGATAACTTCATACCAGCGTATTTCTTATTTTCACACCATGCACGCACTATAAAAGAAAGGTTTAGGTGGAACAGTGGTGGCTCCCATAAGTGATGTGCTTGTGCATTTTCACTTTGTGCACGAGCAGGTCCATTTCCTCAGCTGAAAACTGCAGTAGCTCATGTGCCCCTCCCTTTTGAAGATGAGGTGATGTGCCAATCTGACTGGTTCATTGCATGTTTTGCTCAAAACACACCACTGAATAATTAAGAGAGCTACGATAACCTTAGTGCACCTTGGGGTGGAGCAAGTCCATTTTTTTCGGCATCAAAATAGCAAAATGAATTTGGACGCACCCATAAATGTTAGTTGCACCTTGCTCTTTAGGCTTTGCATTAGATCTTGAAAATAGAGTCATCTACAGCTGCTGTTTCCTTTCCTGCCACACAGTGCTGCTGCTTCATTTTATAGGCAATTTGCCTGAAATTTAACCCAGGTGTAGTTCTTTATCCATATAATGTTTTTGGTGAAGCAGTAATATGGTCCATCAAATACCTTTGGACTTATTGCATTCAAATTTACATTTACAGGATCAAGTATAAAAATTGTAATTTTACTTCTGGTATCACTACACGGCACTACTTCAACTTTTGGGCAATCTGGTACAAAGGATGAGATGATTAGAGGCTTATCCTTCTGAACAGGAAAATCAATTTGTTATTTACTCTATTTGATGTTTGATGGATTTTATTACCACTACACAAAACATTATATGGATGAAAATGGTCAGATTTTCAAATGAAATGGTCAGATTCAAAATTACCTGCAACTGCAAAGACAGGGCAGAAAAATTAGAACTTCAAGCCAGAAAGCAGCAGAGAGTGAAAATGGAGCCTGCAGCCACCATCTTGTGAACACAGCCATCTGCTATTTAAACTTACTCTGTGGATCCTTTTGAAAACTTCCCAGAATCATTAGAAAGGTCAGTCATTCTAAAACTGTGTGGTACAAGATGATTTTCTAAATATTCTATGACGAGGTTTATACTGATTTTTGGTTACTAACCACCTCATTAGGAAAATTTTATCTGTAGCAGTCTGGTAGGCAGAGCAGGCAGCACAGACGCGGAGGCGTCCACGGGCAGAGCAGCTGGAACAAGAAAACTGCCCCAACGCGAAGGGTCAGAGGAGTGTCGTCCTCTGACTTCTTCCCTTTGCACTTTTTTCTCTGCCCAGCGCGAGATGAAGGTGGCGCAGGTCCCCGGGACCCGGCCGACGCCATCGCTTCCTGCGGATAGTGTAGCGGGGCTTGCTGGGCTCTTCCCTGGGCAAGCCGCTGTCGCAGCTTCAGCAGCTCCTCGCGCACCGCTTGCAGTAGGAAAGCATCACCGAGCGGGGATTCTTCGAATAGGCGTTCCTCCGCTCTTCGGGCCAACTCGAAGGCGACGGGGTCCTCGATGACCTCGTGCTGGTGGAGCCAGTGGGTTACCTCCTGCAGTAAGCCGATCCATCCGAGATCGACTTGCTGCTGGTAGTCATCTTGGAGATTTGTCATTATGTCACGCCGGGGCATGGTGTCGTCGGCGTGGGGCAGGCGAACAGACGAGCAGGCGAGAGTTCGAGGTCAACACGGAGTTTATTTTCAGCAAAACGGGATGGCGACAGCAGACTGAAACGCACGACACTTCACAGAACGACGAATCTCGGGTTACTAACTTGGACACCGACCAATTTACAAGAGACACTCAGGGACGGATAGACATCAGGTGGTTACAATCAGGATCCGACACGAGGTAACGAGGGGGGCGTGGCACACATGAGGCTCTGACAGGCGGATCATGACAGCGATTGCCTCATATTAAAAAATAAAATGTTATGTCCTGTTTTGAACCAATATGGGGTACAAATTTTCTGACTATGCAATTATGAGCTTGATTGAGTTTTCTTTTGGGCACATTAAACTAAACCAGTATTTAGTATTGCCCTGACGACTCTTCTGTACCTTACTAGATAGAACAAAATCCCATAAGGCGCGTGTAAGTTGTATCTCTTCCCTCAATCGTAAACCTTTTTTGGATAAAAGCATCAAGTGAATGTAAATGAGATACATGTTCATCATGCATACAGATAAAATTGTCCATAACACCCCCAGACCTCTGTATATACTTAGTATATCTGTTTTAGTTCTTACTGTTAAGTCACAGAACATTTTGGTCATAGTGCAAAAGGGAAATAAATAGAATATAAATATTTTAACATATAAAAAATATAAATATCAAACATGGACATTAACAAATTCACAAAGGAATACAAGTAACCAGCTATTTGGTGGGGAAAGATTCTGCAAATTTTAATTTAAGTGGAATGTGTAATAAATGAATGTGTAGTTTCAGACCTATATTATCACAACAAGGACTCACATTTCCAGGTGATCCATCCAGTACTTCCAGAAATTGTAGAAGTTGGTGAGTGTGGGGTGAGTATGCCTTAGATAGCCGAACCAGATGACAGGGCTGTACAGAAAATACAATGTTGCGATTTATGACACCACCAAATCTAGATGCTTAAATTATTGTAAAATACTACATCTGCATTTTCTGCAAAATGCAATAATGTAATCCTGAGTACTCCCTCTGCTCCTTGATGCGCCTAGAAATTCTGTTTATATAAGTTATAAACAGAATTGGTACAAAGGGCATCCTTGGCAGAGTCCAACACCCGCTGGGAACAAGTCTGACTTACTGCTGGCAATGTGAACTAAACTCTCAGTTATACAATTATACAGGGACCTAATGGCTTGTAACAACAGTTTGCGTACTACATACTCCCAAAGCACCCCCAACGTTCCCTCAAGGTACATGGTTGTATGCCTTTTCCAAGTTCACAAAACGCATGAGGATTGATTGGACAAACTCCCATGAACCCTCCTGTATACTTGTGAGGGTGAAGAGCTGGTCCACCATTCCAGGATCAGGATGGGATCCACATTCTTCCTCCTGAATCTGAGGTTCAACCAATGGATGGATCCTCCTTTCCAGTACTTTGGCATACACTTTCCCAGGAAGACTGAGGAATGTGATGGCCTTGAAGTTGGAAACATCCTCCAGTCCCCAGATTGGGAGCAATACCCCAGTCTGCCAATTCAAAGGCACTGTCTCTAACCTCCACACAATGCTGAAGAGACATGACAGCTTAGAAAGCCCAACAATGTCAAGAATTCAGGTTGATTCTCATGCACTTATGGGGCCTTACCATCAAAGAGTTTTTTGACTACATCAGTGACTGGTCCTCAAAGTACTCCTTCCACTACCTGACTATATCGTCATTTGAGGACAAAAGGGACCCATCCCTCCTGTAAACAGGGTGGGTAAAGCCCTGCTTCCCCCTCCTGAGTGGCCTGATGGTTTGCCAGAATCTCTTTGAGGCTGACTAAAAGTCATCTTCCATGGCCTCTCCAAAATCCTTGCACACCCGACTTCTTGTTTCAAACTGCCAAAGCCACATTCCACTTAGCCTGCCAGTACCTATCAGTTGCTTCAGGAGTCCCACTTACTAACCAATCTCGGAAGGCTTTCTTCTTCTGCCTGACAGCTCCCTTTATCACTGGTGACTACCACTGGGTTAAGGGATTGCCACTGCGACAGGCACCAACAACCTTATGGCTACAGCTCCATACAGTCGACATTATCTATTCCATCTAATCCAGCTCACAACCAGGTAGTGATCAGTTGACAACTGAGCTTTTTGGTTGGGTTCAGATTAGGGAGGCTATTCCTCCCAATCACACCCTAACAGGTTTCACTGTTGTTACGCACATGAGCATTAAAATCCCATCTTCCAGCATCCCATTCAAGGTTGCCAGGAAAGCCAGATACTCTGAGCTGGTGTTCGTCGCATACATACAGACTACAGTCAGAGCCTGTCCCCTGACTCTAAGTCGAACGGAGGCAACCCTCTCGTTCACTGGGATGAGCTACAGTGTACTGGTGCTGAACCTGCGGGCTATAAGTAATCCTGCACCTGACTGGTCTTTCTCACCAAGAACAATTCCAGAATAAAACAGACTCCAGCCCCTCTCCAGGAGTTTGGTTCCAGAACCAAGGTGAGCCTATCTATATCTAGTTGGTATCTCTCTACCTCCTGCTCTCAGGCACCTTTCCCACTAGAGAGGTTGAATTCCATGATCCTAGAGCCAGATTAGAAAGCTGACAATCATTCCATTGAGGCCCCTGCGTTTGACTGCAACCTGGTCAACATCACACCCAGCCTCCACAGCTCTTCATACAGGAGGTGGGCCCATAGGAGGGTGGACCCATGTTCCTTTCTTTCGGACTTTGCCCAGCCAGGCACCATGGGTAGAGGCCTGACCACTAAGCACTCGCCTTGGAGCTCTCGCCCCAGGTCTGCGTAGTCACATGATCCTTATTGTTCATCATTATAAGGGTCTAGGTGAATCACAATTAGTATATTCACTCACTTAGGACCAATTTGCCTACCGGCAAACACAGCTCCTAGGATCACAGAGGCACACAATCCCCTCCACTATGATAAGGTGGTGATTCATGGAGAGGATGGTATAAATCATTTTTACAATTCAGGTGTTGGCTTATGTTCTTATTTTATTGTTTATGTTGTTTTGACTGAATTTATGTTGATTCTTTATGTAGCATAGATAGCCTCCAAGAATAGTGTTAAGATTTACTGTTTGGATCAAGTTATCCATGATGCAAAACTGTACTCATTGCCAAAAAATGTGCATTTTTGACAGATCAAATATACAATTATTAGGAAAAAAGGCTGACATTCAAGAAAAGTTCTAGCATTCAGAGACAGATTGACTGGTTGGCTGAGCATGTACACATCCATGGTGCAAATCATACAACCATACTGATTTGCTAGTGGTACAGAATAGTAGATATTCCGTTATTTGTGTACTATCATCTTTAGGTACAAAAAGCACAAAATCTTTATAAAATGAAAACACATGCCTCAATCAGAAATGAGTAATTTAAATGACAGTGATACACAAACTACAGTGTTAGCCTAAAATTTGGTATGTAGAAACCTAAGACAGCTTTTGCCTTCAGGTATGAATTACCCATTAGTTTGTAGAACTGTTGGAAATCCAGCCTGGATCTATTTTTTATTTATTTATTTATTTATTTAGTTCAAGGTTGCCCAAGGTGTAGATAAGGAAAGCTTCATGTACTGTGTATTGGGATGTTGGATGGTTTCTGTGCTGCTCTTCATAGCTGTCACTCTCTCTTGAAAAGAAAACAGTTGGGTTTGAGAAATGGTGCCAAGAGTGATGAATACTGAAAGCCTGCCTTGTTGTAACTGTGAAAGAGTGCATACTGTATTTCTGCAGACAATATTTCAAAGATGTCTTAGACTAGTAAATCAGGTTTCCTTTTTGTTTTTGACATAACACCTTGTTACAAAGGAAAGAAATCAGGCTCTTATTAGAAAGGGTCCACAAAAAAGCAAGTAATGATATGTATGACAAATAGATAAAATAGGTTAATAAGTTGCATCTGAGACATGTATAAAGGTTTTTTCTTTCCTGAACAACCGGATTTATTTTAATATAGTATAATGCAGCACAACTACTATGTTAAAAATACTTCAGTCATGACTGATTCCTTAAACAGTACCATTCAGCTGTGATTCGATGAGGTAAACATGAAAACACATGCCTCAATCAGAAATGAGTAATTAAAAGAGGTAAAAACCTCCTGATTTCAACGTACTAATAATAAGCAAATGTTTTGCCAAGAAAAAAACTAAGAAACTATAAGAAATAGATTATTACATATATGCACACATAGGTTGGTGTTCAATAAATTAAGTTTATTTGTCAACATTTTGTATATATCGTTAACCATGCAGTCTAGCTCTTTTAAGGCTCATTATTCTCCACAATACGGGACATATACAGGATTACACTAACAAGAAGCATCTATACCATCATTATACACCAAGGCTTCCACTTACACATATATACATATGCTGTTCATAGATCTCAACCCTGCTTTTTACTTTATCTTTCTTAGTTCTTGGAACATATAACTGGGAAAGCAGTATTTTAACAAAAAATAAGAAATAACAGCAAGGCACACTTTTTAAAGTTTAAAACATTTCCTTGATTTTTCCAGTCTGAGGAAACATAAAAAATGGAGTATTGAGATACACCAACAGCCAGAGATCCTGTAATATGCAACACAAGACAGCTGTTTCCAACTTGGGCCGTGTTGCATAGATAGACATCTACTTAATTTGCCTTTTGATGAGATAAGGGTTCAAGTAGTTCAATTTCTGCTATGTCTGCATACCACAATTAGTCTAAAACACAAGCGCTGTGGAGCTGGAGCTCATGATGCTGTCCTGGGATAACATCAAAGTAGGAGCTCGCAGGAGTAGTCCGAGATTTCCTTAAATCCTATCTTGCTGTCTCCCAGTGCAAAACAAGTCAAATGAGTGCCCTAGACTTATATATCTGTAGCTGGTTGTACAGAGGAGATAGTAAGATAAGAGTGAACCACCATGCATGCCGGCGAGAGAGAGTAAGGGGTGTGTGTTTGTGTTGCCAAGTGGGGACATAATGGCGGTAGACCATTGAGGTAGCTCTGTTCTGGGATGAGGACGAAAATGATGAGCCACTCATTGAAGAGCATCAGGTTGTGGTTCAATGTCACAGCAGGAGGACGGAAGAGCAGAAGCAGCCAGAGGATCAAGTCGATGGCAGCCCAATAATACATATGGGGGGATGGGCCATGGAGGTGGACACACCCTCTCAAAGCTGAGGCTGGGTGATGGGAGGCACCAGGTATCCCGACCCCCTCTGAAACATAAAAAAAATAGCCATTCTGTTAATAACAATTCAGATAGCTTTGCTATTTACTGTACAAGACATCAAAATGTAATATTAAAGTGTGATACATCCAAATGTAATACCTAAATCACTCATCACTAACCACTAAAGTCAATCACCAATAGCGCAGGAATTGATTCTACATTTAGTAGCTTCTCAATGCATCACTATCAGTTCATTTCCTCAATGGCAGGCAGGCAAGCAGACGGACGGACAGACAGACAGACAGACAGACAGACAGACAGACAGACAGATAGATAGATAGATAGATAGCAATGTCTCAGTTGCACTGTACAAAAAAACAAGGTTGTGTCTCCTTGCGTCTAAAGGACCCCTGCAGCTGAAAGGAAGAAGTGAGAGATACACCATGGGTGGAAAACATTTGTTGGAAATGATGTTTGTTGTGATGCAAACATCTCAAAGCTCAAGATGCTAAATAATCATGTGGGTTTGTGTCTGGCAAAAAGGTTATATTATGGGGGAGGTTTAGTGATGAGCTTCAGGTTTCCAGCCTTGTACACTGAGGCCTGGCACAGCCTTCGACTTGAGGCTCAAGAGGGAACAGCGTGTCTGGGATAATTAAGGTATGCAGCAAGAAGTGAGGGGCTTTGTGATGTGGATTATGGGGAAATGGCTGTCAGAATACAATCAAGGAGATTAGTGTGGAGAGAGCATCTCCTTGCTCCATGTCTATGAGCACTCCAGTCATACATTGCTGATGGTGACTAAATTAGGCAGAAATATCTGGATCTAGTCAGTTAGCTTCACCCATCACCCATATGTGCAGTCATTGACCTCTGTGGTTATTTACATGAGTGATGCAGAATACAACATAAAGGGTCATATTAAAACAGCCATCTTATTAAGAGTTTCTAAAACCTGGGAATAGATACATTATGGCACTATAACCCAGCATGGCTATTTGCTTTTAAATTTAGCAATCTTATCCAGGTGGGTGATGAAAAAAAGAGAAGCTCAATAGCACTAACATTCAGTTGAAAACCCTTTCACTGGCATTTGGCACTACATTAAGAATATCGTATATGGAATACTACTCATCTTCCAAATGCTAAATCCTTGATAAAATGTGACATGTTAGCAAAATGTACATATTGTGGAATTTGAGAATGATTTAATTTCACCCAGTTTGGTATTTCTTTCCAAGATTTCTCTACAAAAACAAACAATTATCAGGCTATTTTTGTCAGTAAGGCTGCTTTTATTTAGCATAGTTGAACAAAACTATTCAGTGGCTCAAGACAGAGCAGTGAACAGTGTATGGTAATGGATGCAAATCTGCTTGTAATAAAGATAAATTAAATTAAAAATTACATTCCACTGGAACTTTAATGATGAGAAACATACTAATCACAAAACCCAACATGAGTCTTAGAATTATTATTTCATTATCATGTATTCATGTAGAAGATACTCTTATCTGTAGAAATGTTAAATTCCCAGCTGAATATTTACTTTGGTAAAGATTTTGTCCACCTGGGATTTAAAACTGGTAACTTAGTTCTACTAAGCTCTAACAAAGTTTTACCAAATGGTCATTAATGTGATTTGAATATCTTAATTTAGAGATAAACAGCTTTTGCAGTTTAAAGCTACCTGTATCAAAAGCACTTTTATCTTCAATAGAGCTATATTCATATATATTTACTTGTACTGATGCACAGGGGTGCAGTAAGGACAAGGATGCCATGGCGGATTTTAGGGGCCCACCATTTTACAGGGCCCTTGAATATGTAAAACTACGCAGAATTTGGTGGGGGGCCCAAGGTGACATTTTTGTCAGGGGCCCGAGAACCTTGTTTGTTTGGCACCCAAACATAATTTTTTTTCAAAAAATATTTTTAGAACTAATGTAATATCTGAAATAATTAAATACATGCAGAATGCTGTGTAGCTTGCTTAACTATAGCAAGATATCCACCCTTTTTTTCTTAGAAAACATGGACAGAATTCCATAAAGAATACTGACTAGAAGATTTGCATTGCTGTTTTAATGTATATTTGCTTTGAAAATAGGAATGAAGCTTATACAACTATTCAGAACTAAAATAAAAAGCCATGTGATTCCTGGTTATTATTACATACTTAATAACTGGTAATATTTACTGGCCATAAGGTTTCTCATTTTTATTGCTACTTTTGATTACTGCATAAGGTAGAATGGCAATAGAATACAGCTTGCCCATATGCCATGACCTATTATGGAACAGTAGCTTTTTAAGCCAATTTTCTGGAAAAAGAGCCATAAAGCAGTGCTGCCTGGAATTTACATAATAACCAAGTCAATTCAAACAAGCAGAGTCAATGAAGGGAACCAGCCTTTACATTCGATCATCTACAATCTGCAGGGACACAATAAGTACAAAGTGCACATGGGTTTGTTATAAATACATAACATAATTACTTATTAATGTGTTTACCTCTGGTATGAAGGACATAAAAGGGAAGGATGTTGTATTGCCTGTGATGCAGCGCTGGACATGAAGCACAATGGAGTGTTATTCTCCTGAGCATTCTGGTAATTAAGTACAGGGAGGAAGGGTGCTCTGCTGCTCTGGCTGCCTACCTTGGCCAAGGGCCGGGAAGTTTTATTCTTCTGTGAAGTGTTTGTAGAAGTTTGGTGTTGGGAAGCACTGGAGATGGAGCGGGCGGATGCAGCACTCCTGCCTGGGGGCCCCCTGCCATCCTCTGCAAGCGGTTGCTCTGGCTTTGGCATCTACACATTTGGAGAAAGTACAGCTCTCATCAGTGCTTTTCTAGCCTTCAGCCTGAAGCTGGATAAATGTCATGGAAAGGAAAGTTAAAAATTAAAAGGTTTACAAAGCAGGAATTATGCTAAAAGTATATTTTATTATTTATAGTACCAATTAAAAGTGAATGTGTCATTAAAAAATTACTATGTTGCCAAGTATTATTTCAATTATTAAAAACCTACAAATGAGCAATTTCACTGAGCCAAAACTATAAATGATTTTAGATGGCAGAACAGCAGAACTACCCACCTATTATGCTTGTTTGTGCAAATTTTACAGATGAAAATACTTGTGATTTTGTTATATATACAATAAAAAGGAAGACATGAAACATATAATCCCGTATTGTGAATACATAAATATTAAATTTATGCATTTAAAATTAAATCTTCATATCAATCTAACTCACTGTAACTGCTTCTTGGGTCATTGTGTCTGCAGCATACAGTGTACCATTTTCGCCTAATTTCATAGATTAGTATGTAATAATAGAGTAAATACTGGATGTCGGGATAGACACTTAAATTTTTGCTTTGCTTTTGCAGAATATGATGTCACAAGCAGAGTGGTTGCACGAATACACACGAGATGGAAATTAAAAAAAAATTAAAAATGCATGCCAATTCAGTCATGAAATTAAGTAATGATTCTTGCAGTATTTTTGCTTATGAATCATAATATAATATGTTTGATTATGATTATTCTGTTCTGTAGACCTTAAAATTTTAAATCTGAGGTTGTAAATCCCTCTTCCATTAGCACTTCGGGGGAAGGGATGTTGTGAAGTGAATAAAAAATGCCTTGTAAAATATTTAGTTATGACAATGAATATAGCTGAGACATAAAAAATTACATTATGATGAGATACTCCATGATATAATGTTTAAGCCCACCTGTTTATGAGTTGACTTAGTCTCCGGATGGGAACTACATCCTTTCCTGGCATTCTTCTGTTTCATCTGCAGAGAAGCAGGGCCTTTCTCATCCCTATCACACTTTCTTATCTGAGGACAGTTAATTTTGGGATTAATATAAAGGCTGCCATCCTCTTTTAAAGGATTTGTACTGGAGCAAGAGACTCTTATCTTAGTCATTACAGGGGAAATATTGGATTCAAGCATTTTAGTATCTGCAAAACATTCAACAGTGTCTATCAGGGTTTCACATGGTAAAGGATTAAGATAAGCAGCCTCATTATGGTACTCTAGCAGGCTTCCAGCTGTACTTCCTGGAGAAATAACCGGTGCTTTTTGATATTCAGGACAAGCTGATGGAAGTGCCTGGTCTTTTTCAGTGTGTGGGGAGGAACAGTCCCTGGAACTGGGAAACTTTCTCCCCTTCTTCTGGCTCATACACATGCTGTAACAAAGTGGAGGACCCAGGTAGACCTCTTCAGTGCAAGCTTCAAAGAGTAGCTCTTTGTCATGGATTTCCAGTGTCTCCTTCAGTTTGGGGATGGGCGGGCTGCTGCTTTTGTCCTCCATGCAGGTGTTGACCTCTCCGCAGTCACTGTCATGAGAAGACAGAGACAAGTAAGAATAGAAGTCCCCTTTGCGCAGCTGGATGGACCGGTGGGAGTGCTCCAGCACTTTGTCTCGAATCTGAGCCACCGGGGTGGGACAAGGACCCTCCTGGTCTGCCTGAGTCTCCTTGTTCTTCAGTGCTACAGCAGTCATGTCAATGATCTCCATAACAAAATTGTGCACATCTTCAGTTTTCTCTTCCTCTGGCGAAGGAGGCAAATGGCTGCAACATGGCAGCGCTGTGGTCAGCTGATGGCTCTCACATGTGTCTTTGGGGAAGGAAACATGGTTTTCCTCGGGTTGATTTTCATGCAGCACAGCTGTTGCACACTGGTGTGACCCTGTGCAGCCTTTCACAGAAGACTTGTGGACTGAAACTTCACCTGAGCTGTAACAGGGAATCTCGCCACTCAGCTGGCCTTCTAGGACAGACTCTTTTGCTTGTGACGACACAAGATCACACAGTTCTGTTTTGGTAGCCGCAGCTGTGGTGTCAGAGATGGCTGAGTTCAGTGCATAACAATCCTTGAAGGACTCACCACTTTTTGTGAAAAGGCTTCTCTCCTCTCTTAGAAACTCATCATCTTCATCTTTCTTTTTTACCTGAGAGTTCTCCACATTACCATTCTCCATGTCATCTGCAAATTGCCTCATGTAATTTCTAGTCACCTCCCTTTTCTGGGCATCAGCATCTTGCTGTTGGAGGGAGATGTTCTTCTCATGAGCATTGGACTCAAAGAGTTTTAGGGCTGACCTACTTAAGAAACGACGCCTATTTGCTCCTAATGTAGATGGTACCTTCTCCCGGGTGAGAGTGCCACATTGAAGCTCATCTCCAAGATCCGGTTCATTCTTTTCCTTGGACTGAGACCTAGGTTTAATCCAGTTCTGGAGCTCATTTTTAATGTAGTCAAGTCCTAGCGCAAAGCTACCCTCAATGTACTCCTCATCAGAGGCTATACTGGAGTCCTCGTCATCCTTAATACCGAATTCCTCCTCTGTGAGAGTAAGAGTAGAACTGGAGAGAAGGTCACTGTCATCTTCATCATCTGTGCAGGTTGAGGTACATGATACATTGACCACCATGCTGATGCTTGCATCGGTCTCGTCTGGTACTGGTTGACTGCGGAATTGCTTACTGATGGGGTCATTCAAGTCTACCAGGGAGTTCCTCTGCACAGCTATGTCCTCCGAAGCTACAGAGGACTCCTCTGTGGTACTCAGTTCTGTGAGAGATGGTGCTGAGCCTTCATTGATTGATGAGCCCAATCTGACTGATGGCTGACCAGGTCCTGGAAACCTCAGGGAGCTAGTCTGAAGGGTGATATCAGAGATACTGCGTGTCATTTTTTGGATTAAGGGAGTCTGAATGTTCTCCAGGCGCTTCAGCAGCTCCAGAGTCCTCTTGCTCAGTTCTCCTGTGGAGCCTGCAGCCAGTCCCAGATCCCCCAAGCTATGCTGGCTACCGATTTCTTCTGCACTCTTACATGGGGCTAGCCAACTCTCAAGGGAGGTGCTTCGGTGAAGCGTGTCTTTGCTGGACAGAAATAAATCTCCAGCTACAGAAAGGGAGTCGAGGGAGGACCCTGGGGACACACTGGCAAATCCTTCCCTGCATTTGCCAAGTATAGTTCCTTTCTCATCACTTGGAGAAGTTCTGAAGGCAATGGGGTCAAGTACTTCTGCTTCAGACTCCTGTCCCATAGTAAGGATGTCCTCTGGGTTTTTCCCTTGCTTCCCCCTGCTTTGTGCTGACTCATCTATGTCTTTCTTCACTGCCTCGGATTTGTTTTTACTCTCTAGTAAGGATCTGTCACAGTCTTCATATAAAACACACTTCTTAGCACATTCCAAGATTCTGTTGATGTCATCGTCCTCATACATTTGGCTGTGACTGGGTGAGTGGCCTCTCTTAGGGGGTGTCAACAGGAGACTGCCTTGACTGTCTTCAACCTGACTGAGCAGGCAGTTCTCTGAGTTGGCTGTGGTCTCAGTATCCCCTTCACTCATGATTCCACTCTCACTCTCTGATCTTCTGGCAGAATGAATGTAAAGGCTGTCAGCCCCTTGTTTTCTGCAGAGGATACCCCCAAAAAGCTCTGGTATGGATTCAGCTGATGAGAAAGACGAGTCTTTGCTTATGCTCTTTGTTAGCAGCTGTTTATTGCTGAGGTCTGTAGGGGTTTTCTTTTGGAGGGTATATTGGGGCTGGTTATACAGTTCAACTCTATGAAGACTGTAGACATGATAGATGTTTGAATGAGAGGACAATGGTTCAAGATCAATATTTTGTGATAGCACGCCATTTTGCTGGTTGTTTTGATTTAACTCTGAGACCTCAAAATGATTTCCTGTGCTGTTTCTGGACAATGTGGAATTATGGCACTGGTGGCTGTCATGGTTGTGTGACTCTCCATCAACACTGATCAGGTCGCTACTGATATCCATCTCGTCCCACTCCCAGGAGTCTTCCACTGTGCCATGGAGGTGCATGAAAGCTGGTTCTATGATATTCCCAGGGACCTTTAAAAGAGAGAGGTAAATCTCATTGAAATAATGTACGTGAAACTGATGCTGACAATCACAAAATAATTACACTAATATTTTGAGGAAAATAATTGTATGACCTGACATTTACTTGAATGGCCTTCACAATTAATTGCAAATAAACTGATTCAATAATTACCTTAACTTTAAAATGATTATTTTGTATATTGACAGATTGTTTAAGGATTTTCTGTCCAGAATGTGTGCCAAACAATATACACATACAGAACAACATTTTATGGTTCATATATATACAAAACTAGCAAATCTATGTTCAGGTATGTTATATGACTTGTAATGAATCTCATTATATTTATGATTATTCTCTGCTTGGTGATGAGGAGAAAAAAAAGGATAAACTGTGATGGCATTAAAAAACACTTAAGTATAAACACCATCTATCAGTCAAATCAAATAAAAATCTCAGCTAACTGCCAGCTCCCTTATATACTATACTACCACGACATAAGAATTAAAGCACAAATTCATAGTGATGTTGCATCATGATTTACAATTAGAAGTAACACTGGGAATACTTTTTACAACATAAATGATCAATTTAGAATCATGATAACAGAATCTGTATTAATATTTTATTGTTTTGTTTTAAAATCTACATAAATCACATTTATCTGATTATCAAACAATTAAGACTTTCCCACCACAAAATAACTGTGGATATAAAAACACTTTCTTTGACCTTTCAATTTAACAGTAATAGATAACCATTCTTGAAATAACCAAGCTGAAAAACTTCTCTCATTTTTCTAAATGTCTACTGCTGACAAAGTAGCACTCTCCAGGAGATATTTTAAAGAATAAACATACTGTCATCATATATTTTCTTCTCTGCTGTACTGCAACCATCGAAAAAGGGCCCTGCAGGACTACCCAGCACTGAATTTTAAACAGCACAGTTGCCGTTTTATCATCCAGCAAAGAGTGTTTATTTGTAAACAAACAACCAAGCATTTTTCTTCTTGTTACGCACACTTCAAAACATAAAATTGCTCTGTGGATCTGCAAGGTCAGACTCCCAGAATGTCTTGCAAATTGTCCCTCCCACAATGGAGCAGCTTCTAACATAGCTGACAGCGATAAGATTTTTTTTTTTGGAGGTTTGATATGGTAACAGCAGCAATTCTACCTGCACGCTGCTGTCACTTTCGGATGTTGGGAGGCAGGCAAGGAAAGAGCAAACAAAGTCTAGTAAAAGTTGCAGGATAATATGCATGCATAAAAATGGTATGGCAACATCATAGTTTGTATTTTAATTTCATTACTTACCTGTGATTTTACTAATTGACTGTGATATGACTTTTTAGATTTTTTTTTGGTAAAACAAAAACATATTCACAGTTTCCCAAGGGAAGAGAGCAACCTAAGGCTAGGGTCTTTGTATTGTGTCTCTTAAGCTACTTTTAACATCCATGAACACCTCTATATTATATAAGCAGTTCACAAATTGAACTCATTTAACACACCTGAGTCCAGCACAGAACATGGGGAGAATATTCAAAATTTCTCTCTCTCTCTCTCTCGCGCACACACACACATGCACACACAGGTTTCTAATTTTAGCTCTGTGAAGACTCTCCATTAATTTCTATGGAGAAACTCCAATCCAAACAAAACAAACAAAATATGAGGCTTTTGGCATTTTTCATTTTATGATCACATTCACAGATCTTTGTGTAGAACTGAAAAATGGTCCCTACACCTTACCCACAAAATACCTGGTGTTTATCACATTCTGAGGAATATTTGGTCCCCACAATTTAATATAAACATAATCCACAGAAACACAAACACAGACACACACATGTACACTTTGATATAAGGAAGACAATCAGGTATAAGTGCATCAAGCTTTGTTACAGAAAAAAAACAACAAAGGTGACTTTTAAAGAGCATTTAAATTCACATATATTACAATGCTAATTAGAATAAAAATATCTGTTAATAACATTAGCAGGTTGAAATGTTTTTGTATATTCTCAGTGTCACAGGCCCCCTGAAGGTGTGTCTGCCATCGCCATAGGAACAGTACCTTCTCAGCAATAAGCACCCTATGAAGGCGTGTCTGCCATCGCCATAGGAACAGTACCTGCTCAGTACCAAGGGCCCTCTGAAGGTGTGTCTGCCATCGCCATAGGAACAGTACCTTCTCAGCGCCAAGCACCCTATGAAGGTGTGTCTGCCATCGCCATAGGAACAGTACCTGTTCAGTATCAAGGGCCCTACGAAGGTTTGTCCGCCATCGCCATAGGAACAGTACCTTCTCAGTACCAAGCACCCTATGAAGGTGTGTCTGCCATCGCCATAGGAACAGTACCTGCTCAGTACCAAGAACCCTCTAAAGGTGTGTCTGCCATCGCCGTAGGAACAGTACCTGTTCAGTATCAAGGGCCTTACGAAGGTTTGTCCGCCATCATCATAGGAACAGTACCTGCACAGTGCCAATCACCCTATGAAAGTGTGTCTGCCATTGCCATAGGAACAGTATCTTCTCAGCGCCAAGCGCCCTATGAAGGTTTGTCCGCCATCATCATAGGAACAGTACCTGCACAGTGCCAATCACCCTATGAAAGTGTGTCTGCCATTGCCATAGGAACAGTGCCTGTTCAGTATCAAGGGCCCTACGAAGGTTTGTCCGCCATCATCATAGGAACAGTACCTGCACAGTGCCAATCACCCTATGAAGGTGTGTCTGCCATCGCCATAGGAACAGTATCTTCTCAGCGCCAAGCGCCCTATGAAGGTGTGTCCGCCATCGCCATAGGAACAGTGCCTGCTCAGTATCAAGGACCCTGCGAAGGTGTGTCCGCCATCGTCATAGGAACAGTACCTGCTCAGTGCCAAGGGCCCTCTGAAGGTGTGTCTGCCACTGCAGGGCTTGCATGACGATGGCCTCCCATCGGCGCTCCAGGTTGACCGTCAGGAGCTGCAGGGCCTGCCGCTCAGACTCGGCTTCGGCAGGTTCTTGCTCCTCCAGTAGCCTCTGGCACAGTCGCAGCACAGAGGCCACACCCCTGCGCCGCCCTCGCACTTCGGAGCACAGAGACTGGAGAGAGAGTCGAACAGTGGAAGCATGATGTCCTTCACAGCCAATAAAAATTGATTTGATCTAATTTGAAAACATTTTATATTGAGTTAAACAGAATATTTAACTATAAGATGCCCCATTTGTGCTCCGGAAAAACCCAAAACTTCCCAGTAAAACATTTTGGAGCTGTTTTTATTTGCTTTTCCAAAGGAAGAGTATAAATCCGTAAAAAGTATAAAGCTGACATAAATAACAAACTTCTGAAATTTAAGTAATAATTTGTATTTCGCTCCACTGTGAAAATTATAGATTTTTAGTTTAACATTTAACATTTGTTCTGTATCTTTTACTGGTAAATATGCTCTGTTGTTTCCTTTTTCTGACCATTGGTTAATTGGAAAAAATCAAGGGAAGAGGCTATAGCACGAATAACAAGATAGCAGTGAGTATTTATAGTTCGTAAAGCTTATTGAAACTGACAAGCAATTTAATTATGTAGCCTAAAGGTGTGGAAATGATTATGGAATGTACTTCCTGTTCAGCAAAATATTGAATATGAGATTCACGAGGTGCACTGGGAACAATAATTTTTTTGATATAATAATGCAGAAAAAAAGTTGTATATACAGCAACAACTTCTAACTCCTAATTTACACAGTCTTATTCTGATTAGTGTACTTCTAGACAGACATAAGGTAGCAGGGGAGAGCAGGAACACTAATCTCACTACCCTGCCGGTTCTGCACAGGAATTCTGGCTTCTCACGTTAAAAAAAACAAAACAATGTTATGTTTGCTGATGTATTCCACTGTGCAGTTACTTAGATTATTATAACTATATCATTCATAGAATTCTATGATCCCTGAAATAACCAGTATGACTTTGATATTCTGGGATTTTAAATAAGGGAAATGACAAATAGCTTAAGGTAAATTAATGCTGAAGTATAGCTGTGGGGGTTATAATTTTATTTGCTGCCATAATGCATTTTCTAATAAATGCCTCCCCAACTTGCCCTAATTCTGCAGCCACCTTTTCCCTGCTGCCTCCACTCTGGGTGAGAAGTGTTGGCCCCAACAGCCTGATGAGGTCTCCGCGACAGCGCTGCTATGTCAGGAAGATGTAAATCAAGGCACCATCCACTTTTATGCCTCCCATAAACAGGTGAAATATTAAATATTAAAAGGGCACAGCTTGCTCCTTGTGGCCACACACAGGCGCCCGCTTCTGTTAGTTTGACATACGTGTAATGAAAATGCTACAACATGAGCCTCTTTTCTTATAAGAAAAATAAAGGGGGGATCCAGATTTTTCAGCACTGCATTAGAAATGCTGATGATCCAATACGTGTATGGAGATACCTGTTTAAATATGCAATGGCGTCGCAAGAAGAGAACTATTGCACTGTCTCCTGTGCTGCTCTTGTAGGACAAAAACATTCCGAGTACAATTTATGTAAATCCCCTTGCTCGGCAATGCATTCCGTTACATTTCCTAATAAATATTAAACACTATTACATCTAAATTGGATTTTGGCTCAGCAGTTTCCTCTCCTGTTTTAGCATATATTTACTAGTTCCTTTGTCTTTTAAACAGGTAATGTGATTGCAAAATACAATGGTTTCCTCTTGGGGAAGGAGGAAGTGAGGCACAGTACACGTATATTGGTCATTTTCACAAAGTCATTATCATAAAATATTAATTTTATAAAATTTTTAAAATTAGTTTAAAGACAC
>JABFEB020000026.1:5708038-5728282 GCA_019775895.2 Stomatorhinus ivindoensis
TAATAATAATAATAATAATAATAATAATAATCTGAATGCCAGAGTGGCTATAAATTTTTTTCTTTCTTTATTTATCAACCAGAAAATCTAGCTGCTTGTCAATTTTAGTAAGCAAAATTGTTTTTGCTAACCTAAGATGTTCGTGATGTGGTGCAACCTGGATTAAATCCTTCAGGATAATTTGGATTTTTTTTTTAGGCCCATGTCAGTAAATGATTAAGTAGATTACATTTTTATATATTTTTAAATATTGGTTAACCCTACAAAGTCAAATCACAGAAGATGTATTATCAAGCCAATTTAACAACATACATATCAATAAATTGCTGGCTACCTCCCTCCCTCGCTCCCTCCCTCTAGGGGCACTGAGGGGAGTGCAGTGGGAGGGGTGTGCAGTGATAGGGGAGTGCAGTGGTTAGCATGTAGCCCTGTGTGAGACAAACCCATCTTAACATATGCATCAGTTATGCTTAGTTGGGCAACTGCACCATAAAAATTGTCTTATTTTAAATTATGAAATCTTTATTATGCTAAAGTTATTTAAAAATCTTTCGTACATTGCATCCTTTCACAATACTTTTGTCCATTGCAATGTCACAATATACATCGCACCCCCTCACTTCCAGGTCTTCCCCAACACCAAACTACTTCTGACACCACTGCATCCACCTTCTAACCAGTTATCCTGGTCAGTGTTATACAGCTGCTTGTAACCTATCCCAGGCAACGAAGGGCACATTCACACAGACAAGGTCACATACTATTGCCAATTTGGTGCCCCAGTTAGCCTGACTGCATGTCGTGGACTATGTGATAAAACCCAAGTACCTGGAGAGAATCCACGTGTGACAGAGTGCATCCACAAGAGTGGAGCTTGTAATCTGTGTACATTACATTCTAATGGTCATTGTGATGTCATGAGCCACCAATCTGTGATAACGAGGCACAGCAGAAAGTCAATAACTTATATAAAAGTCAATAACTTATATAATCAGTTCATAAATTAACTGAATATACAGATGTTGTATCCAGATACTGTTCCATAATGTTTTTTGTTTTTTTGTGGATATGTGTGATGCATCCTTACTTTTATTTATTTAAAAGATATTGTAGTTAAGTGATTATTGCTTTTTCGTTTTGTTTAAGTTTACCAGCTTGACAAAGTTTTTTTTAAAGTTTATGCGTATTGATTTCTTTTGTTGTGCAGGGAACAAAATCTCAGGGTCCTGAAACACTATGCTGTCACACCTACACTTGCTGTCCCCCAGGGTTAATTAATAATTTTTGGAGAATATAAGGAGGATTTGGGAGCAACAACTTTACACAGAAATATGATAAAACCCTGAGAAAATGACTAACAATGACATCTAAATAAAGGAATAATAAAAATAAGCATTGATGAAAATAATATTTTTTTTTAAATCTTAATTGTACAATAAAAAAACATGTAAAGGATAATTATCCAAGTGATCACCCTCGTATATAGATTGAACCGTTGCCAAGACATAAAAATGCATTGCCGAATTTTATTTTTAGAATGCTTACAGAATGAAAACAAACGCTAAATGTACTTCCCAGTGATTGTACAGAGGGGTGTGGTGCCCCATTTTCATCTGCTTTTAAGAAAGATGTGCTCCATGCTGGGACCTGGATGTGTGCTATTTTGGCAACAGCGGGCTCCCACCTGCTTGGGAAACAAGCATTCTGACATATAAAGTTGGTGAGCCGCTGCATTCAGACAAGCCATCCAGCAGTACAACACACCATTATCCAATTAAAACACACGCTGCTTGGTATAATTGTCATTCTTTTGTATGCTGTTCCTGTGAGTAGCTGTAATGGAAACATATGTGATTATGAGCAGCAATGAAGTGGCTATTTCCAAGTGCCGCATCAATTAACCATTTAGTAATTTCCGTTTCCCCTTTGCATTTTTAAAAATTACTTATTTTTATTAACATGTTGGTGCCGCTTTGAAATTAAAGCTATGTTTACTGGACAAGAGATGAGATGAATCAATCTACAGTGCACCCAATGACAAAACACAAACATTAGCACAAAGAATATAAAATCATCAGACGCATGATATGTACCTTTAAAAAAAATAATAAATAAATTTTTTACTCTCCACGTTTCATGACATTTAAAAAAAAATGTTTATGGTATGTGTAAAAAAATGTCAGGATTTTTTCCCATGCTGTTTATTTATTGGAATATGAAGCAGCACATGTAAGATGACTGGTGCCAGAGAATGAACATTTCTGTGCTCATTTGACTAAACGGTTTTCTTTGAAGTCGATAGTTTCCCCCTGAAAAGCCTGATAAGTGTTCCTTTGTTACTTTACAAAGTGTTTAACTCTCAGCAAAGGACACTGTCTGCATTCTCCACCCCGCCGCCACCACCCCAGCCCCCTCCCAATCCAGACCCCTTTCTCGCTTCTCCTCATTTGAATATTGATAATTTGAAAGCTCTCAATGGATTCCAGATTTAGCTATTGTTTTTGTGCTGTGACAAATGCGGCAGCAGGAGGTGAAATCAATGCCCTTGGAGGGTCGGGTTACAAAAAAGGAATTTATTGCCACTTTATTTTGTTCAGGAACAGTTTGCAATCATAAATTCTTCATAAGCAGAATACTTCAGAGAATGGTCTGTCTTCATAAATATACGACAGAGGACATCAATTTCATTTAATTCACAATTTGTGTCAGCACAGCAGATGCCAATGCCTGACTTGATAGGCTTGTTTAATATGCAATTGAGATGCCGTAATGTGCAGCACTGGGAGCAGAAATTCACAGATTAAACTCTCCGCACCACTGGTGCCTCATTCTGACAGCGCTCTTCAGCGTGCCGCTCACCTGCGATGAAAGAAGGATCCCCAGCAAACACAACTTTGTTTTTAACACGTGCGTTCCGTTCAAATGTCAGCATTTCTGTAATGTAACAAAATGTTAATTAACACTGATTACTGTGCTGGAAACACAGTAATCTCGAGTTCTTCGGTGTTTAGTTTTAAATTAAAACTCTAGCTTTGGAGAATAATGTGTATGCTAATTTTGTTTAATTCTGCCCTCCTGCCCTCGATTCTTTGACTCACAAACGATCAGAGCAACAAAAAGCAATGGCTCTGTACTGACTGCTATACGCCTCCACAGATCCGACTGGAATATGCAAAGCAGACAGCACCCTCTGCTCTTCATGTAGGAGACATGTCGCAAGCCCCTTCTATTGGTGCAGGGCAGCACTCCACACAGGTCAATAGCAGACTAAATTCGTACTTTCTCTTTTTTGCTTTCTTTGAAAATCATTTTGGCTTTTATATAACAGTCCTGTTTTTCTGTTGTACCTCGATATTTTCACCGTAGTCTGTTGCCTTGATGCCCATCCCTAGCTGAATTTCCCAAGTAAATAAACAGCTAAACAAAGCAGAACTTTGTAGGGTTTAGAAGGGAGCCTCTAGCTGCCAGTGGTGAGGATGGGCACGATGATCCCCCCCCCCCCACGACCTTATGGGATCCTCTCAGAAGCTTGCTGAACCACCCCCCCAAAAATCTCCAAAGTATCTTTTATGAATGATATTCATGGCCCAAGTATAAACTGTAAAACTCCAGACAGACTCCAGCACTGCATTGCAATGCTTACTTTTTAGTTTAGTGGCTGAGGTTAATATAAAGAGGATCATTAATACTATATTTCGCCTCAGTGATTCATTCTAATGGTCTAACAGCTGGCCTTCTCTGTAGCTAAGAAATTCTGCATATGATGACATTGCATTTGAGGTTCAATACATGTAAATCGGTCAGGTCGCGGTTTGCCTATGCAAGAAGCAGGGTGCTATTGATGATGGGGGGGGCATAATTCAAACAGCTATAATTATATTTTTCATGGAATGCAACAGATGGCTTATGAAGAGACCCAAAATCCAAAGATAGTAAATGTCATGGTGGGTGTTTACTGACTATGCTATAGTCACTAGATGTTAATCGTCAGACAAACTCATAAGAAACTCGTTTAGGAGGCCAACATCAGTTATTCTTAGTAATAAATACAAATTTATAAGGGGAATATTGTCCTCAGTAGACAGCATAAAGATTTCGTCTTTCTAGCACCTAGTAGAAGGTTCCTGTGAATGAGCTGAATGGGCATTGTGAGAATCAGCTATGGAGTACTGTACTACGGGACCCCCAGCGGACCCCTGAAACCATGCATAATACATACATATTATGGTTAAAGTTAAACTTGATATATTATGTTTGTTCTTATACTTGCATACCAATGATAAAGTTTAATTCAGAAATTAGGGACAATAGGAGATGATCAACAATAACTAGCAATAGAATAGAACAATTATACCCATATACTGTAATGAATGTTTTGCCCCGGTCCTCATAAATATTGATTTTTAAATAAAGTTTTGTTTTTCTATTTTAAAAAAGGGGGAGGGTACATCAACACAAGCACTGTAATATCAATCAGTCGGTCTGATAACCTACTAAGTAGCTAATGGGTGGGTTGCATATACAGCCTGGATATGCTGGACAATGGGATGATTCATGTCCCTGATTTCATTAAACTACTCAGAATGGCGCACAATTTAAAACCTACGAATTGCTTATTTCTGGAGTTTTCCATTTAATATTTTCAGACCACAGGTGACCGTGGATAACTGAAATTGTGGGTAAGGGGGGACCACTGTACTCCCAAAATAAACAGCTACCTCCAATCTGTTCCACTTCTGTGTGAGGGCGCTGACACGCTCATCAAAATCCGCTGGCAGCTGGACTCCGCTCCCGCGCAGGGTCTGCACCCGATCCAGCAGCTGGGATTTCCGGGGCTCCCACACGCCGATTTCCACAATGTTCCCCTGCAGATTCACAGACACAGTGAACATACAGTATTTCACCTCATCTGTGGACAGCGTCATATCTAAGCATGAAGCACATCTGTGACCAATGGCAGGGTTGCGGTCGACTAACTAGCTACCAGTTGCTAGAGAAAGGCAAATTTGAAACAGAAAAGGTCTTGGCCATTCTGAACTTCTGAATATTTACTAAATGACTGACTGATCTTCATAACCTTAACCACTGTAATCACCTATTAGTTTTCATTCTAAAACAAACAAAATAATTAAGTCTGACACTCTCTCAGTGTCTTCGGGGTCCATCAACAGCTACCCTGACACTTCTGGTCACCCACCAATAGATTTTGAACATTCTCTCATCCTACTTCAGTGATCTCTCCTTTTTCTCTTCTTCCAGTGAATAACAATGCACACATCACAAAAGGCAACAAGAACAGGACTGTCATTTAAAGTAACCACTGTAAGGGAAAGGCTTGGAGGAAATACTCTTTTGAAGTTTCTCTGTCTGAACTCTCACTTTTCAAGTGAACAGTCACAAATAGGTCAGATACCCTTTCTGAGATTAACATTTGGGCATAACACTGTATATTTAGGCAAAGGCAGATGTATTTCACTTAATGAATATTGTGGTGCATACACTTCAACCTAAACTGTTCTGCTGAAGATTTAGAAAGAAAGGCATACTAACAAGACATTCATTTGCATGAATGATAATAAGATGGCGGCTCCCAGACAGGATCCTACAAACAAACCTTTCCACTGAGCATCACACTGTATATTATGAAATTGACGCTATTCAATCTCACATCCGTTTTGCTTAATTCCCCCACCTTTTCATTTTCTGCATCAATAGCTAGTTGATTCTAAGTTTTGGTTGTCATTTGTCATTACAGCCACAGCATATTTAAATATTTTAATTATTTCCTTCTTTTCGCTGTCAAGACTGAGAATCATTTTTCAATGTCACTTTTTTGACTGAGATTGTATCACAGATTCTTTTCAGCCATCAATCCCTCTCATTTTTTAATGCTACAGAAAAATTAAACCTGTTACCATTGAAAAACAAGGGAATCATACAATTTATTTGTTGACAGCAAATATTGATTCTACATGTTTCTTTTGTTTAAAAAATAGCAAAATATTGATCACAAGTCAAGACACAGGAGGAAAACAAATAAGCAGTTCTAGTTAAAATTTATGAGATCAAAACTTTTTCAAAATAAATTCTCTGAAAAAGATCTAGGTTCCATTAGCCAGGTGGTGCAAGGTTAGCAAGGACATTAACAAACCTATATAAAGCACACATGTGCAGAGTGGGTATGCAGATATTCATAAATATGACTAAATCCACTTTCACTCATTTTAGTTAATGGGTAAACATTTTATCACATAAGCACTTGGATCTTTCCTTGCTCCAATTATAAGAATAATTGTTTTTGTAAATGCGCTTCATCATTACAGACGTAAAACCTTTGAGTAAAGAATATTGAGTAAAGATATTGCTGGACAAAGACACTTGATTAGGTAGACTGGTTGCTGTACTTAAATATACTAGCTACCTGCGTGTGGTGAATAAATTTGGGAAATGTTGTGCTGCAGGTTTATTTTCATTATGAAACAGCAGCCATTACAAATTTATATTGTCCTGAAAAAATGTTTTAAAAGCACAGATAACAAAATGAGAACTGTTTGTCCCATCAATTTTGTCAATTTTAAATTATCGTTCATAATACAATAATATGAAAATTAAAATAGTTATTATATTAAGATTTCATTATTTGAAAAAACAAAGTCAGATGACAATCTTTTTTATTAAAAAATAGATTTGAAATGCTAAAAATGTCAGCAAAACTCCAGTCATACATGAAAATATTCAATCCATTTTTGCAGATCTGTTTAATTAATTAATCTGAAGTGTGTTCAGAGTCTGTAATGTGTTGAGAGAACAGAATTAAAATTCCATGAACTGAAAAAAATCCTTATTTCACTGCTCTCAAATAGTACTGACATTAACATATCACAGGCATAAATTTCCCACCATGTTTCATCAGGGTTCAAGAAAATGCACGTCAACATGTGAAAAACTTACACATCACAACAGGCAATTATTGCACTGCACGACAGAAAATTGTGTCATATGCTTTTGGTACAATGTGCAAAAGACATCACTGTGCAAGACAATACGCTACATCAAAAACACATGTTCCTAATAGATGTAACAAAAAAATGAACAGTAAGCAGATGACAGTAGCATAATACTGGTTAAAACATTGAAGGAATTGTCATTTTCTGTAAACTCTACATGAAGCAAAAGTTAGCTTGTCTGAAACCAGCATCTGCATTTGAGCATCTACAGAAACCATGTGGTCACAGCTGCCCTCTGGAAAAAGGTACCTCCTAAAAGCCAGTTAACATCTAAGGTATTGCTGACAGAATGGTGTGGTTGGCGGGGGGGGGGGTCACTAAATATTCATAAGCTCATGATTATCATGTGGAACAAAAGACAGGGTTTGTCGTGACATTCTGGCCACATAAACTGGCTTTTCACGTTCCCTTGCCTGACATTAAAGCGATCCCGGAGTAAAATGGCATAAATCTTCCTTGGGACTATCCGGTATAAAGGCTCCCAGTGAGTGAAATGAGTTTAGACAGCTTGCTATGAATTTTCGACGGAGAATAGCATCCGAGTGATAACAAGATTAACGGTGGTATTAAAATTGCTGGGGACTCACAAGGTCCCTGCCAGTGCCTCGGGCTGAGCTGCCATTTTGTCCCAGTGACCCTTGCTCTCATTCAGCCGCGGGGTTCTCTGGAGGACTGGGCTGTAACTACAGAGTGACTGAAAGTGCCCTAACTGAGGATATAATAAAAGGCACGGACCAGACAAGGCAGACACCCCTGGGCTGAGGCATACAGTAGGTTCTGCAGATACGGGATGCTGTGTGAAACAACACCTCTACAAGAACAAACAGCTGGGCTTTGTGCATTGAATACTAACTTTGTTTACTCTATAGTACATGTACCTAAGATCTGATGCGAGTATGATATCAGGGATTAGCCTAGCAACTAGAGTGTCCACAATTTGAGAGGGATGTGTTGTTAAAAGGTGGATAGTATATTTTATTGCAGGTTTCAGATCCAGCTTCAAAGGATAAAAAAATCTGCAATTTTAAAAAACTGCACCAAATTATCTGATGGGATGTCAGACGAATGTCTCTAAGCAGAACAATTCAAATTAAACTGTTCTTTTGACTAATGGACTTTGTTAATGAAATATGTAATATGGGTTGGTGGGAACAATCCTGTTGTATATAAGTAGAAAGGTGTTTTTTTTAAGTGCCAACTTCAGAAAAAAAATCCCCAAAGCCAATATCTTAAAAATTTTAAGTAATTAAAAATATTGGTTTTCCTGCTTAAAGACAGAGTTTTAGTCACAGCAAAACTTCACCAGTCGCCCAGCCACTTGTATCCAAGCTTAGTTTAGCATAGTTAATTATGCTGTGTTTTGTAAAATAATTTGGCGACATCCTAAGTGTCCACTATTTACCACTGGACACTTTGAAAGGAAAGGAAGAAAGGCGCTGGAGAAAGAAGCAGCCCATTGATGAAAAAGCCCACAGCTGAGGAGGCGCGAGCTTTTGATGCACGTTTGAGCTTGCCCAGAGAAAGCACAGCAAGAAAATGGTAAATGTTTACTTCAAAAAGGCGGCATAAGAAGAAAAAAGTTAAACCCCTGATTTGGACAACAGTCTCAACAGTCTATGCAAAATGCTTTTGTAAATAAAAGTTTTTTTTTTTGTTTTTATCCCCCCAAAAAATAATGCCCCAAAAAATTCTGCTCAAACGGGCCTGGAACAAAAGGCCTTGAAACACTATTAATTGTCACCATGGTGACCAGAAGAATAAGCCATTTTCTAACTAGTATAGAAGGCTCACACTGAGCAGTGAGTCAAACTTTTTTTTTTTCCTTCTTAAACCTTCCTTCACTGTTTAAGAACAAGGTGCCCAGTCACTCTGGGGTTAGAGAAGAAACTTTCAAGCCTTTCTCGAATTGATCTGCTATGGATTTATATCTATTTTCGATTGAATACTATCAGAGAAGCAATCTTTAAATTGCAAGTTATATTAAGTAAGAAAAAACAACTACACAAACAATCCCCTGTTGAGAAAAGTGGAATTTTGAAAATAAGATGACTCAGGAGTAGGATGCTATAGGCCCATGCAATGTGAACTCTGGCCCAAGGAACCAAGGGAATTCTCTTCATGACATATCCAGAGAAAGAGAAGCAAACAAGAGGCTGTTTGGTGGAATTTCAGATATTCCTGCCCCCCAACACACACTCTCTCCAAAGAAGATACATTGCACAGATTTGCAAAGTGTTAATGAGAAATTCAAGAGGATCAATAGACAAAGAAGCACACAGTCTACCCACAGATTGGTGAAAAAACAAAAACACAGGAACAGCAGGGCCTTTTACAGAGAATTATTTATATAAAAAAGGCTTGCTGGACCTCTCGGCTCTACACAATAGCTTCCCCTCAGAGTTTTCTGATATAGTCAAAGGACTTTCTTCTGTCTACAACAGAATATGTCAATGGAACACAATCTGACTCATGCAATATTCCTGACCATTTAGACGAATAATTATTGCTTTTGCCCCCTCTATCACTAAGTAACTGAGGTGTATATGGTTTATGGTTGTTCTTTCATGGTTTCCTCCCCCTGTCGTCTTGCTAGACATCATGGTGACCCCATAGGAAACCCATGGCTAATGCCATTCAGTGGTAAACAAAGGTTCTTTTTATCCAGAGGCCTGGGTTCTAAGCTCAGCTGCCTGCTCCAAGTGTAGAACTATGCTTCAGACAGACTCAAAGCCTGCCTTTGCTGCCCCACTCTGGGCCTGGTATTTTTCTTTACCAGACAAACACGGGAAACAATGAAATCAGTCGAAATCACAATGTTTTTTTTTTCGGGTGGGTAGCAGCGCTGCAACGGTTTGACTTCTGCCTGGATGACAAGAAAAGGTGTCCGTAGCTTGCCGTTCTCCAGGCAGCATAGTCAGAACATCAAAAGTTAATACATTACACATTCTTGTATACTACACATTACAAGAGCTAAATTGCACACAATCAGTGTGTCCTCAAGCTGCCTGCCTTTTCTTCATTGATAATAATTTAAGGCAAATAACTCTGAGAAAGTGATAGAAATTATAACTGCTTGGGTGATTTTCCTGGTAAATTAATAATAGACTCGCCCGGTCAGGATAAATTTGGTGCCTGGGCTTTGATGAGGGAAGGAAAAATTAAAAAGTGCAATGTCATTTAAAATCGGCAGAGCTGGCCAAGTAAATTACATTTGAGAATTTGAATTAGTTTCTTTCTTCTAGCTTATTCCATTTGCATTAACTGAAAATCGTATTACATAGGCCATGCATTGTTAATTGGACATATATTGCATTATCTGTGATATAAATCAAACGACAAATATTGAAATGAATTGCAAATTCACTAATAGAGGATCATGAAACAATCTTTTTTAAGTATCCCCCATTAATAATTTAATTCTAATTATATCACCACTCAGCACTGTTATGGGAGCCGACATCTTATTCCCTTTGCCTTTTTCCTCTTATTCTTGTACTGACGTAGACCAGCCATGTTTTGACTTATGTGGAGAGTAATAGAGATGAATGAGGAGCCCAATAAGTGAACTAAGCAGAAAGAAACACAGGTTGGTAGACTGCTTCTTTTTTTAATCACATTCCATCTCTGACACCTCTTGTCTCGCTCTAATAGATCCAACACTGCTTACCAATGACAATCAAATCGCACTTTCATAATGAGCAGCACCCGGGAAAAAGTGGCCCCTCTTGTGACTGTAATAGAACAAAAAAGTTTACTCTGAGAAGAGCATGGAGGGGGTGGGGCGAATTAAGTCTTTTTGATAATTCTAAGGTTCTCTCTCACACTGTCTGCCAGCCATTTCTTAACAGCCAATTAAGTGTTCCTATTTAAAGCTCATTAAAAACTGTTTCTTGGAGTGAGAGCTGGCTCGAGTGAAAAGAGTTAAATTCCCAGCAGTCCCGGTGGTGGCGAGGAGAAGGGCTGAATTGAACTGAATGAAAAGAAGCAGTTGGAAAATAGCTGCAATCATTTAATGCAGATGACCTCTGACAGACTCAGCACTCCTCTATCGGGGCAGGAATTTGCATTGGGTGCTGTGTGCGGAGGAACAATGTAACCTAAATGGTAGACAATCTTTATTCTAATGAAGTGGGTGTCAAGGTCAATGTAAAACTGATGATAAATGGCGCGCCACTAGGCACCGGGACTCGCACAGGCATTATGGCACTTTCACATTAATTGTGGGCTGAAATTCACAGACTGAATTTCCTGCAAAAAAAGAAGACATGGGGGTGAGGCGATGGGGTGGCATCTTAAATGAAACTGGGTTCCACTGAGTTTGGCAGGGGTACTTGTATGGATTTGTTTTGAGGGTTTCTTATGATATTTAGATGTCTGTCTCAGTGTAACAGATTTTTATGTATGATCATACTTATATTTAGATGCAGTTTTCATTTGTACAGAAGGTATGAACAAACAGTGGAAGCACATAGGAGGACGGTTCACATGCTGACCTGCTCTGTATTTAGAGTAAAAACTGCAGTAATCAGGAAGTGCTGACAGACTGATATTCCTGACTGTTGCTGCTTTTTCATTTTTACTGCATTGTGAAGGCCAGCCCAACTGTTGCTGTGGCTTTCCTGAGACGGCAAGTAAGACATGGCTTCCCTGAGGAGTTCCATAGCACTGGAGCGAGAGAACTCCACTCAGGGGCCCACCTTTAAGCTCTCTCTCTCTCTCTCTCGCTCTCTCTCCCCCCACTTTGCCTTTTTCCTTTCCCACTCCATAAGACACCATGTTTAAATATAGCTCATACATAAGCTGCAGTGATGGAAGAAAGGAAATATTACTAAATTACTCTTAGTCTCTTTTTTTCTTTATTTGTCTTATTCTGTTTCAATTATACGTGCAGACACTCATAAAAGAATCTAATTTTTCAAAAAGGAAAAAATGTAGTCTCTTAACTGCCTTTTCCTGTAAATAAAAATGTAACAAATTCATAAAAGTAATTTCCAGAGCCTCTATCATAATAGTGGGGTATAAAGATTCCCTGAGTCTGCTTAGGGGTAAGATTAGGGTTAGGGTTAAGGTTTAGGTTAGGGTTAATCCTGGGTTTTCCTTGTGCAGTAAAGTCAGAAAAGGACCCAATGAGCTGCAGTCAAACTTGCGTTGCAAATTAACAGAAAGAGCTTTGATCTGCTTGCAGTTTTATGAAATTCCAGTTTTCTTGAAATGTAGTTTGTCATTAATTAAGAGTTTTGTGGCATAATCTCAACATCTGCAAGGCAGCGGAGGGAGCTCACTGTAAGGCAATGTTCGTCATAGCTGACAGATTTAGCATGAAAACTTCAGGGTGTTTTCTGAGTAGAAAGCAATAACAACATGACGAGGTTTTCCTACAGCCCGTAGACTGGCTCCGTGGCTCTGTGAGTAATTATAGGCAGATAGGTGCTTGGAAGAGCCTGCAGCCAGAGATTAACACGCCCTAGTGCAAATCAGATAATTCCATGTTTCTTGCTTCATTTTCTTCCTGCACATTTTCCAAGAGTGTATTCCACATATTCCATTTTGGATAATTGTCTGGGAAACAACGAATGAACAACTCACAAATAATTCTCAGCACAACTCCTCATGTCCAGGAGCAAGTCACATATCACAGGACACGGATGGCAGGTGATGGAAGAGGTAAGAAGGGTGGCTGTAATTATAACTAACCTTGATCTGACCTTGGGACAAAAAAATACAAAACAACAGCCCTGCATCCCTCATATAAAGCACTCCAGCACTCTGTAAGAGTGCGTGATGTGAAACAGCCCAATGTGAAGCAGAGACCAAATCATAAGGCAGGGTCTTAGAGTGGACGATTGAGGATTGTTTTTTGAGGTTGGTACTGTTAAATAGTAGAATTTCCATTTATTTACCTGGATATTCTGAGTACTCCTGCTCCACTATTTACAAACATCCCAAATTAAGTTACGGCATCACTTAAAGACCTGCGAGTAGAAAGGTTCATATGAATAAGAATGCTGTAAACATACAGACGACTCACGTCTGTGGCATTATTCTGCTTGTTCCTGGAGTCCTCAATCGGCTTCTGCAGCACCAAGCCGGTCTCCCTTCATTATGCTGCCCATTTTAAGAATGAACTCCCCCAAATTCCCACCAAGTTGTTGTACAGCTCCTCCATTGCCTGGCTACTGGGAAATGCTCTTTTTTCCTGAGTGACTGCCTGGAGTATAAGCCACTCATGTGTTTCACAAGGATGAGGTGTAGGCATGTTCTCTCTGCCTTTCTATCCCATTGAGTGCATGTCAGGAACCCCCCCCCCATTGACAGGATTTGTCCCACTACATGAACATACAGCCATGTACAACTCCAAAACTGCCACGCTCACTAATATAAACCCAGGCTTGTATTAGTATTAAGGCTTTAAAAAACAGCTACTGATTTTAAAAAGTCTTTTAGATATTTAATGTGCTGATATCATACCAACAAGGTCTTCAAAAGATGCAGGACATTTAACATATATTGGTGACATTATTATTATTAATTTAACTTACTCAGTGATACTATTGGTCCTGCACTGCAAATTAATATTAGTCATGTTAGAGTTCAGCTCCACCAGCATGAAACGATTAACAGCAATACATTGAATAAAGATTCATTAAGGATAAGGTTAAATATTTGTATTTAAGTCTGAAAATCAACTTCTAGTACTGGATTTGTGATAGAAGCCAGTAGGATTAGACAGATGCACACATTTTGTCAAATATAAATGCATAATACAAACCAACTAGCCAGCATTTGTGAACACACACCGAAATACTCACACACATACATGTACCTATGCACGCACACACATGCGCAAATGTGCACATAAGCATGTTAGTACACACACGATTGCCTACAGTTACACACACTACATACAAGTCTGCATGAGATGCCTAGACACAAATACACACACTGGCACATATAGATCTGGTAACTTCAGAAATATAATACAAATATGCAGAGACCCCCAGCTACTGTACAAATGTGGGCATTTGAATCTCCTGGGCAGAGGCCAGCAGCGAGGGCTCTGGGCATTCTGTATCCTCTGCACATTCCTTCCCAGCCAGCCAGAAGCCTCGCATGTGGAGCCAGAGCACCAAGGGCAGATACTGAAGATGTGGGGAATCTATAAGTCAGTGGACACCCCAGAATCATACTGTCAGAATCAGAGAAAGACAACGGAATACTGGCGCAGCAGGAATGGCTGCAAGCGTGTGGTGGGTCAACCTGTAGGGAAGACATTGCATCTCCTTAAACGGCAGCCCCATCTCCACTCTTGGTGCAGTGGCAAGGGTGACATTTGGCAATGCCTTGCTCAGTTAGACAGAAAAATAAATTCATCTAACAGAAAACAGCCCTCCTACTTTGGCAATGAGCACTTTCCCCATTCTTAAGGCAAGTGAAACTTGTTTCATTTTGAAAGGTAAAATTAATGTTAATGAAATGTGCCATAAATCAACATTAAACTATCAAAGAAATATGGAAATTAAAAAATGAATAATTATACACATACACACACACATACACAAATAATACATTTACTAAACCACAATACTTAGTTTTATATACTTAATTTTTGTATTATTTTTCTATTTTATGATGAAACAATAAAGGATATTAATTTTCTGATTCACTAGATTTATGTCAGTTGTTTTAAAGGGAAAGAAAATTAATTAAACACCCATGCACTCTGTTGCAGATCTGAATGGGGTGTTCTTCTCACGGCAATACACCTGTCTAAAGCAAATCCATTGTTTCCAATGCCATCAACAGAGATCTGTATGCATTATATTTTACTATGACTGAATACTTACTAAAAACTGCAACAGATGCTCTCTTATGTGCATTGAGACCACTTGTTTTCAATAAAATCTCAAAGCCATATTTGTAATGATCCCAGAATAAGCTGATATTATATATTTAAAATAAAATAGTAAGGCTTTAAAACTGTAAGCCATTTTACCAAATTTCACAGGTACCTTACACTGTTTTTTTCCAGTGATACATCTAGATGCAAGCGCTACGGCAAAACGTTAATTTATTTCCCAACTAATTCCCAGTCCTGAGTTTACCCCTCTAGACAGAGACAGGCTTGTAAATGATACGCCTTGCACATGTCAACAACGATATTTGTGTTTTTGAATTATGCATACAGCATAATGGGCCTCCATTGGATTTGCTGACAACAAAATTTCCTTATATTTTAAAATTCTAAATCTCAAGGGTGTACGTGTTTTCCCACCCTCCAGACCAGCCCTGTTGTTTTCACACAGACGTGTTCCTCTGTAGTTTGGCACATCTATTTTTCAGTGGCTTGCAGCACAAACGATCAACAAATAAGGGCTTTCAAGAAAAGCCTGAATAATCCAAAATCACGGAGGTTTTTTTCTGGAAAGGTATTTCTTTTAAAAGACTCATTACATTTTCAATACAGCTCTGTTGGTGAGTAGAAGTAAATATTTCCTTTGATGGCAGAACAGAGTTAGTGCTCAAATGAATAAAATAACCAATAAAATAAAAAATATACATAAAGCACAAAACAATCACAGTTTTCTGTATCTAATTTCTAGGTTATGCATGTGGCAAGTGACTAAATGAAACATGGCAGCTGAGGCTGCACATGCGGAATCTGGAAGGGGGTGAGTTCATTGATCTTAGACACAAGGCTTAGGGAGGGAAGGAAGGAGAATTGAGCCAGTGTGAAGGGGCAGTGAGGAAGCTGGCTTTTCCCCAGAAGTTAGGGAACTCAGGCCAAAAGGGCTGGATTATTTGCAATGAAAAAAGCTGACTCTAAACACCTTTGTGAAGAAACCCCTCTTGTCTGCTTTATGAAGGTGAGCCCTCTAGTGGTTGTACCTTTGCACTACATTATGCCTTTGTTCTTAGTATAACGTTGCTACTAGCTAAATTTATAGAAACATAAAATATAAAGAAAGACCATTTCATTCTGCTCTACATATGAAAGGCACATTGCAATCTGACCTGTCCTATCTGTAGCTGACTGCTACTATAATATCAGAGGTGTACATGGTTATGCAGTCTCTTCCAGTCTCCCAACAGTCAAAAAGGAAAGTCTTGTGCAAGGCCCTTGTGAGGCCTTCTCTAAGCCTCCATATTAAAGACATTGGACTGCTCATCTGCACTGCCTCTGCCTTTAACAGAAGAAGCTCTTCAAACCTGTGCCTGACTCAAGGGTCCACTTCTCCCCTTCAATCTTCCCCTTCCCATTTGCTTTTATAAAACCCTCCTGTCGATGGCCTTTTTACATGAAATAGCACAATTGTCCTCACTGTTGCGAGGGCCAGGTCTACTCTTGAGAAAGGAAAACAGACCATAATACTTAAATCTACTTGTCCAGGTGTTGTTATGGCAACATCTATCTTAACTTCAGTGATCCAGATGCTGTTGCTAATCAATAATGAGAATCTTCACTCTCTCACATCTCTCCATATATTACAAGACATGTCAGGTCTTTACCTGCACTACCTCAAACTCCAGGCTGTCTTGCTGAAGTGGAAGCTGTCATTCCTTTTTGTTACATTTTTTTCTCAGTAAAGCACCAGAGCTTAATTGTTTGGTTCAAACTGTAAGTTTATGCTAAATGCAAATCCTCAGGTGAAAGTTCCTCATTTTAAATTTGCTGTAAAGATTTGGCCTCTATATGTCCTCTCGATTAATAGAAAGAATAAAGTTTGCATTATGTGAATGGAGTATTTTTAAACTGTACTATAGTAACTATACCAAATAATGCAGTGCATAGGATTCCCACTAGTCTGTAACTCGTTGATTGGTTTTGGAGTGGAATTAATGAGTGTGAGTATGAAATCAGAAAAGGCCCAGTGCTTCCCACTGTTCCATGTCTACTGGAGGACCATGGGCTATTTGAAATTGGAATTCAGCAGTGGGGGAGTCCAGGATAACCTCTGTAATTAGACAGACTCGAATGGAACAAGCTGCAGGGCCTGAATTGCTTGAGGAGATGTGCAGGCTGTTTTCACATAGACCTAAGCCCACTCGTTAAGGAAACGACTCATTAAATACAGTAGTGCAATATTAGTAATCAGTCAGAGGAAGAGCTCATTTGGTGACTTTCACTTCATATGAGGTTTCTTCTATGTTTTCAGGATAGCCTTTGGCAGAATTCAGCATACTGGAATAGTTATGAGATTTGTAGGCGTCCACTTACTCTAGAAGCAACAGGCTTAATTTATGGTTATCATTGAGGAAAAAGCCAAGAAGTGACATAAAAATTCGAGTGTGATGACGTGCTGGATCAAGGTGTAGAATGCCTTTTAATCTCCCTCCACTTAAGTGTCTGAGAGCCCCACAGACAGGTCATATTATGAGAAGTGGGAATGGCTGGTGAAAATTCCCTGTTTGACCTTGTCTGAGGGGGATGACAGTATGTGTATGATTAAAGCGGGGAGGGGGGGGGACAATGACCTCTGTAGCTGAGACTTGACGCCAATGATGAACAACATGAAATTTTCACATCATCCAGTGCTTTGGTGCAACACCTGTAGTGTTATCCTCTTGCCACATCACTCAAGCAGGGAAGAGGTGGGACTTTGCGGAGACTCAGAGAAGAGATATTGATTGTTTTCAACTTTTTCCTCAGAGATACAGAAAGATGTCACAGGCGTGCACAACTGCCAGCTCCTGAGATTCTGCCATCTTGTTTCTTGATGACTATAGGAGCAACGAGCCTCAATACGGCAAGGCCCCAAGTGTGCTACAAGTCTAGATTGTGTTATTGCTATAATTGTTGGAGGTGCTATGTCACGGCTCACACCAGAAGAGGCGCTGTGCTACAGCATACCTCCCACTTCCTGTTGAGTGTCCCCATTCTGCCCACCCTCCAGCTGTCTTCTCTCTTGGGTGAGTAGAATCTCTTATTTCCTCACCCCTTCCTATAGATCTCTTCCTGTCCCCTTCTCATTGTCTCTTCTGCTAGACTGCTGCCGCCCTGTTTCTTTGACTCTTCCCTTTTATCTCATCTGTCCTTCATGGCGCAGGTTCGTGACACTCTGCGCATAAACCGTATAAATGTTATTTGTACCTCACTTCTGGAAGTTAACGTTTCAGCTCTGTAACAGTCACATAAAAACATATCCTTATATATTCAAAATGGAGCAGAAAGTCATTTCAAAGTAGAGTTTGATTCATTCATTTTTTGAATGTTCAATGAGTAAATAAAATGGAAAGTCTTTTCTTGCTTCTTCCCCAACTTGTCACTCTTATTCCTTCCTGCTCCTATTCTGTTCTCCCTGTGTCCCTGCCTAGTTAAGGGGATGGTTGTCACGGTGACTCAAAGATGTGAGAACCATCTTGGCAGTAAGATACCCACTCCTGGTAGGGGCAGCTGGGCTCAGTTTGATGTCTGGTTTCTTCAACTGCATTGTGCTCTCTCTCTCTCTCTCTCTCTCTCCTGTGGTATGTTCTGTTTCTCTTGGTACATTCTCACCCTACAAAGACATCTGAACACACACACACACACACAGGTTTGTAATTGTATTTCTGTGGGGAATCTCCATTCATTTTTATAACTCTAATCCCAACATGACACCCTTAACCCCTACCCAGCCCTAACCTTAACTGAAAGTAGCCAAACAAGATATGAGACCTTTAGCATTTTTAGTTTTTTGATTGCATTCATCAATCTTTGTGAGAACTTGGAATCTGACCCCCACCGTGTCAAAATAACAGGTTTTTTATTATATTGTGGGGAACATTTGGTCCCCACAATGTAATATAAAAATAATCCCCACACACACACACATACATGCACAGCAGGAGAGGGATCCAGCCACAACACTGAGCTCTTTGTGTTGCTGATGCAGCTTCATCACGACAAGTCAGGGGTGAGAGCATACACAATAACACTGGGAACAAGGCGGCTGGGGAATAGAGTCTTGCAGAGGGCTACAGGGTAAACTGTACACCTGCAGTTGCAGTACTAAGGAGATGTCACCTGGAAAATTCTGTCAACTTCAGCTACAATGAAAAGTTTACGTTTTGAAGACACATGGTTCACTGGTTACCACGGAGAACACATTCATGATTCCACAGCATATCTTCACCAATGAGACAGCATCAAACCAAGCAATAATGCCCCCCCCCCAAAAAAAAAAAAAACGAGGGACACCGCCGTACTTGGACATAGGCCCAGAATGGTACCCTGAATGAGGGATTGTGTCAGATGGCAGAGCACTGCCAGCTATCCCTCCCAATCACACCACCACTGAAATTATCCCCAAACAGCCCCACTGAACCTCAAAACAATAGCAATAAAAACCAATTTTCTGAAGTTCAGTGGAAAAACATATATGCATTAAATATACGAATGCCTACACACAGACTAACACATGGTTCCATGTCCTTTGAGGCTGTAATACATGTGTACATATTTCAATAAACTGTCAGTTCAGTGCTTGCCAAGTGGCACAAATTGTTGCAAGCTGTCCCGGAAGAGTTTTATTAATTGTAAGTTTGAAAAAAAAAAAAACCTTTTGTTTACTTTTGGAAGTGAAACTGGGGTTGCCCAGGCAACATGCTGAAGCCAAGCATTCTACAAATACAGTGTGGCTTTTGTTTGCTGTCCTGCTATTCATAAACTTTGAGGTGGCAAACTTTAGATGGGGGGGGGCAGGGTCTTCTGAAGCGTTTGATTTACTTTGAATAAAGTACATTCAGTTATCAAATATAATTTTATGTATCTCAAAAGAAGAAAATGTAAGTTAAGACAGAACTGCGGTTTTTAAACACACATGCACAGTCAAGCAGAAAATTGCGCAAGTGCTGTTTCCTCGAGCTATTTTCTGTTCTCCCAAGAACAGTTTGCTTGTCATGGACCCAGAGGGAATGACAAAAAAGGAAAGTACAGATGTAGAATAATTGGATTGGTTGCAGTGATTATTTGATAAGCATTACACTCTTCAATCCGATATGTCCCTCTGAATGGATGATGATATGGGTCACATGAACATGGCCATCAGTACACAGATTCCCATCAAAATGATAACTGCAGTAATTTCCCCACAGTATATCAGGAAGTGCAGGTTAATGAATATCCTTAAAATCAGGTGTCTTAAAGGAACACCTCAGTGTAAACATTTTCACGAACACTCTTCAGTCTTTCACTTGCAAGTGGGACACATCATTTTTTATCGCACTTTGCTGTTCTTTCATACATGCACAAAAACACACA
>JABFEB020000026.1:5751194-5762995 GCA_019775895.2 Stomatorhinus ivindoensis
CATGCTTCAACCCCGTGCATATTCATCCCCGTGTCCACGCCTCCCTGCAGAACTTTCATCCAGTTTGCCTCTAATGTTCTTGCTTATCACATTCACTGCAGCATTATCGCAGTGTTTGTGTTATAAAAATATATAAAAAACATGATTTGCATTGCTCTGTCATCCCTTGAGACATAATATTTTTATATTGTTCTACCGTCTCTTGAGAATTTGGCTAAAATGTCAAAATCTCTTTCATTCGAGAGTGAGAGCACTGTACTGCACAATAATTTACAATGTACTTTATTATTATTGTATTTACTGTTGGTAATGTCTTACAGTGTGCAATTTGTCAATTAACCATATGTAAATGCTAGAAAATCTCATTATATATGGAACCTTGGGATTGTTCACGATTATCTGTGTTTTCAGCCATATACGGTAGGTCTTAGTACATATCACCCATGGATATGAGGGGACCACTGTATATATTTAACAGAAAACATCAGTGAGGTAGTTTAGTAGCAGGTCACTGTCATGTTGTTTTTGATGTCTGTCATGGTCTTAAACCAGACAATAAGTCTAAAAAGCTCTTAAGAGTACACTGATGATCAGCAGACTAGGCCTGCGGGTGCTAACAGATGTTCCTGTACCTTTAAGAAATATCTGGGGGAGTCTGGATGGTTTAGCTCCTGCAACACTTATCAGGGCGTGAAATTAGCAATTGCTAGGAGCCAAATTGCTGCTTCTTATTTAATTTTGTTGCTGAAAGGTGACATTTAATCGCTGATCCTTGCTTCCAAAAAGTCTAAACAGCCAGAGACGTCTTGCTGTAGTGAGGACTCAGGTGATGGTCCTCCTAGACAGTTTTCACAGTACAGAGCATGAAGGTGGAGGTCATATTGATTGTGTGATTATCTTCATTTTAAATGTAATAACAACACCCCATGATTTAATATTGCACTGTTTTGCACAGCTACTGTAGGTCCAAGTCCCCATATGAACGAAAAATGTGAAGGGGGAACTGAGCACAAAATTATTGAGCAAACCATAAAATATGAGACGTTCCCCAGGCCCCATCCAAAATCCATTTCTCCTTTCAGTCTTTGAAATGAATCATGAAATTAAAATCGCTGTTCGAAAATTTTCACAGCAACCTGCTGCAAAAGCCTGACTTCAGTTTTGTGACATATTTTGAAAGAATGGGCGACATCCAGCAAGCAGCTTAGATGAAGATATTTTGAAAACTGAGCCAATTGCTTCAGGCAGGTGTTACATGAGAATCCATTAATATAGGTAATTAACATTATCCACAATTTTAATTAACATGCAAACTTTAATTAGGAAATAATTAAGTAACATAAAAAATCTGATCTTATTGCTAATTCCAAGAAAGCTGCTATCTGAGCTACCTCACTGAGTCTGCTTTTATGTTAGGGGAAAGGAAATTGGTGGCTTTTAGGTGCAGTGGGTGAACGGATGTACAGTTTCAAAGTTAATTGTGGTGAAACTGATAAAAAGGGAAATATTTGCGAGCAAGATGAACATTACTCTTTTCCTGGGACACTGCAATGGGCTATTTCTAAATTCTCTCTAATGGGAAAACCACTTTATCAAAAGTGACATGCATATTTTACAGATTACAATTTGCCCAACTGACATTTTTTACTGAAGTGATTCAGGTTAAATAAAAAAAGCCACAGGAAAGTCAATTTTATCATAAACGAAAAACTTTTCCATTGCTCATATACTACATCGGATAGAGGACACAATGAATCTCTTATGGGTTTGAAAACATACAACATAAGCTAAAACCAAGTGAAATGTTACTATTTAGCTAATACATTTCCCCATACTTTAACCATAATGTATAAACATCAAAGTTTTGATTTTGATTATGCTATCATCTAAAACAAACAAGAATTTCAAGTTATTTAGCAGATAGTCTAATGATATATTGTGTACTTGTATTTATGGTAAAAAAAAAAAAACACAAAAACATAAAACCAGTTCCACAAGACAATCACATAAGTCTTGGCCTCCAGCACTGACTACTGTTCTTTTGTAAAGTTGATGTTTGTTTTTGATTTTTTGCTTGACTTTTTCAACAGGAACAAATGTCATTACATATGTTTGTAATGTAAGTTGTAAGCTGTTTTGGCAACAGTGGTATGATTCCAAGGAAGAATGGGAGCGATGGAAAAAAATAATGCATCCAGCAACTGCATTTAAAAATGTTGCGGTGCTCTTTGTGGCAATCACAGGAGGAAATTGATTTTAGGAGTAAGACAAAGAAGCAATTGTAAAGATCAATGCATAAAGCTGGAACGTAATGTAAAGAGTCGAGTTTACTATTTCATTAACAGTAGGACGAAACTCTAAAATGACTCCCAATGACAAATGCCTGGTAACATTATATACACATTCCAGGTAAGTGCTTCAGGCCAAGTTAAATTCGATTTCTCTGCTCCATTGTATCTCTATTTATTACTTTATGTATTTGTTCCAGGCAGCTGAAGCCACTCCTGTTATTGTTCGTACAGCTCAAGAGAGCAGAGTATGAAATCAAATCTGTTGTGGGGCTTGGTGGAGTGACCGGCTGAAGAGGCTTTCCTTGGTGACAAGGACACAGATAAATTATGAATGGAGATTTCAATAATGTAAGATTTTTATTGTAACAAGGTGGATATTTACTACACTGCAATAATCAAAAAGAGCAAAAAACATGCAGGAAAAGAGCTCCACCCATTTTTGGTCTGTAACTGTAACTGATAAAAAGAGTTACAAGAAAACTAAAAAAGATATTTTTTAATTTAAAATATGCTCCTAGTCAAACATTATAATCAGAATAATGTTTCATCAAAAATGAATGTTCTTATTTACATTATAAGCCTATACATGGGATTAGATACAATCAACAAAGAATAGTATTTACAAATCAAAGTATTTTAATTCTTGGTGCTTTCATTTACAATAGGCTATACTAATTCCTTGGCCAAAACTCAACAAGGAATGCTGGTGAACACTTCCTTTATCTTGCCTGATGTCTGAACACATGCTTTGAAAGGTAC
This sequence comes from Stomatorhinus ivindoensis, assembly GCA_019775895.2. NCBI lineage: Eukaryota > Metazoa > Chordata > Actinopteri > Osteoglossiformes > Mormyridae > Stomatorhinus > Stomatorhinus ivindoensis. The sequence continues at coordinate 5,754,245 of JABFEB020000026.1, forward strand.
AAACTGGATAATGACTTTTTCAGACATACCCACACACACTAGAGCAAAGTGACATGATTAAATTCCCCCATGATATATTTAGTTGAGCCAGGGGAGGTCGCCCACGATAAATTTTACCAAATGAAAATAAAGAAAATATTACAAACCCGACCTAACACACTATCCACACCTCTCCCTACTAGACTGTTGTGGATAAAATTTGCTGAACAGGAAGGCTAGTGACAAAAAGTCAATATAAACATTATTATAGAATATTCAGAAAATCATCTCGCGCCCCATAGTTTTATAATCATTGACCCATACAATGTTCCTGGGAAGTCTGCCAAAACATCCACGGAATAAGTTTAGATGGCAGATGGCTGTGTTCACAAGATGGTGGCTACAGCCTCCATTTTCGCTCTCAGCTGCCCTCTGTCTTGAGGTACAAATTTTCCAGTTCTGAGGTGATTTGAGGTGTATAGTTTCTGGTATAGATTTTCATCCATACAATGTTTTTATGATGTAGCGATAACATCCCCCAAATACAGTAAATATGGTATAAGAAGAAATAGCTTGATCCTGTTCACAAGGATAAGCTTCTAATCATCTTATCCTTCATTTTGGTTGTCATCAAACTGTTGTTTCATTTTTAATTAGATTTTTCTCAAAATTTGATCAGGTCCTAACCCCTAAGGCATGTCTGCAAAAGTTGAACAAGATCAAATACTGTTCCAAGGTATTACGCTAATGGGATCAAATGTCTGATACTACTGTTGTTTTTATCACTATGTGGCACTTTTTTAATTCTGGGGAAATCTTTCTCAAAATTTGACCACTTCCAGTTTGTCACCTCTACAATGTGCCTGCAAACTATGAAAAAGATTCATAAAATAATTTTAGAGTTACTGTATTCACAAGACCTATGGCTCTATTTTGACAATCCGCCACTGTTCCATCTAAGCCTTTCAAGGTCAACCAGGCATGGGATGAGGTAGTAACGAGTGTGCCCTTGTTTACTGACATCATTAGATCAACCACTCTGTGCCAAAAGTGACAAAATTATGTCAGAAGACGGGAAAGACAGAAGCTCGCTGCTGAACAAGCACAGTGGCTGGGAACAGGGACTTAATTATGCTTGTCTATTTTTTAATTTAATTTGGATCTGCAGTTTACAAAATATAAATAAAAGTGCAATCTGTTCAAACAAAACTCAACCTACAGTTTTTAAAGCAATTTAGACTCCTTACTGGGCTACAGACAATTCAACTTTTCTACCAGCTGGTCCCGCCTTGCTCATTCTGCTGCTGCTGTACAGTCCTGTGTTGGCATCAGCACATACAGTTCAGCATCACGCCTACTAAAGGCCTCTTATGTTTCCTCATTTATGTCCAATAGACATCCATCACGCATGGCAATATTACACAACATACAGCATGCCACAAAGAATGCCGTGACCTTCTGATGGCTGTTTTGTATTGTTCCACCTGAAATGCATTTTCAGCAATGTCCTTTCAATTATAGCACACGCTTAATTTTAAACTTGAAAGATTTCTTAATGATACGGTTGCTTCTTTACATAATAAATATTATTTTTCTTTTGGTGTTTCATTAAACAGTATGATTACATGAAAGGATGAGATGTACTCTATAATGAAACAAATCCATCCATCCATCCATTATCTATACCTGCTTATCCTACCGGGTCGTGGGGGGTCTGGAGCTTATCCCGGAAGCAATGGGCACGAGGCAGGGAACAACCCTGGACGGGGAGCCAGCCCATCCACACACCATTCACACACACAGGCGCACCTACGGGCAATTTAGCAATTCCAATTAGCCTCAGCATGTCTTCGGACTGTGGGGGGAAACCAGAGTGCCTGGAGGAAACCCCACGATGACACAGGGAGTACATGCAAACTCTACACATGCAACCCAGGCAGAGACTCGAACCCAGATCCCAGAGGTGTGAGGCAACAGTGCTAACCACTGCACCACCATGCCACCCCCTAATGAAACATATATAAATTAAAACAAATTGAATTTTAAAAAAACATCAGTGCATCTGAAGCACATACCTGTGTGTTAATACGGAGTGTTTCTAAAAAGCGCCGCTTAAATACCGTTTAATAATGCACAACTGACTTTAGACTTGGATTTTGCTGCATGTCATTGCAGCAAAAGCATGTCATTTTGTTGCCTTAAAATAGCAATGCAGCGACAATGTGCCCAGCCACACCTCTGTTACTGTCATAACAAGCAAAGCATTAATGGCAGCGACGGACCCATGCCAAAACCATATGTATTCCCATATGTCCAGGGAATACAATTGCAATGTGTTTTTTTACATAGAAATGTATTTATTATTAAAGGAGTAGGCCCACCATATGATTTAAAATGTAAGCAAACTGGTCTCATTTGTTTGTGTCACATTTGTGCTGGTTTGTGCAGTAAAATTTTTCATTTGCGCTGCCTTAACATATGAAATATAAATCTGATTTGAACCAAACTGGCCTCGATCACTTGTGTTGAATTTGTGCCCTTGAATTTTTTGGATTCTATAGTTTCTTTGGCTTTAGTTTTGAGTTATAAGTGTTTGTCTACATGGTCACATGACACCATAGTGAATTGGCACCAATTATGTCTTATTTTGACCAAACTGGTCTAAGTTGTTTGTGACACACTTGTGCTGGTTTGTGCCGTTGAAATTTTCATTCATTTTCTTTGTTTGTTTACCATGGTAGAGTGAACCAAATCAGTCTCAATTATTTTGTTTGTGCTTTTATTATTTCTGAGTTACACTTCTTGGTTTATGCCATTACATCATTGCCATGTAGTGCTCATACTTATGTTTCTAATGCAAAATCCCCTGAAGTGGACCCCCCTCCTCAATCTCAAAATTGGGATACTCCAAAGTACATACAAAGTACTGCTATGCCCCCCCCCCCCCTTTGAAATTGAGGGATGCACCATTCCCACTTTTTCTTTCCCGAAACCTGGGATTTGGGTGTCAGCTGATACTGAATACCGTTTGATACTGTATTACTGTACTACTGAATACTGTTTGATTAATAAACTGTAGTTTAAAAGACACTGTTTAAAAGACACTGTACTAGAGCTTGCGCTCTTTCTACCATATTTAGATTTCTGGCATCCCAGTGACACGCCCCCCTAATCACGCACCATTTAATGGAAAGCCCAACGAAGTTGACCAAAGCAATACCTATCTGTAATTTCACGTTCATCGTACAGTATATATATCGTACTTTTCATGCAATATCATCTTAGCTATTAGCGTACTAACAGCAGATCTTCAAAATATTAATTTTACATACATTCTGTGTAAAGATAGAAAGATAGACATTCATTCCATATATTCCGATTTTCATTGTGCATGTATATATATACACCTCAGAACTCGAATTTAATCCGTTCAGAACTCGAGATCGAATCCTAAAAAGTTTGGGTTAATTGTGATCAATTTTTCCCCATAAGAAATAATGGAAAACCAATTAATTGATTCTCGGCCCCAAACAACTACACCTAAATATATATTTTTTAGCAATTAAACACAAAATGAACCGGATAAAACAAGAAGAGCATATTCTGTACTCAACACATCTAAGCACATTTATCAAAACAGTAAATTGTAAAGTAAGAAAATAAAATGTATCCAAACAATGTCACGCATCCAATCACGCGCCTCCAGGTCTCACTGTCATTGCCCACGTGAGCATTGAAGTCCCCCAGCAGAACAAGAGAGTCCCCTCTTGAAGGCGAAGGGAGGCGACCCTCTCGTCCACCGCGGTGAACCCCAATGTACAGGCGCCCAGCCAGGGGGCAATAAGTATGCCCACCCCTGCTCGGCGCCTCTCCCCGAGAGCAACTCCAGAGTGGAAGAGGGTCCAACCCCCTTCGAGGAGCCCAAGCTGTGCGTTGAGGTGAGCCCGACTACATCTAGTCGGAACCTCACAGGCTCACGAACCAGCTCAGGCTCCTTCCCCAACAGAAAGATGACATTCCATGTCCCTAGAGCTAGCTTCTGCAGCCGAGTCCCCGCCTTCGGTCACTGCCCAGCTCACACTGCACCCGACCCCTATGACCCCCCCTACAGGTGGTGAGCCCATTGGAGGGAGGACTCACGTGCCATGTTCGGGCTGTGCCTAACCAGGCACCATGGGTGCAGGCCTACCATCGAGCTCCACCCCCAGGCCTGGCCACAGGGGGGGCCCGGTGACCCGCGTCCGGGCAAGGGAAATTGTGGATCAATGTTATTACTCATCATTAGGGGTCTTGTGAGCCGCACTTCGTCTGGTTCCTCACCCAGGAGCTGTTTGCATTGGGTGACCCTACTAGGGGCATAAAGCCCTGGGCAACTTAACTCCTGGGATCATTGGAACACGCAAACCCGTCCACCACGAAAAGGTGTCAGTTCTAGGAGAGGACATTTATTTTCTTACTTTACAAATTACTGTTTTAATAAATATGCTTAGATGTGTTTAGTACAGAATATGCTCTTTTTGTTTTATCCAGTTCATCTTGTGTTAAAATGCTAAAAACATATTTAGGTGTATTTTTTGGGGGCGGGGAACCAATTGGTTTTCCATTATTTCTTATGGGGAAAATTCGATTAGAACTTGAACTTTTTAGGATTCGATCCAGAGTTCGGGATGGATTAAGTTTGAGTTCTGAGGTACTGTATATGTGTGTGTCTGTGTGTGTGTGTTTATTTCAATTCTTTTTGTGTTCTGTACATGTTGCAGAATTGACAATAAAGTTGACTTTGATGTACCTTGCTTCAAACTTGACTATTCAGCTCAGTCATTTATATCAGGATTCTCAATTCTCAGCACGAAAGGTCTTTACAGAGGAACAAAACTTTATAAAGGCTGATTTATACTTTCACATCAAATTGACGCCATACGTACGACGTAGCCTTGGACTCTACGCCATACCCTGACATGCACCTCCACAGAAATGTAACTACATGTGGAAGCGATGCAAACTACAGCAACTGTGTGGTCCGCTTGGTAGTGTTCATCTTTTATAGGAACAAAGAAAGCGTACACCTCAGTGTACTTATATTGGTAATTGAACCTGAAGTGTTGGTTATATCTAACATTAAATAACTTTAGTTGGATAATGTTAGATATAACTAATGCTTCTTTTTCATTTTCTCTCGCTTCTCCAGGATTTGCTTGGGACAAGTTTATGGTAGTGTCACGTGACTAAGGAAATATTTTTATCTCAGAAACTAAAGCAGCACAAATGAAAATTTTAACAGCATTAACCAGCACAAATGCTGCACAAATGATTGAGACGAGTTGAGCTAAAATCTGAAGCACATGGGGTGCCAACTTCGCTCAAGTTTTTGCAGCACAGAATTAGCACTGGCTAACAGGAGCAGTATGCAGTGTGAGAGTAGAAGTACTGTACATACTTATACTGTCAGTTCAGCGCTAGCCATATACATAAGCAGTGCAGGGAAGAGGACTTCCAGGGGTTAACCAACTGAAAGGATTTTAACCATAGCTTTGACAGCAGCTAAACAGCTATGACATTGGACTGCTGTGTCTCATTTTTACCAGTAAGCTACCTTCAAAGTTGCTGTCAGGTAAATGACCTTGTATTTCATTAACTGATAATTAAATGGATTTATTCCACTAACGGTTTTAATTAAAATGCTAGAAATATTGATTACCCCTATCATCTCTACTCCCCCAGATGAAAAAAGGTTTTAGGACTGTTTATTTAGAGAGGGGAAAGAATTAAATTAGATTGAATCTCTAAGAGACCTAAATAAGGCTTCTTACTTTTCTGCTGCTCAAGCAGAAAAAAAGGTTTAATTTTTTGATGCTTGATTAATTATTTTTAAATCCATTTTTGCTTACCTTGATATTTAATTAAAATATCATTTTAAAACATAATTAAGTCTGTGAGTTTAATCCGTAGGGCAGGAGTTCTATCAAAAATTGAAAGCTACCGCTGGATGGAGTGTTGGGCTTGCTTTGTGAATCAAAAAGGTGCGGCTCCCAGACCAGGTCAGGAAATTACCTGCAGCTCATCTCACGCACTGGCCTGGAACTCTGCTATTCTTCTAATGCATATTGGCTGTTATACCAAAGAAAGTGCCATCAGGCCACCGCGATGCCGGCAATACACCCACCGTGCGAAGCCGTACGCCTGCTGATGGACAAACTAATTATGCATGAAATCAAATATTATTTGTAAGTGAATTTGTATGAAGAAGCCGTCATTGCCCAAATGGGTCTTTGCAGGCTTATGGTGGAGTAGGAACCATGACTAGAATTGCCAAGCCGGTTGGCATCAGTAGCCTAGAGATGTAACACATTTCGTTAACTTTCCATACACTCATTTTGCCCATAAAAGCCATTTGGGACACTAAATGAAGATTCTAAAAAGCAGTTTCAGTGTTAAGTATGTGTCACCACATACAAACATCAGAATTTCTTTTTTGCTACTGCTGTGTAGAAAAAAGCTGTTCTTTTTGTTAACTGTAGTATGAATGATGAAAACTCTGAGGTACCTAGTTAAGTAAAAAGTAATGCTAGCTAGGTAAAATCGACTGATCAGGTAGCGCTTTCTTTGCGAAAAAAGGTTGGAATTTATGTTCTCAAAATTTTTTTACCAAAAAGTCACATAAAATCACCTTGGGGCCAAAAAGTGATGAGCTACAGCATTACAACCACCCCCCCCCCCACCCCCCGCGCATGAACAGAATAATGTTGACCCATAAAAACAGTGTGTCAAGTTTGCTAACCAAAAACTTGGTAATCATACCAAGCGAAATGGGCAGGGGTAATATCTGAGTGACTTTGACAAAGGCCGAATCATTATGGCCAGATGACTGAGTCAGAGCATCTCAGACACGGCATGGTTTGCGGGTGCTCATGGTCGGACATGGTGAGTATCTACTTAGTGTGGTCTGAGGAGGAAAAAAAAACACAATCCTTCAATGGCGGCCAAAAAGGCTATCCCAGGTGATATAAATCAAAAGAAAGGCACATATGGAAGATACTTTTCATGATGGTCACAGGAGTAATGTATCATAACACACAAAGCATTGACCCCTGCTTCATATGGGGCTCTGTTGCAGCAGGCCAGTACCCATGCTGACCCTACCCACTGTTGATAGCCCCTACCATGGGTATGCAAGCATCAGAACTGGATTTTTTTCACAATGGATAAAAGGTCACCTGGTCCAATAAATCTCGTTTTCTGTTGCAACATGTGGACAGCTGGGTATGTGTCAAGCATCTGTGCAACATTGGACCAACAAGTCTGATCTAAGGCTATTCAGCTCCATACACAGCAGGCCTTGATGTACTGTATGTCATTGCACATTACTCCCATAACCATCATTATAATCATCTGAGATTTGTGCTGCAGTTGCTTCAGTTCATTTGAACCAGACAGGGTAGCGTTCGTTCTTGTGTTGCGTGAAACTCTTAAATGCTCAACACCATGTCAAGGGATCGTGGTTTTTCCCTCCGTGGACCAGCTGGTTACCCTCCAGATGACCCAGTCATCTGGTCATAACATTTTGCCACTGAGGTATCCACTCCTGCCCATTTCTTTTGCATTCAGCATATTGCCTACAAATACCGAATATCAGCTTACTACATCATAAATCCCAGACCGTCACATGTGCTCAGTGCCGGTCCTAGCCGATGTGGTGCTCTAGGCAAGCAGTCCCATCAGCTCTCCTAGTCCAAGACCAAGTGTAACTGGCTTGCAAGTCGGTGCCCTCTCAGAAGTTGATGCTGAATGTGGCCACTTATGTCACTGATAGGGCTGACCAATTCTGCATTGCTGTGTGTGTGTGTGTGTGTGCGCGCGTGCATGTGCGTGCGTGCATGTGTGTGTGTGTGTATGTGTGTGCGTGGAGGCGGAGGTGGTTGTGTGTGCATGTGCACGTTTTAACTCTTAAATATGTTTTTCCTATTCTGATTAACATATTTTCTCACCCTCACTGCTGCCACTAAAACTACTCAGTTTTATCAACAAGTTCCAGAAGACCATAAAGTTGATCAAAACTATGATGAATTGGTTCTCAAAAAAGGAATGACAGAGAGAAGACTCATATTTATTCGACAATAGAACCCATCTCCAAACTAGGGAGAAATTCCAATTACACAAAAAAAAACAGTTTTGTAATGAATGCTATTCCTGTGTGTTCATCTTACTTTTCTGAGTAAGAAGTCATACGGAGTTTAATGTCATTCGGAAACTGGATTACCAATTTTCCATACAAGGCACTTACAAATGTAACAAAAGACTTATAAGAGAAGTGCTCCACAGGAGGAAGACGATGTCCCAAGGGGAATATTATATTGGGACTTCCCTTTAGATTATATAAATTGGAATATCACATGGTTGTTGTCATATAAGTATTGAATATCAACTAAAGTAAGAAGCTTATATAAAAAATGTACATATTTCTGCATAATTTTTTATATGAAAATTTAAATTATTGTGGTAAATACATGGTGACGTATGTAGCACTGCAGAATACCTTTGTCATCTATTTAACTTTTGTTCTTTCACCATGAATTGTGAGACAGAACCTTAATGTCTAATGCCAGGCTATTTTTAATAAAGAAAAATTTTTGTGTGATGATAATTGTATTATTACCTATTTGAAACACATAGTCAATACATTACTGCAATACATTACAGTTATACAGTGATCCCTCGCTACTTCGCGGTTCACTTATCGCGGATTCACGACTTCGCGGGTTTTTAAATATACAG
>JABFEB020000026.1:5778438-5791116 GCA_019775895.2 Stomatorhinus ivindoensis
CAGGGGGGGGGGGGGGGTGGCAAGGTGGCTGGATGCAAGCAAATCACAGCGGGACTCAGCCTCTGCTCCTAGGGGCCAATCTGCATTTTTAATGGTCGGCAGCTTAACAACCAGCCAAGAGACACCTTGCCAAGCGGGAGGCCGGCTTAGCAGATTTGTCCGTTTGCAGAGTGCTCCACTGCCTGCTTGAGGTGAACAATGTCGGAGTGGGAGGGGTGTCTGGGAGATGCCCTGTGACTCCCAAGCCACTGTTCTTAATGCTGCTTGCCTGAAATACTCTGTCCCGGCAGCTTCCTTCAGCCATCACCTGGCGCACAGCCGGCTGCCTTTTTACAGACCTCATTCACCGCAGAAAGTCATTTGTACAGTATATGGAAAGCCCTCTATCCCTTGCTCGCTGAAAGATTTATAAATGCTGAAGGTCAATATGTTAATATAGACATTAATAATGAATGTGCAGGGTTTCTAGCACGCTACCTGATTTGTGGGAGATGATGACTTCCAGCAGCTGCTTGCCTTCCTGCAGCACGCCATCTTTCAGGGAGCAGTGGCTGTCCACGTTCAGCTTGAAGCTCTGTGTCAGGAGAAAGGACATGTGGATGCCCCCATGCACTCACAACACTTGTAACTTCCAAAATGCAACCTCAACACAACCAGCCTCTCACCTCTCCTGAAACACAAAGTCTTCCCAAGCCTACACTAGTTCTGTTCTACCCTGCAGTTCTTGAGTCCATTCTCACAGCCCCTGTCACTATGTGGTTCAATGTGGCAATGGTCCAATCTAAAGAGAAAATGCAGGGCATCAACACTGAGAAGGTCTTCTGCAGAGAAGATCATTAGCTGCAACCTCCTCTTTATCCAGGAACTACATGCATCCAGGATGAGAAGATCACTGCTGAGCCCATTCATGCTGGCCGTGAGAAGATCATTGTCGATCCCTTTCATGCTGACCATGTGTTGAGAAGACCATTGCCGATCCCTTTCATACTGATATTAAGCTGAGAAGATCATTGTAGATCCATTTCATGCTGGCCGGGAGCTATGAAGGCTATTGATGTTCCCTTTCATGCTGGCCGTGACCTGAGACTATCATTACCGATCTCTTTCATGCTGGCCATGAGCTGAGAATATAACAGATCCCCTTCATTCCAGCCACAAGCAGTACCAAACACCCTTTTCTGAATGTTATAGATTCGTAAAAGTGAGCTCTATTCACCACTTAAACAGCTTTTTTTTTTCCAAAGGCAATATCCAATATTAATCAGAAATGATACATGCAGTAACTAAATTGCAGTGCAATGATTGTATTCTTTTGTATACTGTACAGCCTATTTTGTTCCTCTTGTACCATGATGTATATTGTGTGTACATTGTGTATATCACGTAGCCTGTATCTTGTATATCTTGTGTAGTGTTTTTAGGTGAAGTTCTGTGTGGTGTTTATTATATGGTAGGTGTACTCAGTGTGACCAATTCACCATTACAAATTCTTGGGCCTCTTTGTCTCCCTGGCAGTGACCGATCTAGAGAATTTTACATGGGGTGGCAAGAGCTGTTGACAGGGTGGCATTGAGGGTGGTATGTGGGAATTCTCAAAGAAATACAATTGTACTTCAAATGCACTCAACAAAAGATCCACAGATACATTTTTACAACATTTATTTTGACATAATGTGACGGTTTTCCTCTATTGCTTTCATGACAATTAACATTTGCAAAACAACAAGCGTAACCCCTGCACCATAATGTCACTTCTGCACAGCAGGACATACTTTCTCATTGCTTTACACAAATGTCTACGTATTTTAGTACATACATGCAAATGGTTTTGTACAGTTGACATCATTTTGCACAATTTTCAGTTGCTTTAGTCTAATTGGCCAAAATAGATTATGTAGTTTCCCACTATAATAATTTACATACAAAACAATATATGTATGTGATCATCGTGTTAACCACCCCATGCAAAACAGTTAACCAAGTTTTCAAAGATTAAAAATATAGATTTAAAAATATATATTCTATAAATAGTGATACACCGTCATTCTATTCTTGGTTCCCACAGTACATGATTTTGTTGATTTTATTGCCTTTTACTATGTGACATTTTGGTTTGTTATTGTAGTATTTTGAGATCTGAAGAAGTTACATGTGCATGTCAGTTACAGTCAGTACTGTAACTTCTATTTACATACTGCAACATAGAACCTTGCAATGATTTTCTGCTGTGCAGAAGTGATATTCAAATGTGGGCATTACGCTTGTTATTTTGCAAATGTTAATTGTCATTTGAGAACTGCTCCAAAGCAATTAAGAATAACTGTAAGTATCAGTCTGCTAAAGATAAATGATCGGTTAGTGACTCTCATGGTCAAAACGATGCTAATTGTACTTTTCATTTTGGTGGCACTGACTAATTCATTGGTGGAATTCTTTGCTTTTGAGACATGCGCTAATTTTTTTGGGTAGGTTACAGGCTTTTGCATATGAGCCATTGTGTTGACATATTTGCCTGAACTGTATTGAGAAATGCTCTTATAGTCTTGAGAACGTTAGGTATGTTTCATGAAATGTGTCAAAGCAGTCAAGAAAAACTGTAATACACACTTCCCCAAGTTTATCTTAAAAATCATCAATAGGAACATGCAAAAAAAAAGGGTGCAGCTCCTGCAGCCTCTGCGCTACGAATCTGGACATGTCTGACCACATTTTTTTTAAGACAGCTTAAGGCTACGGTTGTTGTGCTGTGCAGCAGAATGTTTCATAAACATATCCAAATTTAGTGCTTTTCCACTCTGGTTCTGAGAACAGCTAGATTCCTCAGATGGTCATCTGCCATGGTTGTATGGCACAGCTGAAAAGCTGTGCTCACACTCTACAGTGCCCACTGGCAACACACTGCTCAAACATGGATCCAAACATGCCCGTGTTTTGCCCCTCTTCTTGTCTTTACTAAAACGAAAGCTAGCTCATTACATCTAATTGAAGCTAAATCAGGTCTTTGAACTCAGTATAGCCAGTGACTGTAGCCTACTTTTGGCTACCATTATGGTAACGGACTGTAATTGTTGAATTTCCATTAGCACACAAGCCATACATTGCTAATTTAGCATACGTTACATTCATTACTAATTTAGACTTCGCTTTTCCACAATTCATGGGTTTGGTAAACTTCAAACAGTGCGGCTCAGACTTCGTCTTAAGACGCAGCGCAGCGGCTCCTCTCCTCCACACCCGCATGCAGGCAGACTCGCGCTGTCAGCTCCACACGCCGCGCACGTTGTAGTGCAGTGCTGTAGCTACATTATTGCCAACCTAAGATTGCATTTACAGTTAAGATTTCTTTCCATGTCTTGATTTTTTCAGTAATTTAAGCAGCAAGACATATGGGGGGACAGCTGCCCCTCTTGCCCCCCCATAGATCCATCCTTGCTTCCTGGTGAGTAAAGTATGATTGTGGCTCTGATTGTGATTCTGATCCGGTGTCACGATGGGTAGCAGTGATGCCTCAGACTTCTTGCCCCACTGTGTTTGGGTGAAGTTTTCATGGCCTCATGCGCTAAATTCCTGCCCTTAGGTTCAATGGTGCCTCTAAATTGCTTGTTGTGGGTGTCTTGTGATGGACTGCAATTCTGTTGGAGCTGTACCCCAGCCCGGTGCCCTGTGATGGACTGGCATCCTGTTCAGGTTGTACCCCAGACGTGTCCCCTGTGATGGACTGGCATCCCATCCAGGCTGTACCCCAGCCCTGTGCCCTCTGATGGACTGGCATCCTGTTCAGGTTGTACCCCAGACGTGTCCCCTGTGATGGACTGGCATGCCATCCAGGCTGTACCCCAACCCTGTGCCCTGTGATGGACTGGCATGGGCTCCAGGACACTCAGTCAACAGGTTACATGGTTTGAAGATAGATGAATAAAAATCATGTTGTAGTTAAAGAACAGAGAACAGAATTTTCAATCTGGTTAGCTTCATCAGTCCATTTATGTATTTCTATCATTTATCAACTGCATAATTGCTGGCCCTTTTGTAATTTTTTATATATTTTCAAGACATTGTATATAATTTGACGGCTGGTTATCGTAAGAATAAAACTTGTGAGCATGTGCGAGACATCACAGATAACCTCTCCAGCCTCTCCATGCCATGATCCTGACTCTGTAAAGCATCCTGCAAACTCTTCCAAGGGAATTCTTTCTCCCCTTTGCCAGTTCATCTCACAACTCGCCAGACACCTGTACTGAATATTCCCCCAAGCAAGCTGCACCGTTTACAGTGACATGTGATGCGTATCATTCCATAGCTGTTGTGACCCCAAATGCACATTTCCCTTCTCTTGCTAGGTCTTGCCTCACATTTAATTGCTGCTGCTGCTATTATAACTTTCATGTTGATTGGATTTCATAACACAGACCAGACTTTCACAGGCACCCCAGTACACTGGCCTGAGTGCAGAGTGCAGTATTCCAGATCTGGATGGGAAGGATGGGAACCAGGCTGTGCTTCTGAAGATGCAGAAGGCAAGAGGGGGAAGGAAAGATTTCCTGAGGGAAATGGGCGGAGAGGCGCCTGCAGCCATCTTCGCCTGCGATTGCAGACTCCTCAGATCTCAGCCGGCCTGCTTAGTGCGATTATGGTGGGTTCTGATCGGAGCAGCTGGCTGAAGGTGGGTGGAGGGAGCTGCAGTTCGCAGTAACTGCCCTGGACTGCTCTCTATGCGCACACAGTGCCTGCAGCAGACAGCAGGATACATTGCAGGGAGAATGTGCTCCTAATGGCTGCTCCACAGTGACTTCAAAAACACAGATTCAAAGGCAGGGGGTCTTCTATAGGCTGATACATAATCAGTAATTCCCCAGATCAATTCTGACCTAAAGACAGTGACCAGCTTCCAGATAACATCCAAGGTAGCTTCTATAGACATACCAAGATCAGTTATCCAAGATCAAGATCAATTACCCTCTTCTAAATGTCAGTTAACAGTCAGTTACCGACCTCTACACCTCAGCCGCTCCCAAATGCTGATCTCCTGACTTTACTGCATCCTGATGCACAGCCAGCTGTCTGCTTGTAAATGCTGATGCACATCTCCTTATCATAGAAACAGTGAATACATCCCATCATACAAATACGCCCGACACACTGGTGTTAACGGGGCGTGAGGCCTCTCCAGGGATGCCAGGCCCTGTGCCCCGCCAGCACAATGGCAGACAGGCGATCTCAGTGGATTTAAAGGGGACAAACAGGTTATCACCCACCAGACATCAATAGATGCTTGACGAACCTGCTGGAGCACAAGCACTTGCTCTGGCAAAAGATGTAATCCCAGAATCATAGAGGGAAGGGACCTCCTGGATGAGGAATGAATGCCTTCATGGACGGAGGCGTGCAGAGACGGCCACATGGCGGGTTGACTAGGTCTGCCATGAACGGCAGGCTACATGGCAGCATGATCGCGACACGGACAGCTGGAGGCGTGGCTTCACGTCTCATTATAGGCACGGAGGTGGAGTGCGATGGCCGGACCTGCACTGGGTGCACTCTCTGCTGAATAACCCGATTTCCTGTGGGCACCTTGGAGAGGTGGGTGCACGGAATTCCCTCAGCAATGGGCAGATCAGGTTGCTGTTAACAATGAATGAGTCCAAAAACTAGGACCTATTCCAGCAAAGCTACTGATTTTATCAATAAAATCTTATTTTAAATTTCAGTTTCTTTGTAGTGCAAGAAAAAGATTTAAAAGATTTAGAGTAAATTAAGAGAAATAAATATATTACACAAAAATAATACCTCTTTTTAAAGCCTTAAGAAAAATTATGAAAGAAGATAAACTGACTTCATTCAGGTATTAAATGTCCTTTCAAATATAAAAAATGTGTCCCGAATTTTTAGGTGCAAAAAAATCAAAATAGAAGAACTGGGGAAAAAAATCTGATGTCTGACTTTATTTCATTTGTGTCTGGATGTAACAGGTTTTTAAATTTAATGTGTGTGACCAAAAACAAGTGTCAACTTTAAGACAGCTTTTAAGGTCACTTTTCCCCACTGTATCTCTACGGCTGTATCATCAGTTGTGGCATTTGGGCCAGAAGGTCTTACGGTCATATACAGGACAGTTTTATATTCTTTCCCAGCTCCAGCTGCTCTTTTACAGCTGCCATGCGTGCAGCAGTCCAGGCTGTTCATTTTCCGCCAGTACGGAGTGCTCTCGTTAATGTGATTCAAAGGCCTGCATCCGCCATCGGCTTCAATCAATAGCCGTTTCATTTCGCACCATCTCTCAATGCCTTATAAAGAGCAGCCACGCTTGCAGACCTCTCGTTACCAGCCTCCCTCGGGTGCCGGAACATTCCACGATCCTTCGCCCCCGTGCACCAGCTGGACTCCAAATCAAAACATTAAATTGTGTACAGCACGCGTCTGCGGCCTGACAACTGTGGGAATATGAGGAAAAACAAGTGCTTTTCACATTTTTTCCCCTCAGTCGATACATGCTTGTGATGCAAAAGCACAAATATAACGCCCACTCTTCAGGCTGGACACTAAAGAGAAGCTTTTAGGGGAGTAACAGACCTATCATAGCTCACACAGCCAAGCACACACATCACATTCACTCAAACCAGCTTCGGTGAGTGCTGGAGACTCAGGATAGCAAAATATGTAAAAAAGAACGATGCGCATATATGAGAGTGTATCCTACCTTCGTGTGGACTGTCAATTCTTTTCTACGGGCAAATCCCTAATCCCCACAATGACAACCTTTACCACTACCCAGCCCTAACCTTAACCACAAGTAACCAAACAAAATACAAGACTTTTTTACTTTTTTGATTACATTCACAGATTTATATAAAACTGAGGTTATCCGGACAGGGACCTGAAAAATGCCCCCAAAAGTAAAGAAGTTTCAGGCTTTACCACAATTCGGGACATTTTGATCCCCAAGTGTGATCTATGCAAACCCACAGACACACACACAGAGAATTTTGTATTTTCTGCACATACAGTGGAAAGCGGACGACTCACCAGGTGTGTATCCAGGTAGAGCTTGAGGTTGGTGGTATCGGCTTTAGGGGGTAGCCAGTTCTCAGTTGTCTCTAGAGCCTCTCGTAGCCACTTGATGAACTCATCCAGTTTGCTAACAAAGCCCTGTAATAACAGATTTCACGAAGAGGTATTTCAGCTTTTGTGATTCATGCCGCCTATTGAAATTTCTACACGACTGCAGCGGAATCTAATTCCAAAATATTTTGGACATACGGACTGAACTTCATACAGCTGCTGATAAAATACAAGATTTTACTTCCCAGCTAGACCAACACGTGCAGTTTATGCAGACAAATTCAATTGTTTGAAAATCCCATTTGAAACCACCAGATATTACATTGGAATTTTACAAGAAACTGTTAAATTTCCATTAAGGAAAATAATCAAGTAGTCAAGTTGGAAGCAAATTAAACTTTCACTTGATGTAGCACCTGCACCTTGTAGAGAAAGAAAACTAAAATGAATGTACTTCAATATAAGCCATATATTGTTCAAAGAACAATTCCCACCTGCTTCAAGTCGTTATTAACTGGTTTAATATGACGTCGTTGTGGCGTGTTTCTAGTGCCATCTGCTGGCCAAAAATAAAGTTTTTGTTAATTCATTGATCAAAGTCAGCGTTTGACTATATTCTATTTTTATGTTTTATGCTTGAGTTTGGTTGGTGTTTTGTGCTGTTTTTAAATTGTATTTTGTAATCAAAGCAAAGTAAAAGATCCATTGGACATTTAGCCAGCAATGTGACCCACTCCAGATCTATGGACATTTTACGGAAGCCTACGAAGTGCTTAATACTGCACACCCAAAATGTACCATCTGGCCTACCAATTAAAATAAACCTGACATAATGCAGCTGACAGTGTTCTGAATGCAGGTGTTACAGAGGAAAACACTGTCCAATATTAAGTAAAAGTGAACTTATGATAAGTTCACTTATGATAACCTGTTTTATTAGACCCTTGTCAGCAGACGCATGTCAATTGTTTAACAACACAAAACCAAAACATGAAGAATAAATATCACTTCCAGATACTAGAAGACAGATTTACAAGATCTACACGTTTTTGTAGACATTGGAAGATTCCACTAAAAGTCAGCGGTTATTTACCATCACAAAAAGCATGTGGTAATGTGATGCTGAAGCTGGGGTGGTGGGAGTCTACTGGTTGGTGAGAGTGATGTGATACAGTGAAGAATTAAAGAAAACCTCTCTCTCTCTCTCTTTCTCTTGCTTTCCAGAAGCAGACGAAAAGAGAAGGAGAGAAAGCTCATCATGTCACACATGAATAGGCCTTCGAGGTGCCTCTGGTGGAACCTTCAGCTGCCAGCTGTCTGTTGCCATGAGGATGAAGTCATCTCTGGAGGCCCACATGCTAATGCAATCAATCACACCAGAGTGTGACGCGTATCATCTCAGGGTAGCGTGCCTCACTGGCTCAGCCTGCTCCACTGGGCGATACCCAGTAATACTTGTCCTCCAAACTGGGAAGGGGACTGCACAAAAAGGCTGAATATTATCGATCTTACTCTTAAAGCCTTGTTTTCCATTCTTGGTTACAGTACTATTTTGTTGTCTGAATTTTAAAAACATAGTGAGTGTAGAAACTTGATGGATGGATGGATGGATGGATGGATGGATGGATGGATGGATGGATGGATGGGTGCATGCATGCATGCATGCATGGATATCAGCAATATACACAGCTGTAGTTTTAGCATTTATCTTCAGACATTAACTTCCAATGAACACTGAGCATATATTTCTATATATTAATAGGTTTTTCACATGTTCAGTCACACTTGTTTTAGAAAATTCTTGTACTAAATATTATTTAGCATATTTCATTGCAGTATTCAAATTTGCTTCTATAAAAGTGCTACGGACTGAATTATATCATGTAACTCTATATTCTTCCAGCAGATGGCGCCACTTTTATTTATGAAGTTGACTGCAGCTGCTTAACGTTTAAAGTGTGTTAATACATGTTTTATGTGATATGGTTAATCCACTAAATCTATATAACTTTTTAACATTAAAGATAATCTTTTGCACAATCTTGAATAAAGCAATTGGAACACTAACTGCTTCAAGTATATTATATATTTATTCAATTTATATATTTATTGTACTTACTACATTTGTGAAAAAGACAAGTGAAAGAAATTATTCATGGTACTAGAAAGAAAATATTTGACATTTGTTGAAATATCGAACATGTCATATTTATCTTACACTAATCGAACAATTTTGTTAAATGTGCATTGCTTGCAAATATATTTGTACCTTTATACTTTTTTCAAATATCCTTGATTGTCCTCAAACACTTTGAAATGGGTGGGGTGAAGTATAGCTCACTGGAAAATGTTTTCACAATGGAATTCTGGCACGAGTTTCCTTTATTGCCACACGATGGCACTATAGTGTTTAAGTTCTCAGCCTCTCTAGCATACAAATAACATCAAGTACATTTGGTACTCAAAATGGCTCATCCTTAAGTTACATCAAAACAATGTTTAGTGCCAGACAGGAATTTATCAAACACATAATGAATGCTGAAGTTAGAGATATATACCTGCAGGAAGCTTCTAAGTTTAAATAGTTTTAGCCAGCAATGTTTCTAAACTATAGAGATTCACTACTGAATAATTCGGAAAATTAGATTATTTGATTTGTACTCAAGGGTGAATTTTATGACAACTGACAGTACCACTGAAATCAATGTAGGGCTGCCGTGATTAGTCGACATAGTCAATGACATCAATATTTTTAATTGACGCCGTTTTAAAATTTTTAATAAAACTATCTTCATTATAACAAATAAATTGAATGAACAAATGTCTGTTCATGTTTATTAAATTACCGTTAGTACCTAGAACTTAATATCTTTTGTCTTTGTAGCTGCTAAATACTGGTCTTGGGTGGTATACCGGTTCATACCGAAAACCGTTTTTATTATCGTTATTATATTTTTTCTTATACCGCAATACCGATTTAAATAGCTTACACAACATTCGGAAAGTGGATCAGCTGGAAACTGTTTAAGGGGGGACCATTTTCACTGCTGCACTGCAAAAAAGGTACCACGGAAGATATAGCTGACGCTGGAGCTGAAAATAATGAGACACTGGGGTTGTTAAAAAATCGATTCTCAGACACTAACTGATATTGAAATTAGTATCTGATTAGACATTAATTTTCACCATTATTGATACCAACAGTGCAACTGATGGAACTTTGAAAAATACCGTGATATCAATTTGTGGTCATACACTCATTATTAAAGGCATAATGTTGTCTGCCTGCTACAAATCTCTACTGAATAAGTGTTTGGAACAGTTGTGTGGGTTCCTGCGCAGTGGACATATTGGGACAAGTGTCGTTATCGTAAACTAAAACGAACACTGAATAAAAGAAAATAATTTGTGAACTGAGAAAAATTAAAACCATATTTACAAAAACAAAAAATAACATGTCTAACCTGCAAAAAAGTACCCCTAGACCACCAACACCTTTTAAAACATCTTTTTACCTTGTTCAACCACAGTACCTCCTGATTTCAAAGATGTGGCTGCTGATCTGTCCCTTCCTTCATCGCGACTTAAGTGTTTATCGCTTGTGTTGCATATGGTGTGCTGTGCTAACCGAATATATTAAGC
Organism: Stomatorhinus ivindoensis; assembly: GCA_019775895.2. Lineage (NCBI taxonomy): Eukaryota > Metazoa > Chordata > Actinopteri > Osteoglossiformes > Mormyridae > Stomatorhinus > Stomatorhinus ivindoensis. The sequence goes on from JABFEB020000026.1 coordinate 5,789,143, forward strand.
ATTATAACTTTTGGGCAATACAGTACGCAACTCATCAATATTTTAGGCATAATACTAATCTGCTTATCAAACTGTGGTGAAAATGTTCGTATAGTGCCGAAAAACCGGCATACATTATCTAAAGACCTGCAATGGCAAACAGTTTGTTGTCATCAAAATATAATTAACTTAAATAGTCAAATTGATTTTCAGGAGGAAAATTATTTAGATTAATTGACCAATTGATAAAATAGTCGACAGATGAATCTAGAAAAACAGTCATTAGTGGCAGCCCTACACCAATGTATTCTACTTAAGATCTTGTTTTTACAGTATTGTGTAATCTATATATTTTTATAAATTTATAATCTCCCATAAGCACTTAAGTAGGTATTCAAACTTGCATAACATTACCTCAATCTTGTTCCATATGTCTTTATAGTTTTCCTGATGCTGGATGTCCTCCAGTAGCTGTTTGATCAAGTCTTGGTGATGACGGCAGTGTTCTTCGACAGCAGGGCTCCAAGCTGGCTTCTCAGTTCTTTTACACTCACCAGCATGCCAGTAAACTTCATCCTCTGACAGCAGGTCACTGAGGGGCCCTGACTCAATGCTCTCATCAAGAGAAGGTGCAATGTCACTGGAAGATGTAGGGGAGAAATGGCCAGAAGGGAAAGCCTTCTCACACCTGCGGCCAGCCTGGGGGGGTGTTGAGCTTTCCCATTCTGAGTGCACATCTGACAGCTCCCAGTCATCCACATCCTGAATTTGCTCCTCTGTGGGTCTTTGGGGAAGAGCATTGGCAATGGTCTCCAGCTTAAATGCGAGAATTTCTGTCTTCTTTAGCTGAGACGGCAGAGCCAGATACTCATCAGAGCCATACCATGACTCTTCCTTCAGAGGCCTGCCGGTAGTAGGTGGTCGATTCTCCTCAGGTATAGCTGGGGAAGCTATTTCTTGGGTCGGATCACAGATGGTTAAAGGGTTAGCTGTATTGTCACAAGAATCTGTATCTGGAGGGTTTTTCTTGGGTGAATTATTATTTTGTGGGTTGTCAGCTAGGCAATTTTCCTGGGGGTCAAGGCTGAGCTTGTGGGAAGCTGGATGCTCCAGGTCACTGGACAAGCTTCTCTGAAGAGCAGGATCAGAGCCAGAGACTTGCAAATTCTGAAGGCTGGCCTGTCTACTTGGTTTCCAGTTCCTACTCTTCATGGTCCTCAGGTTGTCACAGGAGTGTCTGACAGAATTAGGGTAGACGGTTGTGAGTTCCAGCCAGAACTTGGAGCGGTCTGGCTGACCCAGCAGTGATGGGGTGCTGCGACTCATGTCTGCCTGAAACTGAAGAGAAGAGGTGTGTGGTGCTCTCTTAAGGATGGTCTCCGTGTCATCCCGGGACAGTCCTTCTGGGTACATTGCCTTTTTTGGCAGGGATGGCTGAGTGGGGGACATCTCATTGCAATTGAAGCTGTCCTGTAGGTGTCTTTTGGAGAGTGTATTTTCACACTGGAGAGCATTGTGGTTCATTGTGGAAGAAGTGGGGATAGTGTCTGTTGGCTGGCTGGCTGAAGAGTCCCCGCGCCTCAGCTGGGGGTCTATTGGACTCCCAATCACAGAGGACAGGTGTTCAGCTGTGACTGTTAGGAGGCCCCTACTCTGGATTAGCTCAGGAAAGTCTGCCTCCAGTGACGGGAAGCAGTGGTGAGACTTCAGGCCCCGGATCTGGCACTCAGCTTCTTCAGCAGGGCTGTAGTCATCCAGCTCAAAGGCAGTGATGCCACAGTCCAGCGAAAAGTAATCTTGACTACACTTGATTGTCAGCTGGCCTGAGTCATCCACCTCTGTCAATGCATCCAGCCGCGCCTGGAGAAAGAGCAGTCTAGTGTTCGTCTTGCTTTGAGAATTACATACATGTCAAAGCAATGAATGTACGTTTAACATGCAAGATAGTCTGCTATGTCTTTGCAATAGTGCACTATACAAAGCATATACAAATAT
>JABFEB020000026.1:5792037-5806241 GCA_019775895.2 Stomatorhinus ivindoensis
TATATCTCTACTTGGTTTATATATATAGAGCACAAGCCCCTCCTGGGTGAGTAAGCGGCATGCAGCATATGAGTGGAAACACAGTCACTGCAAAGGAGTGAAGCGAGAGGAAGCCCTGCCTGGGAGGGTGACATCACAGCTGCTTAAAGGGACTGTGACAGATGCCATGAATGCACAGCCACAGGACACGCAGAAACGCTTTCAATGGCCAGCCCATCACTAAAAGTAATAAGAATGCTATTCTTTAAAATGCATTTATATACTCTAACTGGATTCTATCATATTTTATGATGAATTTACAGTCAAATTCACTTTCTAGTACACTACACAATGTGGTGACATTTTAAAAATGTCTCTTAAACAGAAGCTCTTTGTGAGCAATTTATCATTTTAACATGGAGATAAGTGGGGAAATATATCAGTCAGAGCTATATTAACCAGACTGGCAAAGCACACACAAGAGCCCAGGACTGAATGCATTTCTTGTGGCTGGTTGATGTATTGAAATGAGATGTCTTGTATGTGACTGGTAAAATTGGACATAGGATACAGTGGGAACAGTGCACAAGTAAGTGAAATTATTGTGCTGTAACGTAGCCCCGTTCGCTTAGTTAAGAAAAAGATTTCTTGAAAACACAGGTCTTTTTGTTCATTAATTTTTTCCCACCTGTTACATGGTTCTTTTCTCCACCGCTGTAACTCGGTTAAGATTTTATCAGAGAGAAGACAATACAGTCATTTGTTCCAGCAATCCATCGAGTTCCGCTGCTATTATATGCCGTAACAATGCAAATTCACTCCTGTTACACTCAGTCAATTTGCAGTAGTTCTGGGAGCCATTAGTCACTTATCACGCACTATTGTTTGAAATCTAGCTTGTATACAACCTGAACCTGAATAATAAGCACCAATTCATGGATTTGATATTGGTAAAATATAGAGTTTTGCCATTCATTTTATACAGTGCCTGTGTGCACTTTGTGATGCGTTATGGGATATTCCTGATGTGCTGTGGCGATGATGGTGATAAGGTTTTTGTTTCTGATTTGAAACAGCTTGTCTGAACTATGTACTATGAGCATCCAAAGTGATTTCACTTCATATTTTTGACAGGCATCTACACTACAATTAGCGAAGCTGACTGTTGATCTTTTCCTGATTAAATGGAAGACATATGATTAGGAATCATACTTTAATTCTTAATTACCTTCCCTAAAGGGACGTACTGTACACAAATGAGGTGTAACAAAGTAACACGATTTAGCAATAACTGAGTGACCCCTTATTATACCTCGAGGAAATATGTTACAGCAGAACCTTTCTCACTTAATTTCATAGACCACAGATTTCCCCCAATCTGTCAAAGTTAATTCCATGCAGTATCTGTAGTAATACATGTATATGTCTGGGAGTGTAATATAATGACTTGGACAGAAGTGCATACACATGCATTGACGTAGTCTGCCATTCATTTAGAATGAGATTGTGTGAGCTGCGTGGACGCCGTGAAATGTTACAAGCAAGTGTTTTGATGATACCTCATCGTGGTCCTGGGAGAATGCCTGCAGGATGTCAGTTTGCCGGGTGTAGTTGCCGTTGGAGTCCTGGAGGCCTTGCAGCAGTCGCTCCTTGAGGACGAGGACGGAGACTCGCAGCTGGTGCCACAGGAGCTGCACGCTACGGATGTCCACGATGATGTTCACAGAGTAGGAGAGCAGCTTCAGGGAGAACTCAGTCTCCAGCAGAGCGTGGATCTGCTCCACGTGGTCAGAGATATCCTCACAGATGTCCTGTCAACAAGAAAAGTTACTGGATGGTCCCATACAGGTCCGATGGACCTCCAAATGCTAGGCCAAATGAAGCACATGTGAGCGAATGTAACCTATACAGGCATAATATTTGGTGAAATGATAGTAATAAATAGTATGAAACAGTATATTAATACAAATCTGAGAAAGGGTTACAGTGTTTTAGTATGAATTAGCAAACTCTATGCTAACAATATATACAAACATCTAACAATGTTTAGTATTAAACTGAGCATCTACAGTAACTAGGGAAACTGCAGGCATTAGTAGAAAATCCAAAAAAAGCCTGGGTAAGACTGGAAAGTAAAAAGCAAAAGAATAAAAATATTAACTGTAAAACAATGGGGCACTTAACCATAGAAATAATTTTTAAATCTTGTAATAGTTATCATTATAATACAAACCTTAAAAGGTCAATGAAAAAAGCAAAGAAAATGATTGCCAGGCTTGTATTACTTAAGAAACTAATGCAATTCAAAGACACTTGTAGTATTAAATTCTCATCTTTCAAATATCAATAAGAAGCAAAAAGCTAAATTGATCCTACATGGATACATAAACTTATTGCAAGGTGAATGAATGATACTCCGGTATTGCAAACAATTACACATGATTCTTTCAATGAACATCATCCATAGTACTGCATAAAACATACAAACGTACTATAAATACATTTTAAAGTGTTCAGTATTTTGCAGAGTTGAAAACATAAATAACCCTTTTTGTACTGGTTTTCATGGATGAATGTACATTTTGAATGTATTGTCATCTTTGTATTCTTTGTACTGTATTCTTTAATCATAAATCAGGCAGAGGTGAGGACACTAAACACCAGCACGTTAGAATACAGTGAGGTTCTTGCCCTTGAAGTTCTCAGGAATACTTGTTTCTCTAACAATACCACTAAAGACAGGCATCCTGTCACGGGAAGTCATGAGTTTAATTTGAGAAGAATCTGACCAGAACATTTACAGCTATTTTTCCAGGGAGGGCAGCCTCTTACCTTGTGTCTCTTCTTGCTTTATTAAGCCAAATTGTGCCTTTCAACATCACATCATCCTGAGAGACAAAGTCCCAATACTACACTGCAGCTATTTCTGATTTATGCAGACACAGAATAGGCTTGGATTCATCATTTAATTGCCGACCTCATGACTGCGTCTATAAATTTGCCAGAGGACTCGTATGTCAGATTCTTTCCCAGGCAAGATGTAATGTCCAGCCCAGGGGACATTTATATTGCCACCCTATCTTTTACTTGTTTCTGTCTGTGATACTTCAAAATACAACCAGCAGAGTGTTCTGAAATGTACTTTGAGAGACTGAAAGTAGAACTACTCGAAGACCCCGGGCTGTGCAGCGCCACTCCACGTGAGTAGCATGAGTCACACTCCTCTCCAGCATGCTGCCTGTGTTTCAGAGGTAAAAAAAAAAACTTTGCTCACCAAAACTCTTGGTCCAATACAGCTTATACCAGATTTGTTCTGCAGGAAAATCCAGGTATGACTATCATCTCATAGGCGCTAGGCACTGAAAATAAGCCACAGAACAGGTGGCTGGTGGGACAGTTTTCCACAAACAAGAGGTTCAAACGGTTATGAAGAAAACCATTTTATCCGGGTCTGCTGAGTTTGCTTAAGCAAAGCATCCCAAATTTCCATCACACACATCTTGCCGGATAAAAAGGGGAATTTGCTTATTTGCTGAGGAGGAACTGTGAGAAGGAGCAGGCCTAAGCAAACAATGCCAGAATGCCGGAGCAGCGCCAGGGGCAACAGACATACTTAGAAATGGATCTTATAAGGTGACCGCTGAGCTCTGCCTCCAACAGCTGCAGCTGCTGCCTGAGGACACAGGACCCTGGATCAGATACTAAGGAGCACTGATCTATCTGCACAGTAAAACTAGAAGCCTAGACCTTCTTACACCTTATTTACACTGCTATAGATACAAAATGTAACAAATTAATTAGAGATCTGGTTGACAATGTTTTAATGCATATATCTGTACTTGTTTACTCATTACAATGACATTATTAGTCATAATAGTCATAATTAGTACCACTAACAGTTTAGCTGATTGTATAACCCAGGTACACTCGTGTGCTGAGCTCACGATTGCACACCATATCCTGAAGTGCCCTACATTATATACTCACTACTCAATGGAGGGGATTTTATCCGATGCGGTGCTCTTCCTCATGCTGAGAAACTGCATCAGACTACAGTGAACACCCCCGCAATACAACACAAATTAGTCAGAGTGGAATTCTAACTGAAATGCACACAATGTGTCAATGCCAAGTGAGTAAAATAGCTTCTATATATTTTTCAATTGCAAACCACCCCAGAGTGTATTTCAGTGCCTTGAAACATTTTTATGCCCATTTACAGTAAGTGAACCCAGCCCATAACAGAATACTCAGACAGAAAAACAGATCTTTCATTTGCAATATCTATATCTTTGACCTAAAAAATAACCTAAATCTTGTTTTAACCATGAAACTATAGATCCATTTTTTTTTCTAGTGCACCTGGGCATGTCATCTCCCCAAAGTACACATCCCAGTTCTGAGGGAATACTGATAGGCCCATATATTACAAAATAGTAAACTGTGATATAGTTCAAAATGGAGTTCTCTCTGCTGTTCTTGACCAGAAGGCTAATGATAATCATTTAAATTTTCACCAGATAAAAATGGCTGAGCCTCAAATGATGTAACATCCTGTTTAAAAGAAAGACTACAACTAAAATCCACTGGTTTTGTGCAAAAATGGCTCTGAGCACCATCCACATGAATCAAAATTGGCCGAAGAATATTATTTAGTATAGTATAGTGAGTGTCTGCACGTATGTGCCCTGTGATGAACTGGCATCCCATCCAGGGTGAACTGCAGCCATGTCCCCTATACTGGGGAGAAGATCCAGACCACCTGTGACCCTGAACTGATAAATGTAAAGAGGAAGGATGGAAGGTATATCAGAAGAGCATAGATGCCTGCATTGTGCCGTGTCATAAGATGTGCGATTGAGCTTTACAGTCACTGGATGCCCTCCATAAATTTTTGAGAAACTGCTATGCTTGCGACTTGTCACTTGATATCAATAACAACTCACAAGCTTAACAATTGCTTAATATCGATAAAGCTCACAAGCCTGACAGTCACTGCATATCAATAATGACTCAAAGACAAACAAGAATACTGGTCATAGCAAACTAAGCTTTTGGCCCTGCTGCTTCCTGCTTCTTAAAATAATACAGAACCCAAGAATGTAGGTCAAGCATGTATCCAACCCAACACTACAGTAACACAAGCTGCTGTCTTCAGAACCGTATAAAGTTTTAAAAAGCATTAATATATTCGAATACTCTTGCATTATTTACACCTTTTTCTTGTTAATAACAAATTACAATTTCAGACCTTGCAATATAAATGTATGAACAAATATACTAATATAATGTAAACTAAGAAATATTCAGCTAAATATCCCACTTTATTTTTATCTTGTTAAGTAATATATATATATATATATACATACAAGCTAAATATACAATTAGAGAGGCTAAGAATATTTGGATATGGAAGATATAAATACTAAATTGTGTTACAGAATATATTTGTGTATGAATTCTGGATTACCATTTAAACACAGATATATTAAAACATACATATGTAATATCCATATATGTATTCTTCATGTAGTACTTGTTAAATGTGAATATTACAGTAGGTAAAACAGTATGACATGGTGTGCGTATGTAAGAATGGAATTTAAATAATGGCTCCACTAAGATCTATTTCTGTGGAGAGCAGCTGTCATCTCAAGGCTCTAATGTGGAATCCACATGTACTGTAGCAGCCCACACAAGCCCCCGTACACACTCACTCTCACTGACTCAGAAATGCAGGCAGGCTGTCATGAAAACAAATGCTCTTCACACTGACTAACTTTTAAGTGACTTAGAACCAGCAATTTTGGAACCACTTAAACATTAAGCAAACATACATGCAAAATTTGCTAACTTGAACCATTTCTGCACAACGATAGTTTTTCATGAAAATGTACAATATACTAGAGTATTCTACTACTCAGTAATATTGCTGCACATGCTGCATTAGGCTGTCATTTTTCCTGAAGACTCATCCTTCTTAATCTGCACTTCAGTAAAAGATTTCCTACAGTAGCTACAAATCTATACTGTAAATGCATAGTGAGATATACAATTTCCAAAAAAACCCTGTAGGGTTTCTATTAATACTCTGTGTTAAACTTAAATCAGCTGATTCGGTCTGCAATCCTCCTTACCGTCTGATTTTGCACTGCAGTGGCTGCTTCAGTAGAAAACAAAGCCAAAATGGATTATGCTGTGTTGTTCATTTACCAGCACGGTTACTGCTCGAGGTTAAAGATAGTGGTCTGTCTCGCGTTCGCTACACTGACCCAGGTCTCCCTCAGACCAGGAGGGGCTCTGTCCCAACACACTGACAGTAGTGAGTTGGCTATTTTAATCACTGACCTCATCCCCCTTCAAGGGCTCTGGGCTGAAGACCCTGAAACCTACTTTCAGAACAGCTGCCTTTGGGGATGAGGGAGGCAGCCATTTTCCATCACTCAACCAATTCTCTCTACTGTTTCACAGAGTTTGATTACAAAGCTAACTAGCTTCACACCTCAGAACTAAGTCTAGTTCCTCCTCCTGTCAGCATAAGCCTGAACTTACTCCTCTGCTTAAGGCGTGTTCATCTATTATTTATAGTTCAATTGCCAGGTTGATAAACACATGTCTCTCCTCTGGCTCCATATCTACTGCCCTCAAAACAGCTGTGGTTACCCCAATACTCAAAAATCCCGATCTGGATCCAACATCTCTTTCTAACTATGGACCTTGAAACTTCTATTCTTAGAAAACGTGATGGAAAGAGTGGTAGCTATGCAACAATTTTCATCAAATAAACATACTCAATGAACCTTTACAGTCTGGCTTCTGTAAACAGCACAGCAGTGAGACAGCTCTAATGTGTGTTGTCAGTGATTTACTCAAGCCAGCTGATGATGGTGCCCTTAACATTGGGCTTCACTGACAAACTGTTCTTAAGAAGAAATTTCTACTTAAAACCCACTAACTCAATTTTCACAAAGCTTCTAACATTCATCAGTGTTTTCTTACGTGGGATTTGCTCTTAGGTAAGAAAAGAATGTACACTCAAGAGACACACACATTTGAGTGTTGACAAGTTTGCACAAAATCATTGCTTTATTGCATTTTCCTCAATTCCGCAGTTGTATAATATTATCAAATGAAATTGAAATAATGTGTTCATCATTTATAATAGTTTTAAATATAATAATATTTATAATTTCAATACTAAATGATTCAGAATTATTTTCATAATAATTAAATTATTATCTTTTTGTGTTATTCTCACGCTACTAAATATTACTTCCTGCAGCAGTACCTCCACTTCCACAACTACTGACATTTTCCTTACATTTGGAGTCCAGTGCTCCACCATCTTTAGATTTTTGTTTGGCCATTCTTAACTAATATCTTAGCCTTTCTTCATAGTTTGTCTTTTATTTCTGTGTGTACACATGGCACTGTAGTCTCCGTATGTCCTTTTATGGGGATTGCTGAAGCATTTACCCATGCTAATTAGAAGCAACTGGTACGCGCTTTCAAATTACGAGAATAATGGGATTCATCATTATAAGACCACATTTGCAAACATTTCTGTGTTTTATGAACATGCGAATCTGACAGACTGTTCTTAGAACCTTCTTATGACCTTTTTCCAAGAACAAATTTAAGTAAAAACTTAAGGTGATGTTTGTGAATGAGGCTCATTCTCCTCATCTTAGACCTAAGTGGAGTTTTTGACACTGTAAATAAACAAAGTCCTCATTTCCCACCTGTAATCTATTGGTGTTACAGGTTACTCTGGTTAAGGTCATATCATACAAACAGACAACAGTTTAGCACTTTAAGCAAACACAAATCCTCTAGCTCTGTTGAGTACAGTGATATTCCTCAAGGATCATTTCTTGCCTCCCTTCTCTTTTTAATTTACATCTTGCCTCTTGGTCAGATCATTCATCGTCATGGCCTTCACCTTCACTGCTATGCAAACGATATTCAGTCATATGTTTGATTTGCAGTACCACATTCAATCCTCTCCTAAAACACTAGTGGCATGCATCTCAGTACGCGGGACTTCAAGCTTTGGATACATGATAAGTCCAGGAGTGCTACTTGACCCATCACTAAACTTTGATCTACATATCAAGTCTCTGACCAAAAGTACATTCTACCACCACAGTATTGCTCGCATTCAGCCATTTCTCACTAGTAATGATGCATAAACTCTGTTCATGCATTCATCACGTCCCGTATTGGCTATTGTATTTCCTTTTTCATTAGCCTTTCTGCTTCTTCCTTACAAAAACTTTTTGTAAAGTGATTTGTAAACTACTACATGACCACCATTCTCACAGTCACACTGGGTACCAGTTCTGTCTTGTATTAAATTCAAAATCTTGCTCCTCACCATGATAGCATGACATGGCCTTGCACCCCCTTACCTCAGTAAACTCCTGACCACTTATTTCGCAGACAACTTACTCCAAAAGTTGGCAGGTCCTGGAGTGCCGTTGCCCCAAAACTCCGGAATTCTCTTCCTTAATCTCTCCGTGACTGCTCTTCATTCTTTACTTTTAAATCTGACTTAAAGACCCCCCTCCTTAAAGAATATGTCTTTTCCTGAACTGCATAGATGATTAGCTCATTTTTTCCCCTCCTCTTCCTTGTAAAGTGACCTTGGGTTCGTCGAAGGCACTATAGAAATGTAGTCATTACTATTATTATTATTTTCCCATGACCCACATAATCATATGTGAGGTACTATAAATAATCTGTTTTACACAGTGAGAGATATGCAGCCTTACTGCATTTATCCAACCAATGAACTGAAATCTCACTGTTTTGCAGCTGACCATTAGCAGTTCATTTTGATTAGCCAGATTCTTTAGAAAATAATTAATCCTTGGTCTCCTGTCTCTCCTGTCACTAACTGTAGCCCAATACTACCCTGGAGCCTGCCGCCATGCCAGGATTCTCCAGATTCTCAGCAGGGGAGGGATTTAGTTTGCATCACCAAAATAAGAAGCTGCAAGTCACTTTCTGCCGCGATATAAAAAGATGAGGCAGGGAAGAGACTTCCAGCTGCCCCCCAAGATGAGACTACAGAGGTCTTACTGTGTGGCCCAGAATACTGGGAATGATGGTACTGGAAGAAGGCTACATATTTTGGCCAGGTGCCCAGAATCTACTAATATGTGTGCACTATATCACCCCCTTCAGAAAAAACTCACCTTCTGGCTTTCCAAATTCTAAACATCTATGCTATATTTGACACACCAGCCAGTCATGGGTATCTAAGCATGTTCTGATCTCATCCAGTTTGTCCTCTCAAGGAATCTTCTATAGTAAGAAATACTGCAGTTGTCTCTAACTTTGGAGGGTTCCAATACCAGCCTAATTCTGTTTCTCACCACAGAGGCTGAAATATAAGTTGACGTAATATTCCATTTAGAGTTGTCACGAGTATTTGATTAATCTCGATTACTGTTTTAATAACGCATTGATTAAAATTTCCTGATTAAACGTTCCCTTCTCTATTACACAGCGATATGCAGAAGGCAGATGGAGCATAGAGGATGAAGATCCAAATAAAAAGTGCCTCAGTTGTGTGGAAGCTCTTCAAATTAAAAATGAATAAAAATGCAGGGCTCTGTCAGTAGTGCAAAGCAGAACTTGCAATGAGTACAACAGCATGACTTCAATTCAACATCATCTTAAAACAAGACAATGAGGTTTGACAGACTCACACAATGATGCAGCCTAGCCATAGATAACTATAAGCTAGATGCCATTTCAGCATCTTGGAGTAGTCTAGACTGTCTTTGTCATATATCTGACAAAAATAACTTTGCTAAATTTACCTTCTGCAAAGTCTACCCCATCGCTTGCCACATCATCATATATAACGCATGATATGGTAGGCTACACAACCATATTATATGAATTATTTTTGTGAAGGCACTGTGTGTATTGAGTTGGGCTGAACAATACTAGAAAAGGTTCAAAGTTGATATTTATAAAAACAAAAAAGTAGAAAATTTACCAGTTTGCTATAGTGAAATAGAAGTTATCAACACAGTCTGTCAAATACATTGGTGGTGTTGCTGCGAGTTGACATCAACACTGCATATCTGGCAGCCCCATGGCACCATGGGTAGCACTGTGACCACATACCATCACTTTGTGTGTGTTGAGTTTTCATGTTCATCCCATGTGTGCGTCGGTTTGTGCTTGATAATTGTACAGATGAATTCTGGGTAGATTTGCGCACGCCTCAGAATCGTAGTGTGAGCGGAATCGAAGAGAAATTGGAGCGAGATAGAGCGACCGCTCCTGCCTTAATTATAAAACCGCTCCGCGCTCTGACAGCTCCTGCCTTAATTATAAAACCGCTCCGCGCTCTGATCGCTCCTCGCTCACATGCTCTGTGTCAGGTTAATAAATACTAGTGTCCTGCTACCTTATTTGCACTCCTCAAGTAGTGTTACTCGACAACATATATTACATTTAACCTAAAGTCTTGATTCTATTAGAAATTATTCAGCTGTGATACTTACTATCTAGGTGTCCCCTACCCTGTATTTCCTGAGATACGCTAATGATGAATTTCATATAAATGACGTCACATTTGTACACCGAGTGGCACTGCCATCTTGTGTCCAGTATGTACAAGCCCCCCGACATGTGTCGGTAGCCGCCAGGTTCTCTAAATTGAGAGTGTCTGTGTGCACTGTATGTATTAAGCTGATATACATTCTGTCTGTCCTTGGCATACTCTCAGCCCAGTGCCCTTCACTTCCTAGGATAGGGTACAGAACCACAAGCCTGTACTGGAAAATTCATTTAAAGAGACATTGCCTATGTGGAATGATACAAGTGATGATATTCAAAATCATCCTCTAGATGGCGCCAATCCCATGTGAATGCAGAGATTTAGTAACAAACTGATTACAGATATGATACACAAACATAAGCACTGCATGGTCATTAAAACAAAGGATCTTTGTTCTAGTTAATTATTCTGACATAACTACTATAGGTTAAAAGTAGACTAAAAAACTTACGATAAATGGTAACACATATACACTGAACACCCAGACTGTTTCTTCCTACATTCACTTAGGCCAATCTTGTTTGCAAAAGGCCAGTGTGTGTGCAAGTTTTTGGGATAACCTTTAGGTTAGCTGTTCAAACGCAAGTGTGAGGACACTTCAACCAATCAGTCCTCTAATTTTCTGGATAAGATTGCCCACCCCTGGCTAACTGCTATATTATTGATACTTTTAAATTGTCCATAGGGTGTGATTGTTTGAAGGGATATGTCCCTATATGTACATCGTAATGGACTGCCATTCCTATTAGAGTGCACCACAGCTTTATATCCAGTGCTGCCTGGAACAAGTTTCCAGGATAAGCATTTGGTGGATTGATGGTTTTATCATCCCTCAACAGTGCCCTCTGTTGGTTCACATCAAAAATTTTAGTACAGTATTAGAAATCCACATGCTTGGAATACAGTATTACAGAATTACAGGAATGTAAAATTAATAGTTTCATATGTGCATGTATATGTGCAATTAATATAAATACAACAAGCAGTAAATACAGTGCAACAACAAACAGGAAAATAAATTTAAAAAAAATTTGATTAAGCAATAATTAAATGGCAATAAATTGCAATTTTGCATAGATTTAAGCAATTCATGACATCTTATCACAAAATCAGCACCAATTATGTTTAAATAAATGAGTTTTATAAATAAAGCAATGCAAAAGGACAAAAATTAAATCCTCATTCCAGCCAATTTTCATTTTCTACTATTCTCTACATTTTGTTGACACTAGACAAGTGTGTATGGAAAACGAATGAATGAATGAATTGTTCAGCTTGCATAAATGATTGCAAGTTTTTCTATACTTCACTGCAATTCTTGATTATAATTCTAATATTTAAAAATTCAAAAGACTTCTCTAATCTTAGTGGAGAGAGGGTTATTGAGTAATGCTAAACAGATATTGAATTTCATTTCACAGATTGAACTGCTGGTGCACTAATGGAGGCATATATCACCTCCTCCTGAACAGGATAAAATATAAATGGACGTGGATAGGGTTTCACCAGAAGGGTCCGAAGAAAATCACATTATACTGAATTCTGACAATAGCAGCATGGCAGTTTACTGATTGTTCAGCATCTGTTCCTAATATTTAGACGATAATTATTCATTAAAAGGTTGAATTCACTGCCATGACTAAAGTATATTCAGAGAAATTAAGGTTTCATTATTCTTTTTTTTATCCACAGATATGGGCACTAAGTGAAATTATATCTCTTTGAAATATAATCTCGGATGGCGCAGAAACTCACAGCTCTGTGTGAAGAGTTTGCATGTTCTCCCACCAACAGGAATTCCAAACTTCTGTGAAAGCCCAGAAAATCTGCGAATCCTACTACCCAGTAGAGAAAAGACTTAAGCAAACCACACAGTGTTTAATTATGAATAACAAAAAGAAACCAAGAACTCAGGGATGAGTGAAGCCAAGATAACAAACAAAAAGGACAGTAACTAAATGAAAAACAACTTTTCTGAGTGACATAAAAGTACTATTCATCTGCATCAATAATTTCATTTAATTATTCTATTTTTCTTTTATAAATTTTGTTTATGTATACAGTATGCAATTCCAAAGTATTGGCAGGAGAAAATGTAACCTTCGATTCACAGTGTATTGTATTGTTGATTTACTGTTTGTTGTTTGTTGTATACAACTATAATTTCTCTGTGAAACTGAATACTTACTATGTCCCAGATATAGTAGTTATACTTGTTAATTTAAAAAACAATAATTAGTCAGCCTCATGCCATGCACTTCCACACAAGCCTGCGCTGAACAAGTGGTTGGGAGATGGATGAGTTTAAAAATGTTAATCTTTGCACATCTTAACTAAAAAAAAATGCATTATAAAAAGTTTAACGTTATAAAAGTAAAACATCTATGACGATCAAAACAATTTCTCTCTATTTTAAAAATTACTGACAGGCATTATTTATTCCACACTTTGTGCTGAGCATTTAAAAAATAATGTGTACAGTAATGCTGTTCAAAGGAATTGCAGCAGTTTATCCTTGAGGAAGGACAGAAATGATAACCACTATTTAATTGCATAGAGCTTGGGTGGTGTCCTTTTCCCTAAAGGAGGATAAATAAAGGATATGAAAACGTAGATTTCTGGCTCAGCAGTAAACAGGGCTATTTTGTATCTTTGCCTGCATATGCAGTGACCGCTTTATTAAATACACCGGCTTGCTCATACAAACAGCCTCTAATGAGTGAATCGTGTGCCTGCAACCTAATACATACAGTACAGCATGCAGAGAAGGCTAAGGGATTCACTTACTGTTCAGCTATGCATTAGAATGGCTAAGACACCTGGGCCCTGTATCACAAAGGTTATGTAACAAAGACTATAAAGTTATATTTAAAATCTTTACATTTATTTTACATATTTATTTTCACAAATGTGAAAACAAGCATCCCCTAGGTTTTCATCCTAGGTGCACAACCAGAAGTGTGATTCAGAAAGCCCCTATATAAAAGCAAAAAAACAGCCGTGGGGATATGGTGCAGTGTAGGTCAGAGGCCAGTAGGGGCCAGTGTAGGGGCCTCAGCAAAGCAACTGTGGGCAGGATCCTGAGATTGTGCAGGAGGAGGAGAGATTCTGTCTAGATACATTTGAGCTCACCTCAATATACAGCACAGACTCTATAGAACCAAACTTCTCAAGAGGGGCTGGACTCTGTACCACTCTGGAGTTGCCCATGGTGAGAGGCACCAGGTAGGTGTCAGCCTACTCATAGCCCTCCAGTTCTGCGGCAGTATGTTGAACAAGAGGGTCGCCTCCCTTCAACTTTGAGGCGGGGTATGGGTTGAACCCAAGCGGTGCTCTTTTACTGGACTTCTGTGCTAACCTCAGTTCATCCATAATGAACACCATGTTCAAGCATAAGTATAAGTGCACCTGTAATCATTGAATCTGTGACCACACGTCTTGAACATGAGTTGGTTCAGATGGCTGAGGAAAATATCATATAGACCTGGTAGACCAACCGCATAGTGAGGACCTTCTGGCAGAGGCCCTGCTATGGAAAATCTTCCACTCGCATCTCCAGCAGAACATATTCATATTCCAAGAGGCTGGAGACATTGAACCCCAAAGGGCAATGTTTTGTGACCCCAGTGGCATTGGAAGGAGT
>JABFEB020000026.1:5829878-5848716 GCA_019775895.2 Stomatorhinus ivindoensis
CCCCCCGCCCCCCACCCCCCCCCCCCTCTGGCTCATTCTGCTTGCTCACTGCTGAAGCAAATATGTCAGTGACAACCTCCAGCCTCTTCTGAACTGAAATGAATCGCTGAACCAAAACAGTCACCAGAACCCAAAGGTTTATGGGTAATGGAATATACCATTTAGTTAAAAACCAAAATAATACATGACATATATCTTATGTAACAGTTTCAATAAGGTTTACTTATTTATATATAATTTACATATTATGCATTTAAAAATTAATTTTTTATGCCATGAGCACAACCATTTTGGGAAATTAATACTGAAGGACGATAGAGTATAACATCCATTCAAAGATATAGGCTTAACGACGACAAAAGATCAGTAGAGAGAGATATATTTACACCCAACACGCAATGTTCTCACAGAAGATTTAGCATACTAACCAATAACATGATATGCAAACTGCAAGTTGAACAAATAACAATACAACAACTTAGTGATAAATTTGCAGTAATTTTACTAATTTAAATAACTGGATAATAAAATTATTTGGTCCTTATATTTACTGTGTGCACGTTCCCTCATACTCCAAAGATATGCATCTAAGTGAACTACCCATAGTGTGAGACTCAGCGTGTGCCATAGAATGCACAGGCACCCTGTTCAGCGCACTCCCCTGCCTTATGTCCTATACTACATGGTATAGATGCGAGTTTGCTGCAAGCCAGTTCAGGATAAGCAGCAGATGATATATTTGCTTCAGCGTAACTATATACAGTGGTCCCTCAGAACTCAAATTTAATCTATTCATAACTCTGGATTGAATCCTAAAAAGTTCAAGTTCTGATCAAATTTTCCCTATAAGAAATAATGGAAAACCAATTAATTTGTTCCTGGCCCCCAAAAATTACACCTAAATATGTTTTTTTAGCATCTAAACACAAAATGAACCAGATAAAACAAGTGCAGCATGTACTGTACTAAACATAAAACACATTTATCATTTGTAAAGTTAGTGACTCATTTGCCTGCGCTTACAAGTTCTTAGGTCGGCGTTCACGGTTTGACTTCTGAGATTCAGATCGAACTCTAGGTAATTTTTTTCGAACTGGTTGGTTCGACTATTAAGAAATTCGAGTTATGAGTTCGAGAACTGAGGTACCACTGTACATGTTAGACATATCTAATAAATGTTATTCTCATAATCATATTAACTGTAGGTAATATATAAAATAACCACGCATCATAACTGCATCATGAATATGTACAAGCCTATACCAGGCAGCAGAGGGTAGAGGGCACCCTCAACCAAAAGGCAGCTGCCAATTTAAAAATTAAAGGTTTTCGGACTGCAGGAAGAAAGGCACACAAAGACAGGCGCAGTGTGGCCACAGTGCTCGTTACCCTGCCACACTTTTATGAAACATTCATCCATTCATCTTCCATTACTGCAATGCTAATACAATTTCAGGGATTTTTTTTGTCATTTCTTTCTGTTTAAATAATTATATAAATCCTGTACATAATCTGTACTACCATTATTTATCATAAAGTACTCTTAAAATATGCTTTACTAGCTACAATATCAAATATAATTAAATATGATAATGTAGGTGCAGGACATGTGTATGTAAAAACAGACCATTACTTTTTTTTATTAATTTTTATTCAGTAATCTAAGGGACTTTTCAATGGGAATATTGCATGATAACAGGATTAGTAATGAATGGAGCAGAGGTCAAAATTTTATTTTTAAAATTTGGTTAGTTTGGCTATAAACTGAAATGATAATTCGAACTATAATTAGTGCTGTCGTAAAAGGCAGCATAGTATTCCCCAGATAGTCCTGTCATTTGCTCCGCCCATTTAATGTGTACTCGTCGCACACTCACGAACTTGTATACTTCTAGAATTATATTATAATATAGTTATATTATATTTCTAGAATTGATGGATCACCTGGAAATGTGAAAGCTAACAAAAATGTTTTTACCTGAATGCTGTGAGTTCCGTTTGTGATATGTATTTCTGAAAGTATACTCATTCATTTAATTGCATATTCCACTCATAACATCTGCGTAACATTATACCAAGAATTACGTAATTACTTGTATTCCCTGTATTTATGCATGTTTTAATGTCCATGTTATAAACTGTCATTTATATTATTTATATTTTCATATGTCTAAATATTTATAGTCAGTTTCTCTTTTGCACTTTGTCCAAAATTTTCTTTTACATAAAAGTAAGAACTGGAACAGACATATTAAAGCAATGGTTCTCAAACTATTTTTGTCACGCCTTTTTTCACCTCTGGAAACTGTCGACCTTTCATCGCATATATACAAAATATTTGTGTCTGTGTGTCTGTGTGTGTGCGCTTGCGTGCGTGCGCGCGCGCGGGCATAGGGGGAATTAACGGCCACAAGGTTTCCCTTTATAAGGAATTGGTGGAGGAGGCGTAGGCATACGTAGTGCACTTCATAAGTGTTCAGAGTTATATAGAATTATTAGGCACATATTGACTTGCCATATAAAATTTAACAAACAAGAAAATGAGACACTTAGATAAACTGTCGATAAGAAGTGCATGATAGCACAGATCAGCCTATCACAGAAATCAACGCATTTCCAACCAATCAGATGGTGGTTTAAGAACAACCTCTGCGCAGCAAGGTTGGTTGAGTCAGCAGAGTAAACGGACCTTATGTTTTTGTAATATCGTTGAAGGTATGAGCGCTCCATTATACCTTACAGTTAAATTGTCACTGAACAAGGCAACAGCTCAGCAGCCACATCAGTTCTTATTTTGGAGATATTGTGGGTAAACAAAGTACAAAGTGTTGTTGTTGCTACTTTGCAGTTTAATATCCAACACACTACAGTTTATTTTTGTATGAAATATGAATTAAAATAAGATTTCATCGTGCAGTCCATTCATGATCTCACCTTTTTAAATGTTCTCAATGTCTTTTAAGGCAACACTCAGGGTTAAGGGATAAAGGTAGCTCCAAGGAGAGAAATAAGGTGAATTCTCTGTTAAAAATCAAGTATATTACAATATATAACATGTATATAAATATAGAGAAATTGCATATAGATGTATGCATTGTGGAGGTGCCTAATCATTCAGATGCTATGAGGCAGCACACCAGTAAACAGGATGCAAAATAACACAGGCAGAGAAAACAACCAGCTTTTCCAGCAGTCCTGGAACGTTTGCATTTTGATGTGTCATTTTTATTATATTATGTGTACGGGCTGCTTTCACTAATTCATATTATCAATATTGTAGATTTCAGTATGCTTATATTTACCTACCAAAAATAACTACTTCTGGCATGTATTTAGAACTACACTCAAAGGACTTCTGGAAATCCCAAAAGAATAATTATAATGTGATAACAGAGAATAATCTGAATGAACCCAATGAAGAGTGAATTTAGACCCAGTAAAAAGGGGCACGGTAGTTCTGGTGATTCTCAGTAGCATTTCTATTTCCAGCTAAGCTTCACTGCGCATTGAGCAGGAAAATTAGGTGGGATTTGTAGTGCAGGACATTTTGTGTGCTAGTAAAATCACAGGCACACCCAATGACATGTTTTATGACAAGATCATGTGCACCCATGTGCGATTTCCACAATGGGGCATAAATTCAGAAAACTAGACACAAAATACCTGCTATGTAATGATATATTTTACAAGACATTTTACACATTACACTACAATGATATTTTATACATAACATGATATTATTATTATTACATGGTATTATTATTATTTTGGGGTTTTATTATTTTCTATTTATTTTATTAATGTTTTCAATTATTATTTCTCTTTTTTGCCTATATATGGCGAAGTGTACCATATGGCACAATGACCACAACATCCTTTACCAAGCAATAAACACTAACAGCATATGCTACTACAGGGGTGGGCAATCTTATTCAGAAAGGGCCGGTGTGTTTGCTGGTTTTTTTGGGATCAGTTGCTCAAACCCAGTTGTGCGAACTCTTCAGTCGGTCAGTCCTCTACGCACTACTCTAAGCACGGAGTTGCAGTGAAAAGCTGCATGCCTAATGACTCTTTCTAGATAAAATTAGCCACCTCTGCTATTCAATACTTTGCAGTCTGAGAATTGTCCCTATTGCTCACTACAGACAGTTAACATACAGAGACCCACACAACAATTACGTTTCAAACTACATTTTCAGACAAAATCGTAGAGGTAAATTGTTTTTTAATTAGGTATTAAACATTATTACATTTCTTACTTACGCGGTGACTATACCCTTATTAGGCTGCATTTTCCACCATCACTGACATATTTACCCGGGACTACGCTTGCAACTACAGCTCGAACTACACAACTTAACAGTGTTTACGAACGTTCGTTTGAACTATGGTTTTGTGAAACACCTGAGTCTCTATTCCTGAGTAAGGCCTGTGTTGTTTTCAGCCCTGTGACCTGCATAGGTGTGCATTATGAGGACACCCCTGTAATCACACCCCCACCCCCCATAAATAGAGCCCCCCGCTGCCTTGGAATACGTGTTACCCATGCTGAAGACATTAGTAGGCCTACATAATGTGCACTATGTATTCATGTTGGATTTTGTAAAGATCAAATACTTAAAATAGTGGTGCAACTTTTGTTCAATACCATCCATCCATCTTCTATACCCGCTTATCCTACTGGGTCGCGGGGGGTCCGGAGTCTATCCCAGAAGCAATGGGCACGAGGCAGGGAACAACAACTGGGGGCCAGCCCATTGCAGGGCACACCCACACACCATTCACACCTATGGGCAATTTAGTAACTCCAATAAGCCTAAGCATGTCTTTGGACTGTGGGGGGAAACCGGAGTACCCAGAGGAAACCCCAGAACGACACAGGGAGTACATGCAAACTCCACACACATGTGACACAGGCAGAGACTCGAACCCAGGTCCCAGAGGTGCGAGGCAACAGTGCTAACCACTGCACCACCATGCTGCCCCTTGTTTAATACCCAGAAGTAAAATTACTAAAACAAACTGAAGTGTATAAACTCTAAATACATATTTAAAATAATAATTTTAAAAAACACACTAAACATAAAAACAAAACTTATTCAGGTTAGTGTATGTTAGAAGAGTGCAGGCTTTCCAGCATGCATTAATTAATTAATTAATTCGTTCATTCATTCATTCATTCATTCTTTCAAACAGGGATGCCCAGACCCCCCTCGCACCAGCCACCTCCTCCAGCTCCTCTGGGGGAATGCCCAGACACATCCAGGTCAGCCAAGAGATATAATTTCTCCAGCATGTCCTGGGTCTGTCCCCGGGGGTCTCCACCTGGTTGGACATGCCTGAAGTACCTCCCCAGGGAGATGTGCAAGAGGCAATGTAATTGGCTCCTTTTGATGTGAAGGAGCAGCAGTTCTACTTTGAGCTCTTCCTGAAGGTTCAGGCTCCTCACCCTATTTCTAAGCCCGAGATCAACTTTCCAGCCCAGCTCTCTCTTTACATGACAGAAAGGTACAGCAACTGCATTTCTGCTGATGCTGCAGTGATCAACCTGTCGATCTGCTCCATTTTTCCCCTCACCCGTGAACCCCAAGATACTTCAACTCCTTCGCCTGATGCAGTAACTCTGCCTGAACCTGGACCAGTTTAATCCATTCATTTCTGACTCAGAACCATGACCTCAGACTTGGAGATGCTGAGTCTCATCCCAGCCCCTTCATACTTAGCTGGTTTAGGTTTTAGTTCGGTATATAATTAAAACATGTTCTGAAATATTTCTGCATATTACTGGAAATTTGCAAATGAGTATACCTTTTGGTGTTTAGCAGTTGCATTTCATGGTATAATATTTATTACGCATGGCCTTAGGACTACTCATGCTTACATATTTTCCAGTTGATACAATAATACCTTTTTTGATATGTATCAGCATTTTCCATTTACACTATGTGGACAAAAGTATTGGGACACTTGGCCATTCCATTCTAAATCCATATGTATCAATGTGGAGCTGGTCTCACCTTTGCAGCTATATCAGCTGCCACTCTTCTGGGAAGGCTTTCCACAAGTTTTTGGAGTGTGTCTATGCAAATTTTAATAAAATACCTGAATTCAATGATTAAGAGGTCCCAATACTGGTTTCCAAGTAGTGTATGTTATAGCCCTTAAAATTCAGTGGTATGAGTTGAGGTAGATCTATTTTAAATTACATTCAGCTGTAGATCTACGTCCAGGAAACAAACCATAACTTATGACATGTTTACAAAATAAGATATATTGAAATACTGTAATTGTTATTATTGTTGTTGGTGTTATTGATGACGACGACAATGATGATGCATTAAGAATTTACATAATTCATATGGACATGAACAGCCAAAAGAAACTTTAAACACAAGGAACAATTAATTAGCATGTGGATTTCGGTTTTAATTTTTGTCTGATTGCAGGAAGGCTTCCATACAAGTACAAAACTGCAACAACCAGTTTCATAGGATCAATAATGACCTCAGTTATATGCCAAGGAAGTGACATCATTTCCCTGAACATGATTCATGCAGTGCTGGTGTCATTACTGTTAAATGTTGGCCTTCCTGTGTGGTGTAATCAGCATGGGACTGCAGAAAATCAATGCTTATTTAAACAAGGGTATGATGTGAGGATGACACCATGAGCCATGAGGATTCTGGGAGAAAACAATATAAGCATTATTCTCATGAAAGGCCTGTCTTAGCCACTGTAAATAATTCATTGTTTGTGACCAAAGACACACATCTCTGTTAAATCCCCCACCCACTAGTACTGAAGTCAAGGTTGTCATGTTTCTATAATGAGGTCATTATAAAATACTAATCCATATATAATATAAAGCAGTGGGGAGTCAGTGTATATCATTGTTTATTTTCTTTTTAACTGAACACTTTTTATACATGTCTTAAAACTGTATAAGGCATTTATCCGGTTTTCTGTATGACATTACCAGCATGTCTTTGTCGGAGTAAACTATGACTCAGTGGAAAACCAAACAAACATGAAGATACGGTTTAATCTACAAAGATAATGCTGCCTTCTAAAGCACTGCTTATAAGGTCAGAGTGAGCCTTATCCCAGAAGACACAATGCAGGAGACACCCTGGGTGGGATTCCAGCCCATCACAGGGCACTCACACGCTATGGGAAATTTGGAGTGAGGATTCAGACCTGTGCAGCAAGATTCAAACCTCTCATTGGTTGACAGGTTTGATTAACAGTCTAGTGCCAGTGCTGTTACATTATTCTCATCAGCTGGTTCTATGAACAATTACATGACATGAAAAAAAATGATCGAAAGCTATATTTTATACAATAGGTAGCATTTCATATGTACTACATCTTACATATTTACTATAGCAGTTAGGATTGTGTTATACCTTTTAAAAAGAACGGCAAATTATTTTATTAGTAAGCAAATGACACGCTATTTTCTATTATAATATATATATAAAATATACTTTAAATATTTAATTCTAAAGCTGTACTGATATCCAGTAAACACGGGCCTGTCTCTGACTACTGCTTTGCTTTATTTTAAGCTGCAGACAGACCTGCTTAATTATTTATGGGGCAGGGCTGAGTCCTGACAAGCTAACTAGAGGCCATTTTGAACTGCCTGAAAGCATATCCTCAGTGCCCTCAGTATGATCAATATGTCAGCCACCAGAAGTAAATGGTCCTCTGTACTTCAGTAACAGCCCTATGTATGTTATCACCGACATATCATGAGTTTTATTGTCGGGTATTGCAAGACACGTGGTAAAAAAGCAATATTGTCTGTATTGAGGTGAAAGATGAATAGTTACGATTGGTGATTCAACACAAATGTTATAGCACTATAGTACCAAGTTAAATATATAACATAATTTATGGAACAGTGTAAATGATAAACAGAGTGGTATCTGGGTTAGGTACTATGTTTATAATGTGTTTTTTTTATTTTAATTTTTTTATCTTAAAATTAGAGCCAGTGGGGACATCAGTAACATTCCAGTCAATGAGCATGGTTTACAGCTCAGATCAGAGAAAAAAAAAACATAAGCTGTGTACTGTAAACACATACACGTTGGGTAGGTGTATTTTCTTGCTACAAATCAATTATGGCACCTAAGGACAAGTCAGTCATTTTACATTGTTCAGCTATTTTGAAAAAATGTACCCAGAAAATCTACAGACATGAGAGTGTATTTCCCACCACTCAATGTAATTGCATTGAATGATCCACATTTGGTGTGGCACATGGGTTTCAATCCCATTATGGCACTCCGATTTTGCCTGTTCTCCCCATGTTCACAAAGGTTTCTCTGGGTATCCCAGTGTCCGCTGATTGTTAAAAATTTGCATTTGAGGAGGATCGATATCTTTATAAAATTGCTTCTAGCTAGCTAAAAATTGCTAGGCTTCAGGCTCATTGTGAAACTATTACTTTCTCAATTTTCGGAGAACAAATCCCTGTTTCAGAGTTCAAGTTTATTAATTATTATATTCTCTGACATTTCATAGAAAGATTTGTAGGACCACAAAGACAGTAAAAGCAGTATTGTCTTCAATTATGTAATTTTCAAAATGGCTACCGATCTACCATATTAAAGTAACTGCCATTATTATACCTGGAGTTCTGGATCTTCCGTAGTTTATGATGCCAAATACACGTGACTTTTATATTTTATATGTAATCAACAATAGATACAATATTTCTTGATCTTTTAACTGTATTGGTAAATTATGAGTGTTATGTGAAGCCGTTTCTACAGAAAACACCCAACCCAAATAGCAACATACATTCCTTCTTCAGACCCATAATAAAATAAATACAAGGAGTATAGTCTCCATTTTATGTAGGTGTATGTCTACCACTTTTTCTGGATTAAGTTAATAAATGAGAAATGGATACCAAGTCAGTCCCCACTATTTCATTAACTATAATAAATAAACAGATCAACAAATTTTCAATGCCTTTATAAACAGTAGAAGGATTTAAAAAAAACATTTGGCAGTACATCTAGAGTGGCTACACTGTTTGTACAAAAACTCCCAGCCATGTAGTCATACTGACTAATTCCCTAAGTCATAGGTAAGGTGTCTGCTAAGTATATAATGTGGCACTAAAAAAATGAATGCAGTGTTTTTCTATTCTTTGCTTTTGCGAATCATTTTAACAAATAGGATGGTTATTTTCACCAAACAAGCTCCTTCACCTGCAGCATTGTGATTTGGGTGGTCTTTGGTCACCTATCTGTGCCTGAGTGAGCCGTCTCAATGATCAAAAGCAGCAAATGGGAAAAGGATAGCCACACACGTTACTGGGTGCGGCAGAAGCAGGAGGCCGTCCCCGAGAGAATAATATCAGAGGCGTATCTACTCCAATCTCAGCTGCTTCATGGGTCTCACCCTGCACCCAAATATTTACCTGTAGGTGGATAAACGCAGCAGCAGGGAGTCAGATCAGGACACCTTAAAAGGCGACCTTGAGGTATGTGGGATATACATCACACATAAAAACACGGCTAAGATTTAGCCAGCACACCAAGTCAGTGTCAACATTCATCCATAGATATTGCTCTATTTCCAACTGAGGGCATGGAATGCTCATGTACAAGTCATGTAGTCATAGATGATAAATAAAATACATCCACGTTCTACTACACCCGAAAAACATTTCTGGCAAAACAGTGCTTTCTATTAACAACATTAGCAATGATGTTGTGCGATTCATTTGGCTTCAAAGGACAAGGCAACAGCACTGACTGATCTGATTGCAGATGAGACGTTTCAATATTTGTACAGCATGACACAAACATTAAAGCCTCTCTAGCAGCATTACAGTCTAACTGATGGCATATGACAATCCACCACAATAAGTCAAGGAAGCATACAGCATTCCAGTTGCATTTTGCCCCCTCCCATCTCACCATGACTGTGCAATGCCCAGCCACCCAGGTCCCAGGGCGGGATAAGAGTGTGTGGGAAGGATGCTGACAGCTTTTAGCTTTGACTGAAGAACTTGCGTTACTACAAATATGCTCCCCTACACAGTCAAATGTGCAATCTTCTGTTACATAGGGGAAACAAGCGGTAGAGTGCTGGTGAGGAGGAAGAAGAGCACAGCCCTTGCAACTGAGGAAGATGGCAGCCCCTCATACTGCCTGATAACAACAACACCAAAAAAAAGCTATTTCACGAGGGTGTGTGAATGCCTTCTGCCGTTCCAGCCCAGCAACCCAGAGCTTTTGTCAGGCCAATCTACAAAGCGTATTTATGTATGCGGCATTCTCCACTGCTACCGGCCCCTTTAACAAAGCAGAGGATCGCTGTTGCCTGTATTAGCATTCAAAGCAGCATCTGCACTAAGCAGCCCAGAAAAGACACTGTCAGAGTGAATTATAGGATTACAGTACTCCGCTGCTTTTTAGACAAAGGTCAACAACCATAAGAAAGCCAAAAACAATGAAGAATAAAACCAATTACATACCATGTTCCCTCTTCTACTCCATTTTCCTTTCTGGGTGGATCTCTGCACGTCTGCAGGCTCCACTTCCTTGCATCAGTCTGGAGGATGGATGTTGATGATGCAGTGCCTTAATGGAGAAGAGCTGTGTTGCCATGGGAACCAAGACGTGATGAAGTGGCTTTTCTGCCCTGCTATTGGTCTGTGCGGTAAGGTGGCTTCCCTGGACTCAACTGGGAGGGACTGAGCAGGCTTAGGCAATAGAAAGCAGAGCATCAGGGGCTGGTTGCAGTCAGAGAAGGGCGAGAGGCATGCCTTCCAGAAAAGAAGCATCACATAAACTTGCTACTCAGTTTTTTAAACTGAGTAAGTGTAACTATATTAATGATGTATTTGAAAATTATTTTGTAGGCAGTTTTATTGCTAAAAATAATTGAAATGTATTTATAATTGACTAATCTCAATTGTATTTCAGACTATTATCAGGCCCCACTGAGCCACTGCAGCACCACATGGAGTATACGTACAGTGGTATGCAAAAGTTTGGTCTCTGTAGGAAATGGGAAAAATGCACAATATTTTCACCAAACATTGTTGCATAGTTACTTTTCATGTCTTAAATTAAAAAAATATTTTTTTAAAAAAAGAAAACATTATTGTGGCACTCTGCAAAAATTTGGGCACCCTACACAATCAGTACTTAGTAACGCCTCCTCTGGAAGATACAACAGCTTGCAAACACTTTTTATAGTGAGCTAAAAGTCTTTCAATTCTCGTACTTGGGATTTTCTCCCATTCTTCCTTACAAAAGGCTTCTAGTTCTGTAATATTCTTTAGTCGTCTTGCATGCACAGCTCTTTAAAGATCTACTCACAAATTTTCAATGAGTAAATCAGGGGACTGTGATGGCCACTCCAAAACCTTCAGCTTGCGTCTCTTGAGGTGGTCCATGGTGGATTTCGAGGTATGTTTAGGATCATTGTACTGTTGTAGAAGCCATCCTCTTTTCAGCTTCAGATTTTTTACAGATGGTGTGATGTTTGCTTCCAGAATTTGCTGGTATTTAGTGGAATCCATTCTTCCCTCCAGCCATGCAATGTTTCCTGTGCCACAGGCTGCAACACAACCCCAAAGCAGGATAGATCCACCCCCATGCTTAATAGTTGGCAAGGTATTATTTTCATGAAATGCTGCTCCTTTTTTTCCCACAAGGCTTTTGCAGTTGTTCTGTTGCATACTTCGGACGGATTTTATGATGGGGACGCAGGTAAGACTTTCTTCTGCTGACTCTTCCATGCAGGTCTTGTGGAACAGTGCACCACTAGTCCTGAGTCTGCGAAATGTTCCTGCAGGTTTTTTGCAGTCAAATGGGGTCTTCCAGATCTCATCTTGACCTCCACAGTTCCCCTGAATTGCCATCTCTTAATTTAATTTCTCACTGTGGAAACTGCAAGATGAAAATGCTATGCTATGCTATCTTCTTCTGTAATCATCTCCTGCATTGTGGGCATCAATGAATTTTCAGAGTCTTACACAGCTGCTTAGAGGAACTCATGGTTGTTGAGTGTCCTCAAGTGTGTGCGCAAGGTTTTAAGAGTCAGAGTATTTGTAAAGCTTTGAAACTGACACCTGCTGACATTTACTAATGACAGCCATTGCCATGCATCAGATCTAACGAGCTGATTAAGGTCTGAAACCTCGTTAAAAAAATTATCTGAGACTTTGGAACTCTTATTTTTTTATCTTTGCTCAATTTATGACATAAAAAGTAACTATGCATCAATGTTTGCTGAAGATATTCTGCATTATTTCCATTTCCTACAGAAGAGACTGTGTTTATATCTTTTCAATTAAAAAATAACCAAAATATATTATTTATTGAGGGGTGCCCAGACTTTTGCATACCACTGTATTATAGAGTGTATTATTTTCAAATATAGATTGTGCTGGTCATCTTATTACTCATGATGAGGATACTTCTGTGATGTTGAATTGTATTGCTCAAGAGCTTAACAGTAAGATGAGCATCCTCTTGATCATAGAATTTAAACTGGTCACCCTCTGCTCACAGCCACATAGTCTTAACATGTAGAGCATCTCACTGTTACAGCCAGTTATGTTAACGCAGCTGGTTCTAATTCTGAGCCGCTACTGAAGGACAAGATTATCTGTATCAGGTGTGTTAAATTAGGGCAGCAACTAAGCTCTGCAGGATGGTTGATCTCCAAGTGCAGGAATGAGCAGCCTTGCACTAAAATTAAATGAAACCAGAAAAGGCCCTTTACCCTGAAGCAGGATTTCTTGCTTAGTGGGATAACTTGTTAGATTTAAGGTAGTCTGGGATAAATCAATATAAGTGGACAAAGATAAAGTCTGTTTAAACTAAATCCAACAAATTATTATGCTAATTAACAATATCGCTTCATAATACAGGTCCCTGAAGTGTATTGTGATCTAAATATATTCACAAGACTCTATAATTAAAGATCAGTAATTCAATAGAAACAAGATTTTAATAAATATACAGTTTCAATAAAAGTAACAAAGTGAGGCATACATAGTGTAGCGCCAGCAGCTTCTGCATGTCCTAGTCCCTCTTAATATTTATTAGTGTAGATACTGTACTTGTGCGTTTATCTGGTTGTTGCATGTGCCCTTTACCTGTAGATGTACTCAGTCCTTGCCTGATCCTCACGTGTCTTAGCCATTGTGTAATCACCCACCATCACTGTGTATGTGACGTACCACCCTTAGTGTAACCTCCTCATGTTTCCCTGCCATTCGTGGTCTCTGTGTTGTTTATCATGCAGTCTATTTGAGGGCTGATATAAAGAGAAAATCTGTGTGAAGCCATGTCTCTGTTTTTCTTCACTGCCACTGCGATGCCTTGGTCTACCCAGCACTGCACTGGTGTCAGAAGTGGTCCCACTGGCACTGCTGGAGCAGGTGTGCCTCGACATCGTGCAGTAAGTCCGCTCCAGCCTGGTAGACCTGCAAGCTGCAGTGAACCGGTGAACCAAGAGAGGCAGCAGTTCAGAAGCTTGTCTGCTGGGACTCTGGCAATAGGGGGAATCGGCTACACTTTTGCCTATGTAGCCCGCCCCATGCCCCCCCCCCCCCCGACAGACGAGGCGCGATAATAAAGATGCTGCGCCAGACATGTGCAGTGCATCCTCGAGCCACTCCTGACAGCCCAGGGACTCTCACTGGAGATCATGACACCACCAAGTGAGAAAGGCGGCACAGCTGTGGATTCCAACCACTCACCAGCCATGGAGATAATATAAGATAAGATGAGATGAGATAAGATGAGATAAGATAAGATGAGGCATGAGTAATAAAAGAATATATTAAAAATATACAAATTGCACTGACTATACATATTGCACTGGATATATAAATTGCACTTATGAAATGTGAAAATTAACAGTTCTGTTTAGAGTTTAAGGGCATGACTGCTTTTGGATAAAAACTATTTTTAGGCGGTTTGTCCTGATTTGCATTTTTCTGTATCTCTTTCCTGATGGCAAAAGCTGAAAGCGACAGTAACCAGGATGTGATGAATCATGTAAAATGTCCATAGCTTTTTTCCGGCATCGGGGGGTGTATATTTGTTCCAGTTGTCTTCTCTGCTGCCCTGATGACCCTGTGGAGAGCTCTCACATCTGGGGAAGTGCAGCTGCCATGCTATATGCAGAGTCTGTACGCAAGTACAATGGAACCCTCAATGGAACAGTGGTGAAAGGCAAGGAACAGATTTTTGGGGAGATGGTTACTTCTGAGGATTCTCAGAAAATACAGTCTCTGCTGAGCCTTATTCAGCAGCTCCTTAATGTTAGCACTCCAGGTCAGGTCGTCCTCCAATTCAATACCCAGGAAGCTGAACACCGGGACCCTCTCCGCATATACCCCGTCGAATTCTCCACTCGTCAACCGTGAGGAGCTGTGGCACAACCCCAGCTGCGATCACGACCAGCAGAGGCAGCAGGTGGGGGGCCTGGCTAGCTCAGGAACGTCACAAGCTGGACGAGCAGCGAGAGCAGGACCAGCAGGCCCAGGAGTGGCTGTTTAGAGTCTGTGGAGCAGGAGCGGTGGGAGTTGGAGCAGCTGTGCGGTGAGCTGGGGGCAGGAGCAAGACCAGCAGGTTTGTCAGGCTGAGGCAGCATCAGCGGCATAACATGGCCACAAGAGGCTGCTGTTGAGCTGGGAGGAGGCATGTCGCAGCTTGGAGGCCCAGCTGGCCCAGTTGGATCCACAGGAGCCCCGCAATTAGAGACTTGGCTTTAAACTGCCTTAACTAAAACCATAAATAATATAGCAATGGCAGCTGTTGCTGACAATGCAGCAGTGCTCAAACTTTTGGACCTTACTGACCATTGTACTGTCTTACATAGACTTGAAGACTGGACTCCTTTAGTACTGTGTATCCATGGGTACAGCTAGTCTCGCTTTGTGTTGAATGAGCAGTTGCTCTGGGAGTCCTGAATCAGGCACATTACCTGCATTGTGAGGGAGCAGCAGTTATGGCACTACGGCCATGTGGCCCAGTTGCCTAAGGGTGATCCGGCTCACAGGATCTTCACTGCAGAGGACGAGGCCAAGGGGACGCCCATGTAATACCTGGCTGTGGCAGATAGATGGTCACTTCCATTTGCCAAGCAGGACCCACCCTATGTTTCATCATGTGGTGGGTGTGGAAACATGCTGCACCCCAGCATGCTTCTCAAAATGACCTGCCACCTCACCCATTGTATCGCCGTCTACTTACTTTAATGAATTTAAGACCTGGATGAGTGGAATATCTTTTGACTCAATGTGGAGAAAACCAAGGTTATGTTGCTTGGAGGCAAGTCTGCAGATCAGTTTGTTATAATCCCCACACTCTGCTCTGAGGGGCTGAACTTTTCAATCTCAGAGAGTAACTCAGGAGTCAACTTTATAAGCTTCTCATTCAAATCACAAATAAGTGTAGTGTCGAAGCTGTGCTTCCTACAGCTACGTAACACTGCCAAACTACATTTCCTAGCAAACTACAGTAATCTGATTCTGGAAGCACACACTGAACATTTAACACCTTGCAACATATCCAAAACGCAGCAGCTCAAATTGTTATCAGGAGCAGGAAGTTTGAATACAAAACTCCTGCTCTCAGCTCCATGCCTTGACTTCCTGCTATGTTCAGAACCCATTTCATAGTTCTCCCACTTACATATAACAGAACAACTTCAAGGTTACAAGCTACCTCATTCACTCAGATAAGAATATTCCCCACTCGTGAATTTTTGGTTCCTCTCCTCATTTTCATCTGGCTTTCTTTGTCTTCCATTTTGCCTGTTTTTAAATTATTCTGTATAAATGGTGCAGGAAGGTACCACAACACAACCTTCCATATGGAAAAGTTTAAAAAAAAATAACATATAACTCTTGTGCATTCTACCTAAATCATATAAGCTCTTTTTATGACACTCAAATTTCATACATTCATACAATTCATATTAATGTAATGTGTCATTAGATATATATGTGGTTTATTGATGTAAAATACATATGAAATTTTTATAAACATGTAAACATTAATATAATGTAAACATATTAGTAAGCATACTTTTTCAGTTGATGCATTCACATAGTATTCCGAGAACAAAACATGAATTTTCTCATGTCTAATTAAAGCAAGTTAATGTAGAAATATCATGTCTTTCATAAGAATAATATGAAAGCAATTTCAATTTTTATTATAAGCAATGAACAATACTAAAGCCATGTTATCAAGTATGGTAAAATGTAAAATTCATGTCAATTTTGGATTAATGTAGCGAAAACGATATAAGAAAAAACACTGTCTTGAAGTCAACATATAAAAAACATCATGCCGTGTCATATACTGAAATAAATGTGTGTATTGATGTTTTGCGGCTATTTAGTTTGTGTGAAGCCTTTATAAATGAGCCCAAAGATTATGTTATTTCAGGCTCATTCAATTTGGAATTCAGATTAAATGTCTGTATGACTTACCATATAAAAGTGATAATAATCATATTTCAGTATATTGTTAAAAGTTTCAACTGGTACACTCTTATTACATATGCAATTCATGTATGAGTAGATAACCTGCACTGCATTACAGTATACTATGCAATTCATGTATGAGTAGATAACCTGCATTGCATTACAGTATACTATGCAAAGTGAATACCTTGCAATTGCACTACCATTTAATTTCACTGGGTGTCAGATTTGCACTGTACCACAAATACTGAGCTACAGATTATCTCTAGTTGGCACAATGCAGCAATTTTTTAGGCTTCATAGCACAATTTAAATAATAACTACACTCCAGATTTCGGGGCATTTATAATGGTTTTATTAGTCATTCTTCAAACTTAAAAAACAACATAACTATTATTTATTAAATACATTATTATTTCCACATTGAGGTCATCTGATAAAAGAGAATAATGATCCTTCATTATTCCTGTGGGGAAGCCGTCTTTTCGCCTACCCCTTCTTGCTCTCCACGAAACACACAGACACATATACTGGTTTGAGCAAGCTTGGGGGCTAGGGTGCAGGGTCACCCAGTGTGCAGTGCCCCTGGAGTTGGGAGTTAAGGGTCTTGCTTGAGGGCCCACAGTCTTGTGGTCAAGGCAAGGCCTTAAAACGGTGGCTTTAGCATGCTGAGCCACTCATGACGATTGTGGCTCAGTGGGAAGTGTTTTTTCCTCACACTTCCCTGGTTGGGGGTTTGAACGCCATCTTGGCTCTGCTTGTGTGGGGTTTGCATATTCTACCTGTGTTAAACAGGTTTCCCCAGCACAGAAACATGCAGTTAGATTAACTGGTGCCATAATGTATGATTTCTTATGTGCTTTGAGATGGTACTGGTGCCCAGCCTTGTGTCCTGGGCTCCTTGGGTTTGGATTCTGCTCTCTACCCCCCACCCAAGATTCTCACCAGGTTAAAATGCTTAATGAAAAGAAGGATGGATGAGGTGTGATCAGTTCAATTAGATAAATTATGGTCTGAAAAGCACCTGCAGTGAAGGATAAAACAGTACTGCAGGAAAACAATAGCATTTTGGACTGGTCCCCAGGGAAAATCAGCATAGTCACAAGCCTTTTTAAAAGTAGTCATGAGCACGAAAACCAATTCAGAACAGTCAGGCCGCCATTAAACGCACGTCATTCAAACCGACTGTACCAAATTTGTAAATGGAGAATTTAAGATACCACTTAGGCACAATTTGCTCATTTTATCAAGGTAGTGCTTTTTCTTCAAATACTGTAATTAGGCAGTATGACGAAAGGTTTTTCAAGAGAATACGGAGCAGCCAGAACATTGCATAAGTTTCAATTTTAGTATTGTAAATGTCTCAATTGGAAATGCAGGGAAATTATAAAAATGGGGATGTTCTACAACTGAATTTTCCATGAAATTTTGATTCTTCTGCAAATACATATGTAATTCATTGTCTTTCCATTTGCTAATAAACAAGGCAAGTTTTTTTTTCCCCAACACATACCCGTTTAGGCATTTATTTTGGTTAATAAAGTATATCTTTACCTTCTGAAGCAGGAAAATATTCAGAAAATTAATGGATTAAATGTTATTCACTCCTGTGCAGCTGAACAAAGGAAATGCAAAAACAAAGTCTAACTGAATCACCTGGGACTGTATTTCCAGACAGAAAAGAAAGTGCTTTCATAGTGACAACAGCCCCCTGACGACTCAGCCAAGTAAACAAGCAGAGGTATTATGGCTACCTGCCACCATCATTAGACTTCTCCAAGCTTCCTGAGTTTCATTCACCCGAAGTGAAGCCGTAAGTCCATTCACAGGGACATTAATCACAATCATAGAGGAGTACATGTACATTTTAACATAAGTACTGAGTGCAGTGTGTTTTTATGCTGCAAAAATATCAGATGTCTATGGTGAGCTGCAATGAAAATTTATTTTTCCAATCATCAGATAGTCATGCACCTTCAAAATTGAAATTATATACTGTAGTTTTGAAGGTACATACATACATACACAAACATTTGTATTTATATCTATTGGGGCACTGTTCATTTCTTTGACCATAACTCAAATTCTACACATGGCAACCTTAACCATAGTAACCAAACAAAATATAAGCCCTTTGACATTTTTAGTTTTAGTTGCAGTCACAGAATTTTATAAAGCTGACTTAATACTTGTGGGCACCAAAAACATGTCCCCACAAGATAAAATATTACAAGTTTTTAGCACATTGTGGGGAAATCTGGTCCCCATGATGTAATCTCTCTCTCTCTCTCTCTCTCTCACACACACACACACACACAGCGCTCAGTCTTGGGACGCTCACTTAATTCAGTA
>JABFEB020000026.1:5875729-5889784 GCA_019775895.2 Stomatorhinus ivindoensis
TTGCTCAAGGACCCACAGACAGGCTGAGGCTGGGTTTGAACCAGCGACCTTGTGATTACAAGCACACAGGCTTAGTCAACTGAGCCACATGCTGCCCCCCCCCCTTTTTTTAATATGATGAGTAATTGAGAGGGAAATTTTAAATCAATGCTCTTTAATAATCGAATAATGAAGTATAATTGAGTAATCATTACAGCTGTATGGCTGAAAATTATCATAACATTTTTGGCCACATTACACAGTTCTAATTGTTACATATGTCAGTGAATTACTACTGATCCATCAGAAGTGTAGCATTTTTCACACAGGCGTGAATGACTCTCCCTCCATACCCACACAGCCATCTTGAGTACGTGGTTTGTACAGTCAATATTAGCAAACAGATGCAAGTCGGAGGTGTCATAGCTGTTGTAGCACATTATGTAAATCAGTTTCCTGTTTACATACTGAGACCTCCAAAGCACAGTATGATATTAGCAGTCACTGCCAAAACTAAATCAAAAACAGGATTTAAAAAACAAAAAAAAAAAATTTTTACATAAAAACTTACTGCTATACTCAAATTAAATGACAAATTTATATCACCCTACTATAAATTATACTTGGACACTGGCTAAGAACACACAAGCTGCTCAACCACATCTGGCAAGGACCATTGAGGTGCAAAATGTTCTGGGGACAGACATGTAAACATAGTATTCTAACAAACTGGCCAAAAACAGCAACAAATAACAATAAATAGTTCCATGACTGTTTCTCAATGGGTAATGACTGTGGATTTCAACCCAGAATAAATAGTAATACACTGAACATCCTTCATACGTGTGCCAGAAATAATGACTCCAGAAATCACAATTGTGGAAGATGTATCAGGAGGAATGGTAGAAACCAGGGCTAAAAGTCATGTTCACCAGACCTAAAGATGCCAGCAATCCTGTAACCTGTACTGGAGCTCAATTCTTGTGAAAGCAGATATGGACTTTATATTATTTTTGTAGCATACCTGGGCCTCAGAGGTCTAACACCTGTAGGACACACTTACAGGCATTTCTGAAAGTGAATTTCTGATGGCTAAAGTAATACATTATTTTAATTTTTCTTTCCTATATAGAAACAATCACAATTTGCACCCATAACACAATGTCCACAGTCACAAAGCATAGGCTTCCATACGACATACACAGACTGTCAGCCTGGACTGCCTTAAGCATGGCAATCATTGCCCTTCCAGGAGTCAAGTAATCCCTAAGGGTGAGAGGAATACTAATCAGCAAGGAGCCCATTTTGAAGTACAAGGCAAGCAGCTCCGCATTGTCAAGAAGCCTACAGGTACACGTTTCCTTGACAAAATGTCACTCTGAAACCCAAAAAAAGCAAATCATTACAGCTGCTTCCGTTTAAGGTTATTCTGTGCTTCCCTTAAGCCGAGAGCCCACATAAACACATCATTTAAAGCCCAGAAAGAGTTAAAGTACAGGGTGTTCATAAGCCATTCCAAGCTATTCATCTATGAAACATGTTTTACCAGATGCACAAGGTGATGGTCCTGGTTTTAATGAAAATGAATTGCAATGACATTTCATGGAAAAATCAGATATGAGTTTCATGCTAAATCATCAACTACTGTGCATTTCTTACAGATTATGCATCCATCTATTTTTTTAAAAGTACATTCCCCTGGCCGGAAAAGAAGTTCTTTTAATATTAGCTTAAAAACATTTGTGCCAGAATGACCTTAAGGTGAAAATTGCATATGTGAGGGAGACAATAAAACTATGCTTAAAAAGATTCTTCAAGCATGCAACTACAACATTATATATGATCAGGGTACCAAAATCCAATGACAAGCAGGCGGAAAAAAGATTTTTTTAAAAATTGAACACAAATTCTAAAAGGACAAATTAATCTGAAAATATTACCTGTACTCATCTCATCTAAAGCAATAAAAGGACTACTGGGCACCGCAGCATCAGAAAATGATGGAATATAAGTGTATTATTGTATTATATAGTGTAATATTAGGCAAGGGCAGTGGTTCACATTAACAGAGGACTGTGGAATGCTGCAGCTAAACGAACAATTACAATCAATGAGCAAAGTGCCACGGAACCCATTTTCTTCCTGTCTCTCAATTGCCGTGGGTAATTGCAGAACTGAGTAGGATGAAAAAGCAGGAGGGCAAATGACCCAGGAGCTGTGATAGCCTCTTTCCAGAAATGGCAGAATGAAGAACACGCACTTATGAGTTATTTAAAATAAGCACTACTATTAACACCAGCAGATATAAAATGCAATAGATCATGACTCTTAAAATTTGATCCAAAAGTCAATGATTTGATTTCAACCACGAAACAGAGGAGGCACAATCACAAAAGGGATGGAAAAGAAGGGCCTGTGATCACGGTAACCAGAATGCCTCACACTCCAAGCCTCTACCCACACAGCCAGGCTTTAATATCTTCACAATAATGACTGGCACAGTAATATTGCTCTTATGGTCATATTATTTTCTAAGGCAACTGTGGGCCAAATATGGGATATCTTTGAGTAACTAAAAATTCACCAGTTGGACTGGGATTAAAATCACTGAATGCTAAATAATACACATGTATTTGTAACTTAGATATTGTACTTGTATATTGTTTTCTCCTGATAATGGAATAATTTTCTCAAGACCACCAACCCAACACAAGGCACACTCACCATTCAGCCACTTCAGCATGTTTTGTACTGTGGAAAAAAACCTACAAGAAGTCAAAATGAGAACATGCGAACTCCAGGTACGTAGAGCTGGGGTAGAAGTCGAACCCTGGTCCCAGAGTTGTGGGGCAACAGTGCTAACCACAATGCCACCACACTAAACAATTCAGTTATTGCAAGAAAACAGTTTAAAATAACGGAATTTCATGGTGTTTCTTGGCTACCATAAATAACTATAGATTAACTTTATACAGCGCTATAAACATATTGGTTTGGAGGGTAAAATCAAGGAATGACGATGAAAGACACCTTTTCCTCTTACAAATACATGACTGCACAGTGGGAACACTACACTAAAATGTAGTACTCCTCCTGCGTAATTGATGCATTTATCCAAAGGGCTTTTTACCCACAAACACATTGTGATTTTGGTTTAACACCTTGTAATAATAGCATGTATTATTCAGTAGTGTACCAGGGCATTTCCTGTGAGAAGTACTATGTCCTTGACCACTAGTTAACCTGCAGCCCATTGAAGTAACCAGCCGTGGCACAGCAGACATTTCTGGACCAAAAGGAGAAGTTTCCAGACTCATAAAAGTTACAGAAGGATGGCTAAATGAAATAAATGACCATTTTTGATAGACCAATTGTCTCTGCTTCTCAAGATTTTCAATGTTTCCAAAACATGCTTAGCCCCAATGATTTCATTTAGTTGGATGAAAGTATAAAAGGTCAATTTTACAATGGTAACAATGGTAGAAAAAAGGCACCTCACAGCTTTGATGAGCATTGAAATGGCCTCAATAATGATTTCAATGTATTCGGTATGTAGTCACTAAGCCTCCTTTAGAAGACTTTTAAAAAGAGATTTCAAAATGCTAAAAATTAGCACCCAGGAACTATATATCAGTCTCAGAATTCAAATGCTTGTGGAACCAGTGCAAGCAGCACACAAATACAGTCAAAATAAACCCAAGCTCAGTCAACCGGAGTACAGCAAATTAAAAATTAGGACAGAGGACAGATTGTAACAACTGGTCTTATCTGAAGGAACGTCTTTTTGCCTGCACACAGGGATCCCACCACAATTGTTGCAGAGGCAACTAGTATATCCTCAAGCCCTTCTACACACAGTTAAATAATCAATACCACAGTTTTCTAAACAAAACACTAAACTTGAGGACATAATCAAGAACATAGTAATCAAAATTTTTACTAGTTTGATTGGTTGAGCAGTGCCAATGTACATCTAAAATGCTAATACTGGGCTTTTATGCTGCAGTCCAATTATACCATATAACATATACAGTTTAATTTAGTCGGTGTAATGTAGTGACACTTTTAAAATACATAACAATATTACTATACACATGACTTATCACACGAACTGCCCTAGATATAATAAACAAAATAATACCAGAGTAGACAATAATGCTAATTTTAGAAAGATTTTGTATAAGAATATTTTGTTCTACATCGTTGAACAACAGGTTATCTGAAGGTTTAACAAACTTCCGCAAACTTAAGTAAATTCATCACAACACAAACTTATCTGGATACTGACATGCAAAACTTGAAACCTAAGGGCTGAAATCTAAAATATCAACCTATTGTACCTGAAATATCCAGGAGTGTAAAGAGCAATACAGGGTCATCCATTCATCCATCCTTCCATCCAACTTCCGCTCATCGAGGTCCAGGTGACAAGAATCACACTTTGTCTGTCCACTCACCTAAGACCAATTTGCCTTGGAAGACCCTACCAGCAGCAATTACCCCCCCCCCCCCCAAAAAAAACATAGCTCCTTAGGGTCTTCTTAGAGGCAAACAAAACCCTGCAGCACAATAAGGTGGCGATTAGTGGAGGGGAATACAGGGTCACTTCCTTGAGAACAGTGATTTAACCTGACAAAGCAGTATCTCCAATATTGTTTTATTAAATATAAAACTAAGTATAAGACCAGGAATATTTTATTTCATTTCCTTGCATCATACTGATCTGCCTCTAGGACACAGCTGGAAAAGACAAGGCTCTTTATCATAGAATTTACAATTAAAGCAACCAATAATAAGAGAAAGGCCAGACATCATCTGCAGCAATAAATCATTTAGTAAACTACAGGTGGAGGGGGAGCTCATTAATCTGAAGCTGATGTAGGAATAGCTATTCAAACTTAACGCTATGGTGGCGTATGCAGGGTGTCTCAAAGAGCACCATTAAACAGAACAAAAAATAAGAACAAAATACCCAATAATAATTGCAGAAACATTTGTATTGATATAGTGTTAGACACTTATTCAAACACACATTCTACTTATGAAGTTTAATTACTGTTCCACAATCTCCTTAACTCCACATTTTTCATGTAATATAATATAATATAATACAAACATATTTCAGATAAAGATTTAATGAAAGTTAAGAGTTTACATTACACATTACACATGCCCTTTTTGGAAAATGCCCTTATTCTGGGTATTACCATAACACTTGCAGGCAGACACTGACACCAGTGTGAAATAACCTTGGAAGCACTACAAAAGGTCTGTACAACCTAAAAGAATGGTGTGTTTTCATCAAGCAAGGTGAGATGGATAATAGAAGGATGCAAAGGGGTCAAGTTTAATAAATTACACAGAGATTAGGTAGGCTATTCAGTGATTTCAGCAATTTTGTTATTCTACTGATGGTGGGTAAGTTGCCATGGAAACATCCCTCTTTCCCCACATCTGGCTTTTCCAGATGATCACTTTCTATTCTATCTATTTTCATGTTTTGGGCGTGCATGTGCAAGTGGATGTGCGCGTGGGTGTGTGTGTGTGCGCATGCATGCTTTTTTCAGCCAAACAGTTATGAGATGCAAAAACCAGCATAAAAATATTGACTGGGAAAACACAAGTGCCTGATACATTATTTCAGCAGTGTGGTTTACTAATCTGACAGAACACAGATTAGAGTTAATCTCGATGCGGAAAACACATACCCAAAGGTAATATTTTGCTTTCCTGTCTGTCTGCACAGTCCGCTATAGGAAAACACCAAATAATTCATTTTCAGTCCTGCTGTCTCTTTAAGCTGAGACTTTCAAAGTATTGGAACTGTATGCTCAAGACTCCCTGGCAAAGGATGAACTGTGCTGTATTCACACCTGTCAAGGTGCAAGAAACACAGGTCAGATAAACAGGTAGATTACCAAAAAGGCTGTACCTCTTTGGAATAATGAAGAAGCAGTGATTGATTTACATTTATGTCATGTTTTATCAAAATATAGTAATGCTAAGTTACTTCATATTGCAAAGATAGCTTAAAGATATTTGTACTTGTATATGTATTAGCAGGTAGCCTTATCCAACATTAAATAATACTTTAATATTGTGGACTAGGGGTGTAAAGATGATCCATCCAATCCTACTTCTAAGTTTGTAGCCACTCAAAGTTGATGTGGCGACATGCAAATTTCCAGAACAAAGGATGGCAGGGAAATATTCATTAATATTCATAAAGGAAGAACTACCTGATCATTTTTCCTATGGCGATGATCTTTGCTTTATGATGTTTTTGAGAAACTTGCCCCTGTTTTGTAGGGCAGAACATTCAATATTAAGATGATGTATTGCGCTACAATGCTTTTGGGAAATTTTTCTCTTGAAGCTCAAAAAAGTTGTTCTTTTTGCAAGCTGTGGTAGCAATGATCAAGACCCTGGGGTAGTTATCTAGCTAAGAAAAAAGCATTGTTAGCCTTAGAGATGCATGGCATATTGATGAACATGTTGGTATCCGTCCAATGTGTCAGTCTTGGCCAGTACTGCTGGACGATTTATCAAAATAGGAATGGGCAGATCCACTTTTTTTCAGTTCTGATCTGATTCCAATACACAATTCTATTACAAGAGCTGTTTACTTTAATATTTTAATATAATAAATATACATAATGTACAAATATTTATACTTTATATATTATTGTTTTTTAACCATAAAAGAAAAAAAACGTACAAAAAAAGATACAGGGCTCCGAACTAACTTTTCCAGCGGAAGTACAACTGGTACCAGCTTTCTCAGTAGGTCACACCAGCACATGATTGGGTCGCACCCTTCTTTTTGGTGAAGCATAGTATTAATCAATGACCTTGCATGCTGATGAACAGTTGTCCTCTTCTGCATAGCCTGATTTTTGTCTTGAAAAAATGCTGATAGTGATTCAAGACGTGATATACCCCCTTCATATTAGTGGGGGCTAGGGGTGGCAGATCCCTGCTAAAATGACAATTTGCGAATAATACTTTTATAATAAATAAAGGCAGTCCTAACTACTACCCATAACCGTGTGCTAGCCTAAACAATAATATAAAAGTCTATTTATTACCAATTTCTAAACAAAAAGTACACTTTGCGTGTAAAATTACTTTGTCATTTTCTATCAGAACATTTTTATACAATATACAAACCATCCAAATTGACATGCCTTGTATATTCAAAGTTACTACTGTACAGACTGGGAGCATTATGTTTTGGTCCCACTGTTACAAATGCAAAATTAACAGCACTGAAAAGTTTAAAAGTTACTGAGAGAAACGCAAGATTTCATGGTCACTCATACAACTACACAGCTATTTAAGTAACATCTTATCTGATGTTCTTGGACTCCTATTGTGGCAAGTTGTGTGTCTCATTAGGCAAACAGAACAAGAAATGAGAGGTGTCTTTTTACAGACAGCCGAAAACAAGCATTGGACATGGATCAATCACGTATGATTGAAACCCGATCCATGTAATAGGTATGGATCAATGCAAACACCTGTACTCGTATATTCAAAGTTACCGGCACCAGAGCTAAAGACACAACCACTAAAAGATAACTGCATTGTACAATCAAGGATCTTCCGTAGTGAAGGATGGGGAAATACATCGGCTCATTCGCCATTTATAAGACGTCTCAAAGTACTGGACTGGCCTGCGAATTGATCTTTTGTTTTCCAAAAGATCACTTTGATGGGGAAGATGGTGGTGCAGGAGGTAGCACTATCGTTCGGCAACTGTAGGGTTGCAGGTTCGAGCCCTGGTTCCTCCTGACCTCACCAAAGTGTCCTTGAGCAAGACGCTGAACCCCCAACTGCTCCCGGTATGCAGGTTGGCACCTTGCGAATGTGTGTGAATGTGTGTATGAATGGGTGAATGAGAGGCATAATGTAAAGCGCTTTGGAATAAAGCGCTATATAAATGCAGTCCATTTACCATAAAATTAAAAATGA
Organism: Stomatorhinus ivindoensis; assembly: GCA_019775895.2. NCBI lineage: Eukaryota > Metazoa > Chordata > Actinopteri > Osteoglossiformes > Mormyridae > Stomatorhinus > Stomatorhinus ivindoensis. The sequence continues at coordinate 5,883,683 of JABFEB020000026.1, forward strand.
TGTAACATCATCCCGTATAATCCGGGCTGGCAAACTTGACAAATTTCAATTCAATTCAGGTTGGACTTCCTTTAATGCGTTAAATTTTTTTCTGTACAGTTAAATTCTTGGCTTTTTGACAGTTTTACACTGGTATGTTCTTCCTGTTTACCAATAAAAATACAAATGTTTTGAGATTCTACTTTCTTTGCATTGCATTACGTGTGTAATTAGGTTCCTACGGTCATTTAATTTTTTTTTGTGAAGTTAAAAAAAAGATCAGGCTATCAAAATAATCATGCATCCATCCATCAATTATTTATACCGCTCTATGCATCGGGGTCACAAGTAAGCTGGAGCCAATCCAAAATAATCATATTAATTATTAATTAAACATTTCGATGCATTCGATCCATAATCGTGATCAAATCACACTGTGCCCCATGATTTGCAACCCAAATGCCAAGAAGAAGAAATTCAAAACAATTCAATTGTCTCCCTCCCAAATTCATATTTCAAGACTGGTTCTCTCCTAGCATTTATACCTATTAATAGCCATACTCTTTCCTTCAACTGCACGCCTACACCAGGCATGCAGCAAAACCACTGCTTAAAGCCAAACACTTCTTAATATGGAGTGGGTGAATGATATCACCAATGATCAGGAGGATTTCTAGCATAACTAAAAGGCTCAAACAGAAATGCAGGCATAAGAAAAACAACTATTAAAATGTAGGAACAGAACAGCTACACTTAGAATTCCTATTTCTAATTCTAATTTTCTTTTCCTGCAGACTGATGTACCACATGAATGGGAACAAATGCCAGAGAAGGCTTCTCTATTCGTGTGACATTCTGAATTGCTGAAGCACAATGGAGCAGAGTCACCATAAAAATTCAGTCAACGCTAATTAACTTACCCCAGACTGGAATAGATACTTGTTTTTGTTTCAGCCATAGAAACCTCAAGCAAAAATGAAACTACCACAGGACCCTCTTAGCAGGAATTTGGGGGTATTTTTTAAAAAGACAAAGAAAAAAATGCACTAGGAACTGCTTCAACTTAGGATAAAGCTGTTCTCAATGGAAGAGCAGCATTGCTAGCTTTATACTTGTGATTACTACCTTCGAAGTATTACAACATTAAAATTATTTTAGGAAACAGCATAACTAAAGCAGGTGCAAGACACAGAAAAGTGCCATTCTGAAAGCAAAGCACTGCACAAAAAGAGAAACAGTACTATATTTCGCCATCAAGAAAAATATTTTGATTTAGGTCTGAAAAGCACTTGTGCAGTTGAAACCAATGTCAAATGAATACCATGACAGAAAAAGAGCCACTCAGAATACGGTTTTATCTGCAAATATGATTAGTTACGGGTTTTAATCGGGAGATAAGCTCCTGGGGAAAGGTGGTAAAATGTGCTAAAAATGGGCTTTTCGTAGCCACAAGAGGATATGAAGAGGGAGTAGGCTGGACCAGAGGGCGGAATAGTCGTGCACTCAGCAAGGCCTTAGTAACTGCAAATGAAGTCTCCATTATTCTAGTTCTCTCTCTCTCTCTCTCTCTCTTCACAGTTTCTAAACACCAAATACCACTTTACTCCATCCTGCCCAGAGCTTTGTGGGCAGAAATTTATTCAATTTCCCTCAAAACATTATTGCTTTTCCTAGATTCAGTATTCAATTTGTTGAAGCATATAAAACATAAGGGAATAAGTTGTTTAACTTATTATGGTGGAAAAATTAAAGCTGCAGGATTTTCCCTTTGAGTTAAAGTATTGTGTTTTCCTTTCATGATTTCAACTGGTTTTCATACATTACCAAAGCATCCTATAAAACTAGCTTGACAACCAGAATAATGTTATGTCAGGCAAGAGTAAAACTGACTCCAGAAATAAGGAGTAAGAACCTTAGCGTTGGATCTCTGAGGCCAGACAAGAACTGAGTGCTTAGAAAGCCAGCTCCCAACCAGTTCAAAACACCTTGCTAGGAAGACACATTTGCACTATAACATATCTACGAAACACTCTGTGATTATTAAGGATTAAAGATGCGCCGATCCACATTTTTTCAGTTCCGATGTGCTTCTGATTCTGAATTTATGCTTTGTTACAATGACAGCACACCTCTATCATAAGCTGTAGTGAGTAAGCAAAATAGCCCTAACCAGCAACTCCCAAATCGTCCATTGCTTTTTTCATATTACTCACATTGCCTCACACGACTGAGTTTTGTTTAGTGGGATTTTCACTACTCCCACCTCTCAAAACTTTGTCTTTAGAAAGATAGGGCAGGTACTTCAAATGGAAGAAGACAGAAAAACTCCAAGCCTGAAGGCCCAAAGGAACAATGTCACTATAAAAGCACAAGCGACAAACATATGCTTTTGAAAGTTATTTTTAGTTCAGAGGCAATTACACTTTTAACTTGGTAATATTTGTTTTGTACCCCCTTCAGTAATATACAGACATTATGCTTAAGTCAGGGAAGATAAAAAGTGTCAACCTACTGAATGTGTTCACCAGCAGAACACCAGAGAAATAGCAAGTTAAAAACATTACATACCACTTGCCACAATCTCAGGAATACCCAAAATCAGTCAAATAAGCTAGTACGTTACTGGCCATTTATCTACACAGCCACTGAATAGTATAGCAAGGAAACCAAATATTCTTAGAGCTTCACTATACAAGATTAGAGAAAGACCACACGATTGATCTTACCAGTACGTTCAATGTAGTCCACACACTTCTCAATGAAAAGCGGGATTGGTCTCTCAGGGGTGACAAGGTTCTGAAGGGGAATCCCAAAATAGTTGCTCTCCCAATTCCTCCGGGTGGGTGGGTATAAAGGTTTGGTGGGCTTTGATTTTTGCTGAGAAAAGAAATACTATTAATACCACATAAATACAGATGGTCCTTGCTTTACAATGGTTCAGCCTAAGATATTTTGATTTTACAATGTTGCGACACCAATGCACATTCAATAGTCAACTTTGAATTCTGATCTGTTCCCTATCTAGCGATATGTTGCACAATAGTTTTTACTGATGCTATGTGATGGCAACAACCAACTAGCCACATTTGCAGTCTCTGCAGCGACTGCAAACAAAAATCTCATACAGCATTTAACATCACATCGCACATTATTTTTTTCTATTTAAAGTTGCATTGACATTTACTTTTCAAATATTGACATTCAGTTAGATAGTTACTTTAACTTATTCTGTGACAGTAGTAATATGCTTGTTTATCACATCATAGATGACTTGCAATATTTTTATATCTGCAGATGTTCCATTCAAACTGCTTGTATTATTAAACAAATATGAGAGTACAGATATTAATCGAAATTAAAACTACAAAGAAATTAGTTACTATTGCATTTCAGGTTTCTCTCACCTTGGCTACAGCGTAAAATTTTATTGAAGAAATTTGAAGAAAACAGAATAAATTCAACTTCAAACTAATCTGATGCCTGTTTTCCACCAACACAGAGCCTTTGCTGATGCTGCGCTGGTTTTCCCTTGGTGCCTTTTGAGATCCTGCCCACATTTCCGTCAGTTTCAAAAAAATAACGGAACAGAAATGTTACGTAGGCAGAAGAGAGTAAAGTAAAAGTTCAAATGTCTGTTTTTCCAATTTATTTTTATATGCTTTGGATTTTAAGCTTTTATAAGCTAATAAATGTTTTCAGGGTGTCTTGCTGCACTCCATCTCTGTTGCCTGTATTCACTTGTCTGCCTAAAGGATCCCCTGCCTGTGTGTGTGTTTTTGTTCCCGTTACTGTTTTACTGCTGTCTTTTTAAGGACTGCACAATAAGTCTGCTAAAAATTAACTTTACTGTCCACCTCATGATCTCTTCGGCAGAGTATTTTTTTTTTTTGACCTGCGACATGTTTATGATTGTTAAACCTTGCCAGCAAATGGATCTTTCATTTTCCACAGAATGAAAAAACAATGCTGATTCTACTAATAAGCTGACATGTCGTTTCACTGAAGGCACCAGCGATATTAGGCAAAACTATATTGGTTATGGATTGAATTTTCCAAGTATGTGGAAGGCTTGGGTGTGATAGCCCATCCCACCTTTGATGACATTACAGTTTCATATTCTGAGACACCGCATTTCTGTGGTGCTGTGCTAGAGCCATTGTTTTCTGGCCTGGGGCCAGTTTTTTGCAGCAGAAACTCACAGAACTAGTTCCGGATTGGGAAAAGGTCCAGCACTGGCACCACATTGGTAAAAACGAGGCATTATATTTTTCATTAATTAAATCACATAATTTATACACAAGGAGTACAAATCCAAGCAAAAATTAACTTCTAAAATTCTGTTTTAGCATTTAATTTCTTGCTGTCATCTGGTTATATTCATTAATGCCAGTGTCCATCTGGTTATATTCCTTAATGCAGTTCAGTGAACTAAACAAAATCAAATTATAACAGCTCAGCTAGTCAAATCAGTTTTGTCATATCATCAAGTCACTTTGCCATGCTCCATTTCCACACCCATGTGGACACTTGCGGTTTAGAGGAATAACCATATTGTTACCACAAGGGAAGGGAAACCTAAACCCTTATGTGTTTTTCTTAGGAGCACTGAAAATAAATGCTTACAGGTTAGGGATAACCTGTTTTTATCCTGATATTTAAGTAAATTTTATCCTTAAACCTTGTGTAGAATATTTTTTAAGCAACTGAACCTTTAAGATTAGCAGACTGAAGGAGCAGTCGGCCACTGGAAAACCTTAATTTTATCACATCAATAGCAGCACGGGTCTTCAGAAGATTATGTAAAGTACATCTCAGCAGAATATTTATAAAAAATATCAAGTACAGTTTATAAGTCAAATGGTACCAAAATCCTTCCTTGATCTGCATTTTTTGTAATGTTCAACAAATACAAAGCCTCTCTATATTAGTTTGCCCGCATTCACATTAAAGGACTGATTCTTCATACAAAACAACAACTGAAAAATTTTATACAGAATTAACATCACAACTGGAAGAGACTTGGAATCACTAAGTATTCAAAAAAGGGGTCAATGAGAACAATGGAACAGGCTCTTTGAAGCTCAGCTAAACCTCTATATACCTCCTCAGGCACCCTTGAAACAATTAACCAGACTTCAGCATAATTCCCCAACAACCTGGAAACACTGATTCCTCTGCATATTCTCTGTACTCCATGGTGATTAAAATCTGCTTTAAACATCTGGCCAGTTGCCAAAACATTGGGCTCCAAATGTTTAGTCATTCCAAATTCCACAAATCCTACTGCTCAATGACAGCTAAGTAATTACTTGCAAAATGCCACTGAAGCATTAACCTCATCTGAGCATAAACTGCCCTCATGGTTAATCACGAGGAAATGACAAGATATTTGAGGTTATTATACATAGTTCCTTGCTTAGTACTGAACCCCCCCCCCCCCCAAAAAAAAAATCAGATTTGCCTGAATTAAAAGTGCTATGTATACATATTTTTCCCTCTGTAGTTTTTTGCATTGCCATCGTCTCTCACAGTAAATTATCAAAGTCAAATCAATTCTTTGTCAGCAAATCTTTAAAGAAAACCAAAAACTGACAAATACTGCTTGCATAAGTATTTAACCCCTGTGCTCTGGAAGCTACAGGTGAGAAAGAAAAAAAGACAAGTGAGAAAAAAAAACAGCCTCACCGAGGTCATAACTGTTACAGTTGGCCTCCATCTGTGATAACTCCTGCCCCTCCCCCTCAATTTCATTAACATTGGTAAGACTATCAGTGTAAAGCAAAGGAATGAAAATGAAGGCTAAAGAGCATCATTAGGCAATTAGAGATAAACTAATTGAATTGCACACATTTAAAACAAGGTACAAAAATAATTAGTTATGCACCGAATAATCGGCCACCGAAAAATTTCGGCTGAAAATGGCCCAAAAGTGCATTTTTGGTTTTTGGCCGAAAGATTTTTATCACCGAAACAACACGGCCGAAACGGTATGTTGTGATGACGCTAACATTAACCGGGGCTTGCACGTGCTTGTCTGAAGCAGCATGTCTGCGGTGTGGACGTATTTCAGTATATCTGAGAAAGACCCACGGATAGCGATTTGCAAAACATGTAATGCCGAAA